>QANY01003955.1:0-215898 GCA_003255025.1 Datisca glomerata
TTATGGTTTAGGGTTTTAGGGTAGGGTTTACGGTTTTGGGTTTTCAGTTTTGGGTTTAGGGATTAGTTTTTATTGTTTTAGGGTTTAGAGTTTAGGGTTTAGGGTTTAGGGTTTTGGTTTAGGTTTTAGAGTTTTAGGGTTCTATGGTTTAGGGTTTAGAGTTTAGGATTAAGGAATTTAAGGTTTAGGGTTTAGAGTTTAGGGCTTATGGTTTAGGGTTAAGATTTTCATGGTTTTTGGGTTTTTAGTGTTTGAGGTTTAGGGTTTGTTTAGAATTTTTTTGTTTAATGTTTAGGGTTTAGCGTTTATGGATTAGGGTTAATATTTTTTATGGTTTTTAGGTTTTAGTGCTTAGTGTTTACTTTTGAGGATTTTTGGTTTGGCATTTGGGGTTTTAGGATTTTAGGATTTGTAGTGTTTAGGGTGTAGGGCTTAGAATATATGTAGCATAGACATATGAGATCACCTTGTAAAGCCTTTGAAATTATGCTTAGACATAAGTTAATTGCGGTTGAGATTTATAATCACAAGGATGACAATCATTGTGCTTTAGAGCTAAGGTTAATGCTACTGAGATGTTATGGCAGTATAACAAAGCTTTTTTAAGGTTTAGGGTTAAGGGTATAGGGTTTTTTGGGTTTACGGTTTAGGGTATAGAGTTTAGGTTTTTAGGGTTTATGTTGAGGGTTTAGGTGTTTAGGGTTATGGTTTAGATTTTTGGGTTTAAGGGTTTATGGTTTTAGGGTCTTGGGTTTTTGGTTTATGATTTTGGGTTTAGGGTTAAGGGTTTTGGTTTAAGGATTTTAGGGTTTTAGGGTTTTAGGATTTTAGGGTATAGCGTTTATGGTTTTGGGTTTTAGGGATTTAGAGTTTTAGGGTCTTAGGGCTAAGGGATTTAGAGATTACAGTTTAGGGTATATGTAGGATAGACATATGATCTCACCTTGTAAACCCTTTGGCTGGAACATAACTTCAATCTATAATTTGAAATTTGGGTTTTTATGGTTCAGGCTTTAAGGTTTAGAATTTATTATTTTGCGTTTTGGGTTTGGGTATTAGGGTTTAGGGTTTTAGGGGTTAGGGTTTTAAATGTTAGGGTTTAGTGTTGCTACTTTACAAATATTATCTCATACTACTTTATTAGCCATCTTAATCTCAAGTTAGTTTTAACCATATTGATTCATTATTATTATTACCGCCATATGTGATAGATATATCTGCTTAGGTTCAATATATTATATATTTACACTAGTCCTCGTGGAGAAAGATATTCACTTACTACTTTATTACTTGTTAACAATATGTACACTAGCGTATAAACAAACCATACAACACCTCCTAGGAATAGATCTTTCTTCGGTGAACTTAGGTCTTAGACTTTTAGTGTTTAGGGTTTTTACGGATTAGGGTTTAGAGTTTTAGGGTTTAGGGTTTTGGGGTTTAGGTTTAGGTTTAGGCTTTAGGCTGTAGGTTTAAGTGTTTTGGGTTTTGATGTTTATGGTTTTAGGGTTTAAGTTTTTAGGTTTTTGGGTTTTAGGATTTAGGGTTTAGGGTTTTAGGGTTTTAGGATTTAGGGTTTAGGGTATATGTAGCAAAGACATATGAGATCACCTTGTAAACCCTTTCGCTGAAACATAAGAAATCAAACATAAGTTAATTACTTTTGAGATTTGTCATCGGCAGGACGACAATCATTGTGCTTTAGTGCTAAGGTTAATTCTACTTAGATGTTATGGCATCATAACAAAGCTGATTAAGTGTTAGGGTTAAGGGTTTTGGGTTTTCAGGGTTCAGGGTTTAGGGTTTATAGTTTAGGATTTAGGGTTTTGGGTTTTGGGTTTTAGGTTGTATTGTTTAGAGCTTAAGGGGTTAGGGTTTTAAATGTTAGGGTTTAGGATTGCTACTTTGCAAATATTATTTCTATCTACATTATTAGGCATCATAATCTAAAGATAGTTTTAACCATATTTCATCACCATTATTATTACTGCCCTATTTGTAAGTCGAATCTGCATAGGTTCAATATGTCACATGATCTAAAGCCCAATGAACTAACATATACAAAAATCATACAACACCCCCTAAGAATAATAGTTAACGATACGTGCACTAGAGTATACACAAAATGTACAACACCCCTTAAGAGTGGATCTGTCTTCTTTGAACTTAGGGTTTAGGGTTTTTAGGGTGAAAGGTTTAGAGGTTTAGGGTTTTAGGGTTTAGAATATTGGGTTTAAGGTTTATGGTTTTAAGGTTTTGAGTTTTAGGTTTTTAAGTTTTAGGGTTTAGTGTTAAAGATTTAAGCCTTAGGGTTTTAGGGTTTTAGTGTTTTGTGGTTTAGGGTTCAGGGTTTTGGGTTTTGGGTTTTTGGTTTTAGGGTTTTCAGGTTTTGGGTTTTAGGGTTTAGGATTTTAGTGCTTTACGGTTTAATGGTTTAAGGTTTTAGGGTTTCGGGTTTGGGGTTTAACATTTTAGGGTTTTGGGTTTTGGGGTTTAGGATTTTAGGGTTTAAGGTTTAGGGTTAAGGGTTTAAGGTTTAGAGTTTAGGGTCAGGGGTTTAACTTTTTGGTCTTAGGGTTTAACGTGTAGGGTTTTAGGGTTTTTGATTTAGGGTCTAAGGTTTTAGGGTTTTGAATGTTCTATGGTTCTAGGGTTTATATGGTTCTAGGGGTTTAGGGTTTATGATTTAGGGTTTTGGGTTTTAGGGTTTAGGGTTAAAGGTTTAGGCCTTAGGGTTTTAGGGTTTTAGTGTTTTATGGTTTAGGGTTCAGGGTTTAGGGTTTTGGGTTTTGGGTTTTGGGTTTTGGGTTGAGGGTTTTTTGGTTTTGGGTTTTGGGGTTTAGGGTTTAGGATTTTAGGGCTTTACGGTTTAATGGTTTAAGGTTTTTGGGTTTCGGGTTTGGGGTTTAACATTTTAGGGTTTTGGGTTTTGGGGTTTAGGATTTTAGGGTTTAAGGTTTTGGGTTAAGGGTTTAAGGTTTAGGGTTTAGGGTCAGGGGTTTAACTTTTTGGTCTTAGGGTTTAACGTGTAGGGTTTTAGGGTTTTGGATTTAGGGTCTAAGGTTTTAGGGTTTTGAACGTTCTATGGTTCTAGGGTTTATATGGTTCTAGGGTTTTAGGGTTTATGATTTAGGGTTTTGGGTTTTAGGGTTTAGGGTTAAAGGTTTAGGCCTTAGGGTTTTAGGGTTTTAGTGTTTTATGGTTTAGGGTTCAGGGTTTAGGGTTTAGGGTTTAAGGTTTTGGGTTTTGGGTTGAGGGTTTTTTGGTTTTGGGTTTTGGGGTTTTGGGTTTTGGGGTTTAGGGTTTAGGATTTTAGGGCTTTATGGTTTAATGGTTTAAGGTTTTAGGGTTTCGGGTTTTGGGTTTAACGTTTTAGGGTTTTGGGTTATGTGGTTTAGGATTTTAGGGTTTAAGATTTAGGGTTAAGGGCTTAAGGGTTAGAGTTTAGGGTCTAGGGTTTAACTTTTTGGTCTTAGGGTTTAACGTTTAGGGTTTTAGGGTTTCGGATTTAGGGTCTAAGGTTTTAGGGTTTTAATGTTCTATGGTTATAGGGTTTATAGGGTTTAGGGCTAAGAGTTTTAGTGTTTAAGGTTTAGGGTGTATGTAGCATAGACATATAAGCTCACCTTGTAAACCCTTTGGCTAGAACTTAAAAAATCAATCATTAATCTGAAATTATGCTTAGACATATGTTAATTAAGGTTTAGATTGGTAATCGCTAGTACGATAGTTCATTGGGCTTTAGAGCTAAGGTTAATGCTTCTAAGACGCTATTGCAGTATAATAAAGCTGATTATGATTTAAGGTTAAGGGTTTAGGATTTTTAGTGTTTATGGTTTAGGGTTTAGGGTTTTGGGTTTTGGGTTTAAGGTTTAGGGTTTAGGGTTCAGGGTTTTGGTTTCTAGGGGTTAGGGTTTTAGAGGTTAGGGTTTTAAATGTTTGGGTTTAGGGTTCCTACCTTGCAAATATTAGGGTTTTAAATGTTAGGGTTTAGTGTTGCTACTTTACAAATATTATCTCATACTACTTTATTAGTCATCTTAATCTCAAGTAGTTTTAACCATATTGATTCAACATTATTATTACCGCCCTATTTTCCTAGGTTAAATATATTACATATTTACACTAGGGCCAGTGGAGAATGATACTCAGTTACTACTTTATTATTTGATAATGATATGCGCAGTATCGTGTACATAAATCATACAACACCCCGTAAGAATAGATCTTTCTTCTTTGAAAATAGGGTTTAGGGTTTAGGGTATTTAGGGTTTAGGGTTTAGGGTATTTAGGGTTTTTAAGGTTTAGGGTTTAGGGTTTTAGGGGTTTAGTGTTTAGGGTTTAGGGTTTAGTATTTTTGGTTTTAGGGTTTGAGGGTTTAGTTTATTTGGTTTTAGGATTTAGGGTTTAGTGTTTAGGGTTAAGGGTTTAGGTTTTAGGGTTTTTGGGTATTAGAGTTTTAGGTTTTTATGGTTTAGGGTTTTAGGGTAGGGTTTACGGTTTTGGTTTTCAGTTTTGGGTTTCGGGATTAGTTTTTAGAGTTTTAGGGTTTAAAGTTTAGGGTTCAGGGTTTAGGGTTTAGGGTTTAGGGTTTTGGTTTAGGTTTTAGGGTTTTAGGGTTCTATGGTTTAGGGTTTAGAGTTTAGGATTAAGGATTTTAGGGTTTAGGGTTTATAGTTTAGGGCTTATGGTTTAGGGTTAAGATTTTTATGGTTTTTGGGTTTTTAGTGTTTGAAGTTTAAGGATTAGGGTTTAGAATTTTTTTGTTTAATGTTTAGGGTTTAGCGTTTATGGTTTTGGGTTAAGATTTTTAATGGTATTTTGGGTTTAGTGCTTAGTGTCTACTTTTTAGGATTTAGGGTTGGCGTTTAGGGTTTTAGGATTTTAGGATTTGTAGTGTTTAGGGTGTAGGGCTTAGAGTATATGTAGCATAGATATATGAGATCACCTTGTAAAGCCTTTGAAATTATAGTTTGAAATTCTGGTTAGACATAAGTTAATTACAGTTGAGATTTATAATCGCAAGGATGACAATCATTGTGCTTTAGAGCTAAGGTTAACGCTACTAAGATGCTATGGCAGTATAACAAAGCTTTTTAAGGTTTAGGGTTTTTTGGGTTTACGGTTTAGGGTATAGAGTTTAGGGTTTTAGGGTTTCAGGGTTTATGTTGAGTGTTTAGGTGTTTAGGGTTATGGTTTAGATTTTTGGGTTTTAGGGTTTAGGGTTTTAGGGTCTTGGGTTTTTTGGTTTAGGGTTTAGGGTTTTAGGGTCTTGGGTTTTTCGGTTTAGGGTTTAGGGTTTAGGGTTAAGAGTTTAGGTTTAACGATTTTAGGGTTTTAGGGTTTTAGAGTGTAAGGGTTTAAGGTTTAGATTTTAATGTTTAGGGTTTTACACAAATCATACAACACTCCCTAAGAATAAATCTTTCTTCTTTAAACTCAGTTTTTAGTTTTTTAGGGTTTAAGGTTTTTTCGTTTAGGATTTTAGGGTTTAAGGTCAAGGGTTAAGGGTTTTAGGTTTAAAGTTTAGGGTTTAGGGTTAGGTTTTAGGGTTTATGATTTTAGGGTTTAGCGTTTATGGTTTTGGGTTTTAGGGATTTAGAGTTTTAGGGTCTTAGGGTTTTTAGTGTTTAGGCCTAAGGGATTTAGAGATTACGGTTTAGGGTATATGTAGGATAGACATATGAGCTCACCTTGTAAAGCCTTTTGCTGGAACATAACTTCAATATATAATCTGAAATTTGGGTTTTTATGGTTTGGGGTTTAAGGTTTAGAATTTATTGTTTTGGGTTTTGGGTTTTGGGTTTTAGTGATTCATTATTATTATCACCGCCATATTTATTGTTTTAGGTTTTCGGGTTTTAGGATTTAGGGTTTAGGGTTTTAGGGATTTTGGGTTTAGGGTATATGTAGCATAGACATATGAGATCACCTTGTAAACCCTTTCGTTGAAACATAAGAAATCAATCTATAATTTGAAATTATGCTTAAACATAAGTTAATTACTTTTGAAATTTGAAATCGACCGGACGACAATCATTGTACTTTAGAGCAAAGGTTAATTCTACTAAGATGCTATGGCATTATAACAAAGCGGATTAGGTGTTAGAGTTAAGGGTTTTGGGTTTTTTTGGGTTTTTAGGATTTAGGGTTTAGTGTTTCAAGTTTAGGGTTTTGGGTTTTGGGTTTTAGGGTTTAGTGTTGTAGGGGTTAGGGTTTTAAATGTTAGGGTTTAGGATTGTTACTTTGCAAATATTATCTCTATCCACTTTATTAGGCATCATAATCTCAAGTTAGTTTTAACCATATTTCATCATCATTATTATTACTGCCCTATTTGTAAGTCGAATCTGCATAGGTTCAATTTGTCACATGATCTAAAGCCCAATGAACTAGCATATACACAAATCATACAACACCCCCTAAGAATAATAGTTAACGATACGTGCACTAGAGTATACACAAAACATACAACACGCCCTAAGAGTGGATCTTTCTTCTTTGAACTTATGGTTTAGGGTTTTAGGGTGAAAGGTTTAGAGTTTTAGTTATTTAGGGTTTAGTATATTAGGTTTTTAGGTTCATGGTTTTAAGGTTTTGGGTTTTAGGGTTTTGGGTTTTAGGGTTTGGGGTTAAAGGTTTAGGCCTTATGGTTTTAAGGTTTTAGTGTTTTATGGTTTAGGGTTCAGGGTTAGGGTTTAGGGTTTTGGATTTTGGGTTTTGGGTTGAGGGTTTTTGGTTTTTGGGTTTTGGGTTTTAGGGTTTTAGAGTTTAGGGTTTTAGGGTTTAGGATTTTAGGGCTTTACGGTTTAATGGTCTAAGGTTTGAGGGTTTCGAGTTTGGGGTTTAACGTTTTAGGGTTTTGGGTTTCGGGATTTAGGATTTTGGGGTTTAAGATTTAGGGTTAAGGGTTTAAGGTTTAGAGTTTAGGGTCTAGGGTTTAACTTTTTGGTCTTAGGGTTTAACGTTTAGGGTTATAGGGTTTTGGATTTAGCGTCTAAGGTTTTAGGGTTTTAATGTTCTATTGTTCTAGGGTTTAGGGCTAAGAGTTTTAGTGTTTAAGGTTTAGGGTGTATGTAGCATAGACATATAAGCTCACCTTGTCAACCCTTTGGCTAGAACTTAAAAAATCAATCATTAATTTGAAATTATGCTTAGACATATGTTAATTAAGGTTTAGATTGGTAATCGCAAGTACNGTTTAGGGCTAAGAGTTTTAGTGTTTAAGGTTTAGGGTGTATGTAGCATATACATATAAGCTCACCTTGTAAACCCTTTGGCTAGAACTTAAAAAATCAATCATTAATTTGAAATTATGCTTAGACATATGTTAATTAAGGTTTAGATTGGTAATCGCAAGTACAATAGTTCATTGGGCTCTAGAGCTAAGGTTAATGCTACTAAGATGCTATTGCAGTATAATAAAGCTGATTATGATTTAAGGTTAAGGGTTTAGGATTTTTAGTGTTTATGGTTTAGGGTTTAGAGTTTAGAGTTTAGGATTTAAGGTTTAGGGTTTAGGGTTTTAGGGTTTTGATTTCATGGGGTTAGGGTTTTAGAGGTTAGGGTTTTAAATGTTTGGGTTTAGGGTTCCTACCTAGCAAATATTATCTCATACTACTTTATTTGTCATCTTAATCTCGAATAGTTTTAACCATATTGATTCAACATTATTATTACCGCCCTATTTTCAAGTTACATTTGCTTAGGTTCGATATATTACATATTTACACTAGGGCCCGTGGAGAATGATACTCACTTACTACTTTATTATTTGATAACGATACGTGCACTAGCGTGTACACAAATCATACAACACCCCCTAAGAATAGATCTTTCTTCTTTGAAAATAGGGTTTAGGGTTTATGGTATTTATAGTTTAGGGTTTAGGATTTTTAAGGTTTAGGGTTTAGGGTTTTAGGGGTTTAGTGTTTAGGGTTTAGGGTTTAGTATTTTCGGTTTTAAGGTTTAGGGTTTTAGTTTATTGGGTTTTAGGTTTTAGTGTTTAGGGTTAAGGGTTTAGGTTTTAGGGTTTTTGGGTATTAGAGTTTTAGGTTTTTATGGTTTAGAGTTTTAGGATAGGGTTTACGGTTTTGGGGTTTAGGGTTTAGGGTTTTGAATTCGGTTTTAGGGTTTTAGGTACTATGGTTTAGGGTTTAGAGTATAGGATTAAGGATTTTAGGGTTTTGGGTTTAGAATTTAGGGCTTATGGTAAGTTGCAAACTTACTGAATTTATAAATTTTAATTAATTAGTTATTATTAAATAATTTATAATTCTAATTAATTAGTTATTATTTAAAAACAAACAACTATTAAATTAATTAATTAATATATATTTAGCAAAATTAAATAATTTAGAAATTTAATTAACTTATAAATGTTAGTTAATAAGGTTTCCTAAGTTAAAACTTTTTTAAATAATCTTTCTAAGACAATAAAAAACTTATTATAGACTCTCTTCTTAGTATATAATACAATTTTACAAATCTGAAACATAATCTTACGAATGATAACTGTCAAATTAATTTTTTTTAATACAACTTTACAAATCTAATGAAATCACAATGTTATACAAAGTTTATAAATTATAAAAATTAAATTTACAATACAAACGACAAAAGGAAGATCAAAGTTTACATAAACAAAAATAGATAATTTAATTCTAATGAAATCACTTATTGTTTTAATTTTTAGAACATATTTCTACTATACACTTTTATTAGAAGCATACAGATTTCATTCAACTTTGTTAAATAAAAATATATCAACAAATAAATACAATAACAATTTAACATTGTTTACTAACAAATCAAAGATAAATCATAAGTCGCCAAACATATTCTTTTAAAACCTCGTAAACACAACATGATTATGAGTAATTATCATAACTAAATATATAATATGTTTAATTACACTTACATCGCACGTACGTATTGACTAGTCTAACTAAAATGATGAATTTTTTATCTTCATTTACTTTACAGATTAACAACATAATAGAATTGTCAAAAAAGGATAAGAGAGAAGCTCTTGTCAACTTTCATGTGTTTTATGCTTCTTTTATTTCTATTTTGTCATTAAGATGGATTTGAATAGTAATTAAATTAGAGAGGAAATGTATCAGTTAGAAATGTAATTTCTTGTGGACCTTGTTATTATTTGATCAATCATATATAGTAATATATAATTTTGTTATTTGTTATTTTTTAGTTGAAAAGGCTTTTAAATAGCGTTAAAAATGATATAAAGAACAAATAGCGTTAAAACTGATATATAATTTTAGTTGACTAGTTATAAGATAGCGCTATTAAAAGATTTGCAAAATTACTATTGCATTTAAAGAATTCCATTAAAACGTAATAACTATGTCAAATAATACAACTTTGCAGATTAAAAACGTTATGTAAAGCATATTACTCGTTAAAAAAAATGCAATTAAAATCAGAAAATGTTTGTTCATATTATATTACAGCATTTAGAAAACGTTGATGTATATATATCCCAGCATTTAAAAAGACTGAAAGAAAAACTCTACTACAGCGTTTCAAAAAGGTTATAATAGCTACAATGGAGTGTAAAATAACGTCGGGAAAATGCTATAATATCTAGTCATTATTTAATCACAAGGGATATAATTGCCCACTGCTTTTGTTTTACTATATAACACTAACAATCATTTCTTTGATTTTAAAATCAGAAAATGTTTGTTCATATTTCAAACGCGAGTAAGAGTGTTAGAAGACATTTCTCAAAGTGTTTGGAAACTGAATTTGTTATTTTATGAAAATATTTTAATACAAGTTATGTGGTGATAATGTGTTTTGAATGAGATTTTCATTTTGAATAAAAAAGATTAGTGTTTTAGAACTCCTACAAATATGAGGTATTAGAAAAAGATTATGATATTGAGAGATTAGTCAGATGACTTCACCCGTGATAGTTTTCAAGTTAGAGGGTTGGTTCTACTTCACTTTAATTGAGAAGTGGTAATTTTTGTTTAAGTTAGTTATTCTTTTCAAGTTATGATTTTGTGCGTATTGAGTGTAGATCCGAGTGCAATAGATTTTAAGTTAGCGATTGAGTATGTAATTTGATGATTGATAATTTTTGGGCTGAGAGTGTATCAACATCATAATAATCGAACATTTGAAATGAATGAGGGAAGGAAACAACTTCCATATAATGGTATATTATTTTTTTATCAGTAGATAAGAAGTAATCAATAGAAACTCTAATCATCTGCATTTCCAATAAGATAAAGAAAGAAAACCTAAAGGCTTACCGATAGGCTAAATCATCTACTCATGTTTAAAATTTTGCAGTCAATAGTTATCTTATAGATGCATAATTCTTGAATCTCTTGTTTACTAAAACATCATGGCAGTAAACCCTTGCAGTGGCAAGTGTAGTTGTCAACTGTTTGAATACTCAAGGGAAAGAAGAGCATTTCAAAAGAGGACAGGATCACCTTGAGAATGTAAACAATAATATACACAAGATCTCGGTTACATAAGTTCAAGATTCAATAGAAAAACCCCGTGTAAAATAAACACCAATGTATCAGTATTCATATCTTACGCCATTGACAATGTAGCAGATCCCTTTCCAGCCTTTGCTTCCACAACTTTCGTCCCACCATCTTCAGTTCGCTTTGTAAAAGTAATAATATCTTCATCAGATTGATTGGTTGTTGGAGTGGCCTGTAAGATTCATGTAAAGAGTATTTTATTAATATTCCAGAATGGATAAAAAGAGTGAAAAAAAGATTGCAAATAATGAAACCAAAGAAGAGCGAGGGAAAAGGGAAAATAAATTACTTGACAGAACCATGGAAGAATAGTTATGCCAGCATGGCCACCAACAACTGGCACATTAAACTCTGCAAGAAAACACACACTTGAGACAAATAAAATACTACCATTTTTTTAACTAGTAATTCCTACAGAGGTGTAAGAAACTAATAAAATAATATTTCACACAACTATCTTTAAAAAATAATTCATTTCATTTTGTTCTGTATCTATGGAACATCATAAACAACTTTCAGAAAGTGGGATTACCGGAAACTGGGAGTTTTTCCTATCCAGCATAAAAAGTCTTAGCTCTAACAACGTCAATGGTGGTGACACCAGCGAACCTCTTCTCATCATATTTTCCAGCTTTCTTGAAAACCTCAGCAACAATTTGGACCGTGGAATTCACTTGGTTGTTAATCATGTTAACAAGTGCCTGGAAAATCAAATAAAGTGAAATGAAAACCATACTATGCAGAATCTGAGCCCCATACAAGAATATTAAATTACTACTGAAATCTCAGTGTCAAATTGGTTGACACTCACATTGGGACAATACTTAGCTATAACAGTGCAAAGTGCTATAGGTGTACCACTGACAATTTAACTTGTTTCTTAAAAAAAATGTGGCACAACATAATAAGATTCTAATAAGACTAAACTAATGGAAGATTAAAAGCAAATACAAATTATATCTATGTTATTGTTACATGATCCCTTGGGAATAACAGATCGGTGGTAAGAATTTATAAACTGCCTTTAGCATATAATTTTTGTTTAAGCAGGAGTTTCACGACAAAGCTTTAGTCTTGAAGTCAATGCTAAGGACTATGGTTTTCAACCAACATCTACTCTAAGAACTTATTTAATTGAATTGAAGATGATTTTAATGAAAAATAGAGGAATTGGAGTTAAAAAGTACCAGAGAATCCAGCTTCAGAGCCGGATGCACTGAAAAGCAAACTAACCTCTCATCAGAACAGGAAGCCTTGAACCAAGAATTTCTCAAGGAATGTGTTTGCTCCAGCCATGAAAAGCAATGTTTGAATCACATGGGCTCGCCCTGCTCACATATGCAAAAAATAAAATTTGAGACTGACACAAAGACAACCCATCGAGCTTAATCCAACAATCAGGGGTTTGAGATTAAAAACTAAAATGGAGTAGAGATCTGTTATATTGTTCCCTCTCATTCTAGGCACATGGATAGTGGCAATCATTACGATAGAGCCAAGCATCACAACATACTATTGAAAAGCAAGCAACTTCAACTGTCTTAGAAACATAAATAGGATAAAATCCCAACTAGAGACAAAACTAAGTACTAAGTTATGCAACTTTGAAGGCAACTAAACATAAAAGGGTGAGGTGGCAAAAAAATGAAATCCAAAAGAACATTAAAAAAGGAACTTGGTAAGGTGAATCATTTGTATATAATGATCAGTAATGTGAGAGTGCGAAGAAATCCAATCCACAAGGTTGAAAAACCAGGATCTGCCAGTTCTTACCTCCATGACAATCATAAACACCGAAGAACAAATTTTCCCTGGTGAAAAATACAAATGATGTATCAAATATTTAAAATCTAACACTAAATCTAAATTCTAAATAAATCAGGAAAATGTAACCCTAACTCAAAATCTAAACCTTAGATGTCAATAAAACTAAATCACAAAAAATAAAACTAAATAAATCTTAAACAAAAATGACAAATTCATTGTGCGGGTGAGAGAAGCATTTCTAGAGGCTAAGATTCGAAAGAGAGAATATTTAAGAGATGACCAGTAGAAGGGAGAGAGGTTGAGAAAGGAGTAAATGAGGGAGAGGCTTAGAAAGGAGTAACGAGGGAGAGAGAAAGAGAGAGCGAGAGTTAAGAGAGAGAGATAGAGAGACATAGAGAAGAGTGCAGAGACGAGCTAGAGAGAAATAGAGAGCAGTGCAAACGCGAGCTTGAGAGGGAGAGAGCGCAGGTTGAGAGCGAGAGATAAGGCTGAGATTGAGTTCGTTCAAGAGATAGCTTTGAGTTGAGAGACGAAAGATTCTGATTTGAGAATTAGGTATATGAGAAATATAGAGATGGTATTTTTGTAATTAACATTAACTTTGGGTATAGAACTATGTAAGTATGTCCTCGGTAAAGTTTTTTTATGATAGTTATAACAAATGATTGTCATAATAAGTAAACATTTTATGACAGTTTAGGTAAACGCTATCATATTAACTCAAACAATAAAATTTCCTACCCAAACCATAGTTGACATTTTCGTTTCATTTTTGCTGGAATGGCCGAAACATTCCGATTCTTATGAGGAACTGNATATGAGAAATATAGAGATGGTATTTTTGTAATTAACATTAACTTTGGGTATAGAACTATGTAAGTATGTCCTTGGTAAAGTTTTTTTATGATAGTTATAACAAATGATTGTCATAATAAGTAAACATTTTATGACAGTTTAGGTAAACGCTATCATATTAACTCAAACAATAAAATTTCCTACCCAAACCATAGTTGACATTTTCGTTTCATTTTTGCTGGAATGGCCGAAACATTCCGATTCTTATGAGGAACTGAAACGAAATAGGGGGAGTGTAATTTTCCGCCTAGAATTTTGGTCATGTTATGCCCGAACGGGCAAAACAAGGTATATACTGAAATTGGGCCAAAACTAGTCTGAGTTTTTAGCCCAATTTTAGCCTAATTGAAGGCTAATTTTAGCCCAACTTTTTAGACCACACCAAAATCCTCACTCCACTCACCTCACTTGATCACTCACTCTTTTCTCTATCATTTCTCTCGACTAATAGTCTCAGACTCTCACCCTCACTCGAATTTCTCTCGGTCATTTACTCATAAGTTTGATCTCTCAACTCTAAAGCTTTTTCTTCGAAACAATAGCAACTTACCCTCTCTCGAGTCTCTATCTCTCAAGCTTTCTCTTCAAACTTATGGTGCTTCCTTTCTCTCTGCTAACTGGCTTTCTCTCAAAGGTGTGAAATTTCTATATTCAGTTATGAAATTTGTGAAATTTATAAAATTTGTATTCGGTTTCTTTGTAGGTTTGTAAAATTTTTGAGCTTCTCTGTTATGAAATTTATGAGTTTCTCTGTGGGTTTCAGGGTGAAACTTTCACCCGCACTCAAAATTTCTGAGCTTGTCTGAAATTTCTATTAGTCCTCACTATTTCTTCCTGGATTTTCAGTGCTCGAATCTGAAATGTCTAAGCTTCTCTATTCTGTTTCTTGAATGCAGCTTACTATGATTATCTTGCGTTTAATATCGTAGAAAATCGATATTTTAATTTGTCTATAAATACTTTTTTACAAGCTTTATTCTAACAGTTTGTGGAATGTTGGTTTTGTTAGATTAATTAAAATTTTAAACCGTTAGATAAAAGTTCATGATGATAATACTATTTACTATGATACTTTGTTCAAATTTTAATGTCATTAGTATGATATTTTGTTAAATTTTAGTAGTAATTACGTATTATTTGTATGATATAATCTATTGATTCAATTTTTTTCTTAATAATATTATACATAATAAATTTCATAAAATTGCTTTATATGACCAAATTTTTTTCGAAACGGCGCACCGAAACACCGAAAATATCTAAAACATTTTATTTTTTCAAATAACTAAAATGACAATCGAAACGGAATTGACTACTATGACCCGAACATCTTTTTTCTTTTACAGGTTTAACAAATATGTCATAAAAAATTTCTTTGACAGGTTTAACAAAGGTGTCATCAAAAAAATTTATGGGTGTCATTGTAGCCATTTTTGTAGTAAGGTGATAATCTAATATGGCATTCCACTAATTAGAGACGAGAGGTTTGGGATTCTATTGCTTCAGTTCATGATCTATGTCATGTGTTGATCATCATCAACTTTAATCTATTTTATATTTATTTGGACAATGATTTTTTGGATACTGAGTTTGATATATATTCAAACGATTGATGCATCAATCATCGTATCAAATATGACAATTTCCATGTGCTCTTTAACTTCACACCTCAAAAGTCCTTGTTGATGGTGCAACATATAATTCTTGATACGTTGGAACTTATGATTCTTGATACGTTTAAGTTTCACGAAGATATGAGTCAGAACGTTATGGTTAATTATTTATCAATTATGCAAGTCAAAACCTAATATAGGCAACTACTTTTGTGTGTATATGGTGGACCTTCAGGTTCTGGATATTTCAAATCTCATGAAAATATGAGTTAGAATGTTATGCTCAGTTGTATATCAATAACGCAAGTCAAAACCTAAAAAAGGCAACTATTTTGTTCTTATAACACATTTTCTCTTAAAATGTGTATCTAAATATAAATTAATAAATTTGTTGGCTTATTAATTGATTGTTTGTATTTCTTTAAAAAGTATCACTTGCCAATGTAGGATGACCTGAATAGATTATCGATCCACCACCCAAAATAAAACTTGTAGGGAGTGCTTCGAAGTCAAAATTTTGTTTTATGTGTAAAGAATTTATGTTTGTCAGATTTTTAAGTTATTTGTTACTTGATCCTTCTGGAATAGCAGATCAGTAGTAAGAACTTATAAACTGCCTTTAGCATATTATTTTTTTTTAAGCAGGAGTTTCACGACAGAGTTTTAGTCTTGAAGTCAATGCTAAAGACTACGGTTTTCAACCCACATATATTCTAAGAACTTATTTAATTGAATTGAAGATGATTTTAATGAAAAACCAGAGGAATTGAGTTAAGAAGTACCAGAGAATCCAGCTTCAGAGTCGAATGCACTAAAAAGCGAACTAACCTCTCATCACAACAGGAAGTTTTGAACCAAGAACTTCTCGAGGAATGTGTTCACTCTAGCCATGAAAAGCAATGTTTGAATCACATGGGCTCGCCCTGCTCACATATGCAAACAATCAAATATCAATTAGACTGAAACAAAGACAACCCATAAGGCTTAATCCAATAACCAGGGGTTTAAGATTAAAAACTTAAATGGAGTAGGGATCTCTTATATTGTTCCCTCCCTAACTAGGCATATGGATAGTGGCAATCATTACGATAGAGCCAAGCATCACAACATACTATTGAAAAGCCAGCAAAACCACTTCAACTATCTCAGAAACATAAATAAGATAAAATCCCAACTAGAGATAGAACTAAGTACTAAGTTATGCAGCTTGCAAGGAAACTAAACATAAAAAAGGGTGAAGTCTTAAAAAAAATGAAATCCAAAAGAACATTAAAAAAAGGAACTTGGTAAGGTGAATCATTTGTATGTAATGATCAGTGATGTAAAAGAGCAAAGAAATCCAATCAACAAGTTGGAAAGACTAGGAATCTACTAGTTCTTACCTCCATCACCATCATAAACACCGAAGAATAAAGTTTCCCCAGTGGCAAATGGAAATGATGTATCAAATATTTAAAATCTATTACTAAATCTAAACTCTAAATAAATCAGTAAAATTTAAACCATAACTCAAAATCTAAACCCTACGTCTCAATAAAACTAAATCATAAAAAATAACACTAAATAAATCTGAAACAAAAACTACAAACTCACTACGAGAATGAGAGAACCATTTATGGAGGATGAGATTTGAAAGAGATAATAGACCAGAGATGAGCAGTAGCCGAGAAAGAGGCTGACAAATGAGTAATGAGAGAGAGAGATAAGAGAGAGCTGAGAGAGAGAGAGATGAGTGCAGAGATGAGCTAGAGAGAGCAGTGTAGAAGCGAGCTTAAGAGGGAGAGAGCGCAGGCTGAGAGTGAGAGATAAGGTTGAGACTGAGTTTGTTCGAGAGAGAACTTTGTGTTTTTTTGTCGAATGAAAGCTCTGAGTTGAGAGCTTTTAGTCTTCAACAGCTTCTATGTTCTTTTGATCCCTCTCTTTCTCCCTTCGTAAAATCACTTCTTCTCCTTTTCTTAGTTCATCACCTTTCTTTACATATATTGGAAAATCAAGGTGCAATATCTTCTCTTGATTATGGATAGTGGCACATTTCTGATTTAAAGATGAGTATTTAGGTTCAACTTTTTCTCAATTTGACAAAAAGGTACAATCTCTTCTCAAGGATCATCTCATACTCTGCCCTACTATTCTACATGCACACCCATCTAAATCTGCTAGCAGTGACTCCAAAATGTTCAAAATAGAAGTATAAAAATATGAGTTGAAACGGCATACACAATCTTTTATTGTTCAACTGTACGAGTAAGTTGGTTCAATTATTGAACAAATTGTTAAATAAATGAAATCCCCATCTAAATATATAATTTTCCCCTTCATTTTTTTATTCTATAAATGTAACTTTAGGTGTTCAATTTTTTGGATCATGTTATTTCGTTTTCTAGTCTGTCTTCAAGATTTACTTTAAGAAGTGTTAGTCGTCCTTTATCATTTTTGCCTCTCTCCAATTTCGTCTAAATTATTCGTGTTCTCAGAAATCTTCATATCAATCGTCCATTTGATTCTTTTATCATCCTCTATCCTCTATGTATCTACCATATATTTGATCGTTCATACCCTAATGGGGGGGGGGGTTGTCACCTTCCTTATCATGGGCATATAATGGTTCATATTATGGTTCAAGAAATTTTTGTATTCTTTATTCAGTTCTAGTTTATCTTGCGATGCGTTCTCTATGGTGTAGTTAGTTTTCACATATAAGATATATAGAAGGACTGGAAAATTGAGAAATTGTTATTGAACTGCATATATTTTAAGATTTTACTCTAGGTTTGTTGTTGTTGTCGCTTGTATTTAGCATATGTTAGATTTTGGCTAGTTCTTGATTTACATATCACTACTATATTAAAAGGGAGAATTGGGTGAGAATTTTTTTTTACCTTTTTTGTCCAACTATTTTATATTTAATTATAACTCCAACCTTTACATCTACACGTGTTTGATTCCTATTGATTTAAGGTTCAACATTTCACACCCCTTCTGAGATACTTGAAATGATGTATTACTTCAATATGAGAACCTTTAGATTACATATATTTAATATAATTTTATAAATCTTAAAAACATATTATGGATGGTAATTGCCAAATTATATAGGCTTAATACAACTTTACAGATTTGATAAGTTGCAAACTTAATTAATTTATAAATTTTAATTAATTAATTATTATTTTAAAACAAACAACTATTAGATTAATTAATTAATATATATTTAGCAAAATTAAATAATTTGCAAATTTATTTAATTTATAAATGTTAATTAATTTGGTTTCCTAAGTTACAACTTTTTTTAAATAATTTTTCTAAGACAATAAAAAACTTATAATAGACTCTCTTCTTAGTGTATAATATAATTTTACAAATCTGAAACATAATCTTATGAATGATAACTGTAAAATTAATTTTTTTAATACAACTTTACAGATCTAAAATAGCATTTTATAAACTGTGAGAAGTTGAAACTCTTTAAAAAATTATTTTTGAAGGCAATACCAATTCATTATATGCTCTTCTCATAGCACAATAATATTTTTTTTCTGATTCAACTTTCAATGAACGTTTGCAATAATGATGATGATTATGCCCACAAATTTTTTACTGATCATAAAATAACCTTGAAAAGTACATTTGTACTCACATTCTCATTTGTTTGATACTATTATTTTTTATCAACTATCACAAACTATGATTACTTGGCCCAATAGAACTGTTAAAAACAGGTCAATACCACTTTTGGTTTGAAACAACATTTTTCAAGTGAATGAATAACATTTTTTAACAAATTAAACAATACCACTTATTTAAGTAGAGAAGTATTTGTTGTTATGGTGGATAGAAACAACATATAATTCCATAAACATTGTTATACAAACTTTATAAATTATAAAAAATTAAATTTACAATACAAACGAAAAAAGGAAGATCAAAGTTTACATAAATAGAAAGGAATAGATAATTTAATTCTAATGAAATCACTTATTCTTTTAATTTTTAGAGCATATTTATGCTATACACTTGTTTTTGAAGCATACATGATTTCATTCAACTTTGTTAAATGAAAACATATCAACAAATAAATACAATAATAATTTAACATTGTTTACTGACAAATCAAATATAAATAATATGCTGCTAAATATATTTAATTATATGTGCATCGCATGTGTGTATTGACTAGTCTAAGTAAAATGATTAATTTTTTATCTTTATTTACTTTAAAGATTAACAACATAATAGAATTGTCACAAAAGGATGAGAGAGAAGCTCTCGTCAACTTTCATGTGTTTTATGCTTCTTTTATTTCTATTTTGTCATTAAGTTGGATTTGAATAGTAATTAAATTAGAGAGGAAATTATCAGTTGGAAATGTAATTTCTTGTGGACCTTGTTATTATTTGATCAATCAAATATAGTAATATATAATTTTGTTATTTGTTATTTTTTTAGTTGAAAAGGCTTTTAAATAGCATTAAAAATGATATAAACAACAAAATAGCATTTTCACTAGTTATAAGATAGCTGCTATTAAAAGATTTGCAAAATTACTATTGCATTTAACAAATTCTATTAAAAGGTAATAACTATGTCAAATAATACACCTTGGCAGATTAAAAACGTTATGTAAAGCATATTACACGTTAAAAAGTGCAATTAAAATCAGAAAATGTTTGTTCATATTATATTACAGCATTTAGAAAACGTTGATGTATATATATATCACAGCTTTTAAAAAAACGGAAAGAAAAACTCAACTACAGTGTTTCAAAAAGGTTATAATAGCTACAATGGAGTGTAAAATAACGTCGGGAAAATGCTATAATATCTAGTCATTATTTAATCACAAGGGATATAATTGCCCACTGCTTTTGTTTTAGTATATAACTATTAACAGTCATTTCTTTACATAATATATTGGTAACTCAAGGTGCAATATTAACAATCTATAAGTTCTTGGATTTACCTCTTTTTCTCCAATTTGACGGGAAATAAGTTCCATCTTCTCAAAGACTCGACACATACCTTACTATTCAATATATGCACACCAAATACAAATACACCTGCAATGGCTCCAAAATATTCAAATATGTTAACAAATATATGAGTTAATGTAAATAAATAATGTTTGTCCGATTGTTAATTAGTTCGATTTATAAGACAAACTTTTTAAAGTAAAGGTAGTGTTAATAAGGAAAACATCACAAAAACTAGTTTGTTTGTGTTAGGAAATAATATTTCTTTTAGTTCAAACGCGAGTAAGAGTGTTAGAAAATATGTCTCAAAGTTTTTGGAAACTGAATTTGTTATTTTATGAAAATATTTTAAGAAAACTTATGTGGTGATAATGTGGTGATAATGTGTATAGAATGAAATTTCTATTTTGAAGAAGAAAGATTAGTGTTTTAGAGCACCTACAAATATGAGGTATTAGAAAAAGATTATGATATTGAGAGTTTAGTCAGAAGACTTCACCCGTGACAGTTTTCAAGCTAGTGGGTTGATTCTACTTCACTTTAATCGAAAAGTGGTAACTTTTGTTTAAGTTAGTTATTATTTTCAAGATATGATTTTGTGCTTGTTGGATATAGATCTGAGTGTAATAGGTTTTAAGTTAGGTGATTGACTACGTGATGATTGATAATGAGATAGTCGTGGACGTAAACAAATTGGTCGAACCACATAAAAATATCGTTCTATTAATGTTTTTTAACGAAAAGTTTATTTAATTATTGATCTTTTTAAATATAACTACGGCACGTAGCACCTGATTACTTAAATTTTCTCTTTTGAATAATTTATTCAATTAAAGTAACTTTAACGATTAAAATTTTGGGATCATGTTTAGAGCTAGTACTCTTGTGACTCTTCCATATAAATACGTTAATGATTATAATTTGTAATTCTATAATTGGTTATTCAAACTTATCATACATCTTTGACCGGTTTAAATTTATTCATAATCTTAAATTTCTTTTGTTCATTAATATATGCATTAATAAAGAAATATGTAGTCTAACACTAAATTTCTTTCTTTGACTCCTTCTCAGTTTAATTAGACTACAAATGTGCTCCATTATCTAATTTTCTTCAGTGTTTTTCTAATTTAATTGTGGTTTGGTTAATCAAGTTTTGTACTTAGACTTCCACGGAATAGTAAATAAGTTTCAACGGAACCTCCACATGGTAAAAAAAACAAAATTTCCAAATATATGACATATTTCTAAAAAAATATATGACATATTTCTAAAAAAATATATTCTTCTTCTTTAACAACAGATAAATGGAGAATGTTTAAACTCGAGTACTCTTCTATCTCATCCATCAACACATACAAAATGAGATCGACCTTAAACCAGTTGAAAATAAGTTGTGTAGGCTATTTTATGGGATCATAGTTTTGAAGATCATCATTCGTACTCAATAAATTATGAAGATTTAGCTAGACATTATACTGAAGAAAAAGTAGTGAGCAAAATATTTATTGAGAAAGTCAAAATGTCAAGTTTCTAATTAAGGTCACTAAAATGCCAGCTAAATCTTGAAGAGGTAGCTCTTCCATTTTAAGCTAAAGACATAGACATAGGGCTTTCTCTATTGATTGACTATGATTTTTTTCTTCGATTTGATTATTTTGACATTCAACAATTGGTAGATAATCTAACAGTCCATTGCGAATATGGTTTGGATGTAACTATCTATTTCTGATATTTTTCCTTAATTAAAATCATAAAAAAGAGTGAGTTCTAAGTCAAGTTTTTCCCTGTTTAATTAGTCTTTTAAATCTTAAAGTTTACAAAACGTTACAGTAATAAATACTTAAGATAATATTGAGATGAGCTGATACTACAACAAAATAGAGTTTAAATTACAGTGGAAAATTGTCATTAAAACCCTCTAATGACTGGGGCCACTGTCAAATTTTGGGTTATCTTAATTAATTTTTATAAAACTATTGGTTCTAAGCCATCTTTGAGGATGAATCAACAATCTGAAGTGTTTTCCTTGTGTATTAGTAATAAACCAACATTTATATATCGATGTAGGAAGATTTGTTTGGGAAGTAAGAAGCCCCTTTGACATCCCTTCATCTGTAAAGAATTCTTGATGTGAAAACATAAAGACAAATGACTGATTTTTGAATAGCAAAAAGAGTGGATCTGCAGGATCCTAAAGGAATTGGTTGAAGGGAAATGTGGCAAAAGGAAGGAAAATCCATGGACCAACCTTATCGTCTCCACCACATAGGAACTACAAGATCACCTCAAGGAGGCCTTCAGTATCTAGAGGTCGACTGATCATTGAACCCTGTTCAATAAGTGCAACGCATTAGCTGTCCACTCTCCTGTTGCGTAGTAAAGGTCGGAGAAGGGCAATCACTCATTCTTAAAACTAGCATTCTTAAGACCAAAAAGGTGGGCGAAAAGGGAGGAAAGCCCTCCGTTCCTAGTTCTCCTATAACTGGATCCTCTAGAACCACAAAGATTCTTAGTTAGAATGGGATTCTAGCTCAGCACCTTTTGAAATTTTGAGAAGATTTGCTCTTTGGAGAACACAATACGTTGACCGTCAAAGTCACCATAATGACGGGGATTGGCCGTAATAAAAGATACCGTAAAAACACATTTTATGATGGGAATTTACAGTAAAAATACCTTTAATGATGGGGAATCCTTGTCATTAAAAGTATGATTTCTTTATAAAAAACCTTGTCAAAGAAAGGCAGAAATTACCTTTCCATGATAGCCCCTCAGCCACTCAATATTGTCACCACTAAGTAGAGGATTAGCATTAAATATTCTAGTCCTAATACCAATCCAAACAAACTGATGCGGGAAAGACGTCATTTTTAAATTTTTGGCTCAGGGTATATCTACATCATAATAATCGTTCATTTGAAATGAATGAGGGAATGGAACAACTTCCATATAAAGGTATATTACTTTTTTATCAGTAGATAATAAGTAAACAATAGAAACCCTTAATCATCTGCATTTCCAATAAGATAAAGAAAGAAAACCTAAAGGCTTACTCATAGGCTAAAACCATCTATGCATATTATATATTATGCAGTCAATAGTCATCTAATAGATGCATAATTCTTCATGCTCTTGTTTACTAAAATTTCGTGGCAGTAAACCTTGGCAGTGGCAAGTGTAGTTTTCAATTGTTTGAATACTAAAGGGAAAGAAGAACATTTCAATATAGGACAGGATAAACTTGGGAAGGTAAACAACAATATAGGGTTTTAGGGTTTATGGTTTTGAGTTTAGAGTTTATGGTTTTGAGTTTAGAGTTTAGGGTTTAGCATTTTACGGTTTTAGGGTTGAGTGTTTTGGGGTTTGGGAATTTAGGGTTTAAGCTTTATGGCTAAGGGATTAGGTTTTAGTGTTTAGGGTTTTAGGCTTTAGGGTTTAGGGTTAATTGTTTTAGTGTATTAGAGTTTTAGGATTTTTAGGGTTTAGGGTTAAGGGTTTTGGGGTTTAGGGTTTAGGGTTTAGGGTTTAGGGTTATAGGGTTTTGGGTTATAGAGTTTAGGGTTATATAGTTTAGGGTTTATGGTTTATGATTTTAGGATTTAGAGTTTACAGTTTAGTGTTTTTAGGATATAATGGAACTTAAGAAATCAATCTATAATTTGAAATTATTCATGCACATAAGTTAATTATGGTTGAGATTTGTAATTGCAAGGATGACAGTCATTGTGCTTTAGAGCAAAGGTTAATCCTACTTAATTACTATGGAAGTATAACAAATCTGATTAAGGTTTTGAGTTTAGGGTTTTACGTTTAGTGTTTAGGGTTTAGGGTTTTGGGTTTACGGTTTTGGGTTTTTAGGCTTATGGTTTTAGGTATTTTGGTTTTAAATGTTAGGGTTTATGGTTGCTACATTACAAATATTAGTTTTAACCATATTGATTCATCATTATTATTACCGCCCTATTTGCAAGTTAAATCAGCATAGGTTCAATATATTACATATTTACACTAGTTACCGTGGAGAATGATACTCACTTATTACTTTATTACATGTTAACAATACGTGCACTAGCGAATACAAAAATCATGCAACACCTCGTAAGAATAGATCTTAATCTCAACTTAGTTTTAACCATATTGATTCGTCATTATTACCGCCCTATTTTCAAGTTAAATCTGCTTAGGTTCAATATATTACATATTTACACTAGTAATCATGGATAACAATACTAACTTATTAATTTATTACATGTTAACAATGTGTGCACTGGCAAATACGAAAATCATGCAACACCCCTTAAGAATAGATCTTTCTTCGGTGAACTTAGGGCCTAGAATTTTAGGGTTTAGGGTTTTTACGGATTAGGATTTAGGGTTTTAGGGTTTAGGGTTTTAGGGTTTAGGTTTAGGGTTTATGGGTTTAGGCTTTAGGTTTTAGTGTTTTGGGTTTTATGGTTTATGGTTTTAGGGTTTATGGTTTTAGGGTTTAAGTTTTTAGGTTTTTGGGTTTTAGGGTTTAGCGTTTAGGGTTTTAGGGTTTTAGGGTATATGTAGCATAGACATATGACATCACCTTGTAAACCCTTTCGCTGGAACATAAGAGATCAATCTATAATTTGAAATTATGCTTAAACATAAGTTAATTACTGTTGAGATTTGTAATCAGTAGGACGACAATCATTGTGCTTTAAAGCTAAGGTTAATTCTACTTAGATGTTATGGCATTATAACAAAGCTGATTAAGTGTTAGGGTTAAGGGTTTTGGGTTTTCAGGGTTCAGGGTTTAGGGTTTATAGTTTAGGATTTAGGGTTTTGGGTTTTGGGTTTTAGGTTGTATTGTTTAGAGCTTAAGGGGTTAGGGTTTTAAATGTTAGGGTTTAGGATTGCTACTTTGTAAATATTATCTCTATCTACTTTATTAGCCGTCCTAATCTCAAGTTAGTTGCAACCTTATTTTATCATCATTATTATTAATGTCCTATTTATAATTCGAATATGCATAGGTTCAATATGTCACATGATCTAAAGCCCAATGAACTAGCATAGACACAAATCATACAACACCCCCTAAGAATAATAGTTAAGGATACGTGCAGTAGAGTATGCACAAAACATGCAAGAACCCCTAGGAATAAATCTTTCTTCTCCGAACTTAGGGTTTAGGGTTTTTAAGGTTAAGGGTTTAGAGTTTTAGGGTTTTAGGGTTTAGTAAATTGGGTTTTCAGGTTTTGGGTTTTAAGGTTTTGGTGTTAGGGTTTTGGTTTTTATGGTTTAGGATTTTAGGGTTTAGGATTTAGGGTTAAGGGTTTAGGATTTAGGGTTTTAGGGTTTTATGGTTTAGGGTTTCAGGGTTTAGGGTTTTGTGTTTTTGGTTTTGGGTTTAGGATTTTTGGGTTTTGGGTTTAGGGTTTTAGGGTTTAGGGTTTTAGGGTTTAGGATTTTAGGGCTTTAAGGCTCAATGGTTTAGGGTTTTAGGGTTTAGGGTTTCGGGTTTTGGGTTTAACATTTTAGGGCTTTGGGTTCAGGGATTTAGGGTTTTCGGGTTTAGTATTTTAGGGTTTAAGGTTTAGGGTTAAGGGTTTAAGGTTTAGAGTTTAGGGGTTGGGGTTTAACTTTTTGGTCTTAGGGTTTAACATTTAGGGTTTTAGGGTTTAAGATTTAGGGTCTAGGGTTTTAAGGTTTTAAAGTTCTAGGGTCTTTTGGTTTATAGGGTTTAGGGCTAAGCGTTTTAGTGTTAAAGGTTTAGGGTATATGTAGCATAGACATATAAGCTCACATTGTAAACCTTTTGGCTGGAACGTAAAAAAATCAATCATTAATATGAAATTATGCTTAGACATATGTTAATTACGGTTTAGATTGGTAATTGCAAGTAGGATAGTTCATTGGGCTTTAGAGCTAAGGTTAATGCTACTAAGATACTATTGCCGCATAATAGAGCTGATTAAGAGTTAAGGTCAAGGGTTTAGGATTTTTAGTGTTTATGGTTTTGGGTATAGGGTTTTAGGGTTTTGGTTTCAAGGGGTTAGGGTTTTAAATCTTATTGTTTAGGGTTGCTACCTTGCAAATTATCTCATACTACTTTATTAGTAATCATAATCTCAAGTAGTTTTAACCATATTGATTCAACATTATTATTACCACCCTATTTGCAAGTTAAATTTGCTTAGGTTCAATATGTTACATATTTACACTAGGGCCCGTGGAGAATGATACTCACTTACTACTTTATTATTTGGTAACGATACGTGTACTAGCATGTACACAAATCAAACAACACCTCTTAAGAATAGATCATTCTTCTTTGAAAATAGGGTTTAGGGTTTAGGATTTTAGGGTTTAGGGTTTAGGGTTTTAAGGGTTTATTGTTTAGGGTTTAGGGTTTAATATTTTGGGTTTTAGGGTTTGGGGCTGTAGTTTATTGGGTTTTGGGGTTTAGGGTTTTGTGTTTGGGGTTAAGCATTTGGGTTTTTGGGTTTTTGGGTATTTGAGTTTTAGATTTTTATGGTTTAGGGTTTACAGTTTCGTGTTTTGAGTTTTGGGTTTAGGGATTCGTATTTAGAGCTTTAGGTTTTAGAGTTTAGGGTTTAGGGTTTAGGATTTTGGTTTAGGTTTTAGGGTTTTAGGGTTCTATGGTTTTGGGTTTAGAGTTTAGGATTAAGGATTTTAGGGTTTAGGGTTTAGAGTTTAGGGCATATGGTTTAGGGTTAAGATTTTTATGGGTTTTGGGTTTTTAGTGTTTAGGGTTTAGAATTTTTTTATTTAATGTTTAGGGTTTATTGTTTATGGTTTAGGTTTAAGATTTTTTATTGTTTTTAGGGTTTAGTGTTTAGTGTTTACATTTTAGGATTTAGGGTTCGGCGTTTAGGGTTTTAGGATTTTAGGATTTGTTGGGTTTAGGGTTTAGGGCTTAGATTATAAGTAGCATAGCCATATCAGATCACCTTGTAAAGCCTTTGAAATTATAGGTTGAAATTATGCTTAGACATAAGTTAATTACGGTTGAGATTTATAATCGCAAGGATGACAATCATTGTGCTTTGGAGCTAAGGTTAATGCTACTGAGATGCTATGGCAGTATAACAAAGCTTTTAAAGGTTTAGGGTTAAGGGTTTAGAATTTTTTTGTTTTACGGTTTAGGGTATAGAGTTTAAGGTTTTAGGGTTTTAGGGTTTATGTTGAGGGTTTAGGTGTTTAGGGTTATGGTTTAGATTTTTGGGTTTTAACGTCTTGGGTTTAGGGTTAAAGGTTTAGGTTTANTTGAGGGTTTAGGTGTTTAGGGTTATGGTTTAGATTTTTGGGTTTTAACGTCTTGGGTTTGGGGTTAAAGGTTTAGGTTTAAAGATTTTAGGGTTTTAGGGTTTTAGACTGTAAGGATTTAGGGTTTAGATTTTAGTGTTTAGGGTTATACACAAATCATACAACACTCCCTAAGAATAGATCTTTCTTCTTTGAACTTAGTTTTTAGGGTTTTAGGGTTTAAGGTTTTTTCGTTTAGGATTTTAGGGTTTAAGGTCAAAGGTGAAGGGTTTCAGGTTTAAAGTTTAGGGATTGGGGTTAGGTTTTAGGGTTTAGGATTTTAGGGTTTAGCGTTTATGGTTTTGGGTTTTTGGGATTTAGAGTTTTGGGGTCTTAGGATTTTTAGTGTTTAGGGCTAAGGGATTTAGAGATTATGGTTTAGGGTATATGTAGGATAGACATATGAGCTCACCTTGTAAACCCTTTGGCTGGAACATAACTTCAATCTGTAATCTGAAATTTGGGTTTTTATGGTTTGCGGTTTAAGGTTTAGAATTTAGGGTTTTGGGTTTTGGGTTTTGGGTATTGGGGTTTAGGGTTTTAGGGGTTACGTTTTTAAATGTTAGGGTTTAGTGTTGCTACTTTACAAATATTATGTCATACGACTTTATTAGTCATCTTAATCTCAAGTTAGTTTTAACCATATTGATTCATTATTATTATTACCGCCATATTTGACAGATATATTTGCTTAGGTTCAATATATTATATATTTACACTAGTCCCCGTGGATAAAGATATTCACTTACTACTTTATTACTTGTTAATGATATGTACACTAGCGTATAACCCTAAAATCCTTAATCCTAAACTCTAAACCCTAAACCATAGAACCCTAAAACCCTAAAACGTAAACCAAAAACCTGCACCCTAAATCCTAAACTCTAAGCCCTTAAACTCTAAAAACTAATCCCTAAACCCAAAACTGAAAACCCAAAACCTTAAACCCTACCCTAAAACCCTAAACCATTAAAACCTAAAACTCTAATACCCAAAAACCCAAAAACCTAAACCCTTAACCCTAAACCCTAAAACCCAATAAACTAAAGCCCCAAACCCTAAAACCATAAACATTAAAACCCATAACACTTAAACCTAAAGCCTAAAGCCTAAACCGTAAACCTAAACCCCAAAACCCTAAACCGTAAAACCCTAAACCCTAATCTGTAAAAACCCTAAACACTAAAAGTCTAAGCCCTAAGTTCACCGAAGAAAGATCTATTCGTAGGGGTTGTTGTACGATTTGTTTATATGCTAGTGTACATATCATTAACAAGTAATAAAGTAATAAGTGAATATCTTTATCCACGGGACTAGTGTAAATATATAATATATTGAACCTAAGCAGATATATCTGTCAAATATGGCGGTAATAATAATAATGAATCAATATGGTTAGGGTTTAAGGTTCAGAATTTTTTTGTTTAATGTTTAGGGTTTAGCGTCTATGGTTTAAGGTTAAGATTTTTTATGGTTTTTAGGGTTTAGTGCTTAGTGTTTACTTTTTAGGATCTAGGGTTTGGCGTTTAGGGTTTTAGGATTTTAGGATTTGTAGTGTTTAGGGTGTAGGACTTAGAGTATATGTAGCATAGACATATGAGGATCACCTTGTAAAGCATGGTTGGATGACAATCATTGTGCTTTAGAGCTAAGGTTAATACTACTGAGATGCTATGGTAGTATAACAAAGCTTTTTAAGGTTTAGGGTTTAGGGTTTACGGTTTTTGGGTTTACGGTTTAGAGTATAGAGTTTAGGGTTTTAGGGTTTATATTGAGGGTTTAGGTGTTTAGAGTTATGGTTTAGATTTTTGGGTTTAAGGATTTAGGGATTTAGGGTCTTGGGTTTTTGGGTTTAGGGTTTTTAGGGTTTTAGGGTTTAAGGTTTTTTCGTTTAAGATTTTAGGGTTTAAGGTCAAGGGTTAAGGGTTTCAGGTTTAAAGTTTAGGGTTTAGGGTTAGGTTTTAGAGTTTAGGATTTTAGGGTTTAGCGTTATGGTTTTGGGTTTTAGGGATTTAGAGTTTGAGGGTCTTAGGGTTTTTAGTGTTTAGGGCTAAGGGATTTAGAGATTGCGGTTTAGGGTATACGTTGGATAGACATATGAGCTCACCTTGTAAACCCTTTTCCTGGAACATAACTTCAATATATAATCTGAAATTTGGGTTTTTATGGTCTAGGGTTTAAGGTTTAAAATTTATTGTTTTGGGTTTTGGGTTTTGGGTTTTGGGTATTATGGTTTAGGGTTTTAGGGGTTAGGGTTTAGTGTTGCTACTTTACAAATATTATCTCATACTCTTTTATTAGTCATCTTAATCTGAAGTTAGTTTTAACCATGTTGATTCATTATTATTATTACCGCCATATTTGCAAGATATATCTACTTAGGTTCAATGTATTAAATATTTACGCTAGTTCCCGTGGAGAAAGATATTCATTTACTACTTTATTACTTTTTAATGTTATGTACACTAGTGTATAAACAAATCATACAATACCCCCTAGGAATAGATCTTTCTTCGGTGAACTTAGGGCTTAGACATTTAGTGTTTAGGGTTTTTACGGATTAGGGTTTAGGGTTTTAGGGTTTAGGTTGAGGGTTTAGGCTTTAGGCTTTAGGTTTTAGGGATTATGGTATTAGCGTTTAAGTTTTTAGGTTTTTGGGTTTTAGGATTTTGGGTTTAGGGTTTTAGGGGTTTAGGGTATATGTAGCATAGACATATGAGATCACCTTGTAAACCCTTTCGNTTAGTGATTTGGGTTTTAGGGTTTATGGTATTAGCGTTTAAGTTTTTAGGTTTTTGGGTTTTAGGATTTTGGGTTTAGGGTTTTAGGGGTTTAGGGTATATGTAGCATAGACATATGAGATCACCTTGTAAACCCTTTCGCTGAAACATAAGAAATCAATCCATAATTTAAAATTATGCTTAAACATAAGTTAATTACTATTGAGATTTGTAATCGGTAGGGTGACAATCATTGTGCTTTAGAGCTAAGGTTAATTCTACTACAATGCTATTGCATTATAACAAAGTTGATTAAGCGTTAGGGTTAAGGGTTTTAGGTTTTGGGTTTTTAGGATTTAGGGTTTAGGGTTTAGAGTTTAAGTTTTGGGTTTTGGGTTTTAGGGTTTAGTGTTTTAGGGGTTAGAGTTTTAAATGTTAGGGTTTAAGATGCTACTTTAGGGTTTAGGGTATTTAGGGTTTAGGGTTTAGGGTTTTTAAAGTTTAGGGTTTCGGGTTTTAGGGGTTTAGGGTTTAGGATTTAGTATTTTTGGTTTTAGGGTTTGGGGCTTTAGTTTATTAGGTTTTAGGGTTTAGGGTTTAGTGTTTAAGGTTAAGGGTTTAGGTTTTAGGGTTTTTGGGTATTAGAGTTTTAGGTTTTTATGGTTTAGGGTTTTAGAGGTTAGGGTTTTAAATGTTTGGGTTTAGGGTTCCTACCTTGCAAATATTATCTCATACTACTTTATTAGTCATCTTAATCTCAAGTAATTTTAACCATATTGATTCAACATTATTATTACCGCCCTATTTTCAAGTTACATTTGCTTAGGTTCAATATATTACATATTTACACTAGGGCCCGTGGAGAATGATACTCACTTACTACTTTATTATTTTATAACGATACATGCACTAGCGTGTACACAAATCATACAACACCCTCTATGAATAGATCTTTCTTCTTTTAAAATAGGGTTTCGGGTTTAGGGTATTTAGGGTTTAGGGTTTAGGGTTTTTAGGGTTTAGGGTTTAGGGTTTTAGGGATTTATTGTTTAGGGTTTAGGGTTTAGTATTTTGGGTTTTAGGGTTTGGGGCTTTAGTGTATTGGGGTTTATGGTTTAGGGTTTAGTGTTTAGAGTTAAGGGTTTAGGTTTTAGGTTTTTGGGTATTAGAGTTTTAGGTTTTTATGGTTTAGGGTTTTAAGGTAGGGTTTACGATTTTGGGTGTTCAGGTTTGGGTTTAGGGTTTAGAGTTTAGGCTTTAGGGTTTAGGATTTTGGTTTAGGTTTTAGGGTTTTAGGGTTCTATGGTTTAGGGTTTAGAGTTTAGGATTAAGGATTTTAGGGTTTAGGGTTTAGAGTTTAGGGTTTAAGGTTTAGAGTTTAGGGTTAAACTTTTTTTAGGGTTTTTAGGGTTTAGATATTCAGGTTAATGGTTTATGTTTGAGGGTTTAATGGTTTAGGGTTTTGGGGTTTACAATTTAGGTTTCTGTGTTTAGGTTTTAGGGGTTTTCGATTTTAGGGTTTTAGGGTTTAGGGTTTTTGCGTTTTAGGGTTTGGGGTTTTGGATTTTGGGTTTTGGATTTTGGGTTTAGGGTTTTAGAGTTTTAGAGTTTTAGGGTTTTAGGGTTTTAAGGGTTTAGTGTTTTAGGGTTTAGTGTTTTAGGGTTTTAAGGGTTTAGGGTTAAAGCTTTTAGGGTTTAGGGTTTAGGGTATATGTAGTATAGACATATTAGCTTAGCTTGGAAAGTCTTTAGGAAAAAATTAAGAAATCAAATTATAATTTTGAAATTATGCTTAGACATAAGTTAATTAAGGTTTAGATTGTTATTCGTAAGTACGAAAGTTAAGAATGCTGTTGAAGGTATAGAGAGGTTAGTGCTACTGAGATGCTATTACAGTATAAGAAAGTTAATTAAGGTTTAGGGTTAAAGGTGTAGGGTTTTAAGAGTTTAGGGTTTAGAGTTTTGGGTTTAGGGTTCTAGGTTTAGGGTCTTGGGTTTTAGGGTTTTGGATTTTTAGGGGTTAGGGTTTTAGGGGTTAGCATTTTAAATGTTAGGATTTAGGGATGCCAGTTTGCAAATTTTATCTCATACTACTTTATTAGTCCACTTAATCTCAAGTTACTTTTAACCACATTGATTTATCATTATTATTACCGCCCTATTTGCAAGTTAAATCTACTTAAGTTCAATATATTACATATTTACACTAGTTTTCATGGAGAATGATACTCACTTACTACTTCATTACTTGTAAACGATACATGCACTAGTGTATGCACAAATCATACAGCAACCCCTAAGAATAGATCTTTCTTCTTTGAACTTAGGATTTAGGGTTTTAGGGTTTTGGGCTTTTATGGCTGAGTGTTTAGGGTTCTCGATTTTTAGGGTTCTATGGTTTAGGGTTTAGAGTTTAGGATTAAGGATTTTAGGGTTTAGGGTTTAGAGTTTAGGGCTTATGGTTTAGGGTTAAGATTTTTATGGTTTTTGGGTTTTTAGCGTTTGAGGTTTAGGGTTTAGGGTTCAGAATTTTTTAGTTTAATATTTAGGGTTTAGCTTTTATGGTTTAAGGTTAAGATTTTTTATGGTTTTTAGGGTTTAGTGCTTAGTGTTTACTTTTTAGGATTTAAGGTTTAGGATTTTAGGATTTGTAGTGTTTAGGGTGTAGGGCTTAGAGTATATGTAGCATAGACATATGAGATCACCTTTCAAAGCCTTTGAAATTATAGTTTGAAATTATGCTTAGACATAAGTTAATTACGGTTGAGATTTATAATCGCAACGATGACAATCATTATGCTTTAGAGCTAAGGTTAATGCTACTGAGATGCTATGGCAGTATAACAAAGCTTTTTAAAGTTTAGGGTTTTTTGGGTTTACAGTTTAGAGTATAGAGTTTAGGGTTTTAGGGTTTATATTGAGGGTTTAGGTGTTTAGGGTTAAGGTTTAGATTTTTGGGTTTTTGGATTTAGGGTTTTAGGGTCTTGGGTTTTTGGGGTTAGGGTTTTTAGGGTTTTAGGGTTTAAGGTTTTTTCGTTTAGGATTTTAGGGTTTAAGTTAAAGGGTTAAGGGTTTCAGGTTTAAAGTTTAGGGTTTAGGGTTAGGTTTTAGGGTTTAGGATTTTAGGGTTTAGCGTGTATGGTTTTGGGTCTTAGGGATTTAGAGTTTTAGGTTCTTAGGGTTTTTAGTGTTTAGGGCTAAGGGATTTCGAGATTACGGTTTAGGGTATCTGTAGGATAGACATATGAGCTCACCTCGTAAACCGTTTAACTGGAACATAACTTCAATATATAATCTGAAACTTGGGTTTTTATGGTTTAGGTTTTAAGGTTTAGAATTTATTGTTTTGGGTTTTGGGTTTTGGGTTTCGGGTATTAAGGTTTAGGGTTTTAGGGGTTAGGGTTTTAAATGTTAGGGTTTAGTGTTGCTACTTTACAAATATTATCTCATACTACTTTATTAGTCATCTTAATCTCAAGTTAGTTTTAACCATAGTGATTCATTGTTATTATTACCGCTATATTTGCTAGATATATATGCTTAGGTTCAATATATTATATATTTACACTAGTCCTCTTGGAGAAAGATATTCACTTACTACTTTATTACTCGTTAACAATATGTACTCTAGTGTATAAACAAACCATACAACACCCCCTAGGAATGGATCTTTGTTCGGTGAACTTAGGGCTTAGACTTTTAGTGTTTAGTGTTTTTACGGATTAGGGTTTAGGGTTTTAGGGTTTAGAATTTTGGGGTTTAGGGTTTTGATGTTTAGGATTTAGGCTTTAGGTTTTTGTGTTTTGGGTTTTAATGTTTATGGTTTTAGGGTTTAAGTTTATAGGTTTTCAGGTTTTAGGATTTAGGGTTTAGGGTTTTAGGGTTTTAGGGTTTAGGGTTTTGGGTATATGTAGCATAGACATATGAGATCACCTTGTAAACCCGTTCGTTGAAACATAAGAAATCAATCTATAATTTTAAATTATGCTTAAACATAAGTTAATTACTTTTGGGATTTGTAATCGGGTTTTAGGGTTTTAGGGTTTTAGGGTTTAGGGTTTTAGGGTTAAATGTTTAGGGTTTTCGGGTTTAGGCGTTTAAGGTTTAGGGTTTAGTAATTTTAGTTTTAGGGTTTTAGGGTTAGGGGTTTAGGTTTTAGGGTTTTATGGTTTAGGGTTTTTGGGTTTAGAGCTTAGGTTTAATGGTGTTTGGATGTTTGGGTTTTAGGGTTTTATGGTTTTGGGTTTCACGGTTAAGGGTTTAGGGTTTAGCTTTTTATGTTTTGGGTTTAGGGTTTGGGGTTTAAGAGTTTAAGAGTTTTAGGGTTTTAAAGTTTATGGTTAGGGCTTTTAAGTGTTTAGGGTTAAGGGTTTTAGAATTTAGGGTATAGACATAGATTAATTTNGTTTCACGGTTAAGGGTTTAGGGGTTAGCTTTTTATGTTTTTGGTTTAGGGTTTGGGGTTTAAGAGTTTAAGAGTTTTAGGGTTTTAAAGTTTATGGTTAGGGCTTTTAAGTGTTTAGGGTTAAGGGTTTTAGAATTTAGGGTATAGACATAGATTAATTTAGAATTTAGGGTTTTAAAGTTTTAGCATTTTAGTGTTTAAGGATTAAGATTTAGGGTTTAGGGTTTAGAGTTTCAGGTTTATGGTTTAGGGTTTAGGGTTTCAGGTTTAGGGTTTAGAAGTTTAGGGTTTAGGGTTTAGAGTTTAGGGTTAAGAATTTTTTAGGGTTTTTAGGGTTTAAATTTTCAGGTTAATGGTTTATGTTTGAGGGTTTAATGATTTATGGTTTTGGGGTTTACAATTTTGGTTTAAGTGTTTAGGTTTTAGGGGTTTTCAGTTTTAGGGTTTTAGGATTTTTGGGTTTAGGGTTTTTGCGTTTTAGGGTTTGGGGTTTTGGATTTTGGATTTTAGATTTAGGGTTTAGGGTTTTAGAGTTTTAGAGTTTTAGTGTTTTAGTGTTTTAAGGGTTTAGTGTTTTAGGGTTTTAAGGGTTTAGGGTTAAAGCTTTTAGGGTTTAGGTTTTAGGGTATATGTAGTATAGACATATTAGCTTAGCTTGTAAAGTCTTTAGCTAAAAATTAAGAAATCAAAGTATAATCTGAAATTATGCTTAGACATAAGTTAATTAAGGTTTAGATTGTTATTCGTAAGTATGAAAGTTAAAAATGATATTGAAGGTTTAGAGAGGTTAGTGCTACTGAGATGCTATTACAATATAAAAAAGCTAATTAAGGTTTAGGGTTAAAGGTGTAGGGTTTTGAGAGTTTAGGGTTTAGAGTTTAGGGTTTAGGGTCTTGGGTTTTAGGGTTTTGGATTTTTAGGGGTTAGCATTTTAAATGTTATGATTTAGGGATGCCTATTTGCAAATTTTATCTCATACTACTTTATTAGTCCACTTAATCTCAAGTTACTTTTAACCATATTGATTTATCATTATTATCACTGCCCTATTTGCAAGTTAAATCTACTTAGGTTCAATATATTACATATTTACACTGGTTTCCGTGGAGAATGATAGTCACTTAGTACTTCATTACTTGTTAACGATACATGCACTAGTGTATGCATAAATCATACAGCAACCCTTAAGAATAGATCTTTCTTCTTTGAACTTAGGATTTAGAGTTTTAGGGTTTTGGGCTTTTATGGCTGGGTGTTTGGGGTTTTTGGGTTTTATGGTTTAGGTTTGTGGTTTTAGGGTTTAGGGTTAGGGATAAGTTTTTTGGGATTTAGGGTTTTTTATTTCAGGGTATTGGGTTTTAAAGTTTAGTATTTAGGGTTTAGGGTTTAGGGTTTAGGTTTGGGATTTTAGGGTTTTATGGTTTACGATTTTATGGTTTAGGGTTTAAGTTTAAGGGTTTAGGTTTTATGGTTTTAGAGTTTAATGGTTTTATAGTTTAGGGTTGTAGGGTTTAGTGTTTACAGTTTAATGTTTTAGGTTTTAGGTTTTGGGTTTAGGGTTTTACGGTTTAGGGTTTAGGGTTTTAGGGTTTAGGGTTTATGTTGTAGGGTTTTAGGGTTTTAGGGTTTAGGGTATTAGGGTTTAGGATTTTGAGGTTTAACGTTTAGGGTTAAGGGTTTAGGGTTTAATGTTTATGTTTAGGGTTTAGGCTTTAGGCTTTAGGGTTTTAGGGTTTAGGGTTTTAGGACTTTAGAGTTTTAAGGTTTGACAGTTTTTAGGGTTTAGGGTATTTGAGTTTAGGGTTTAAGTTATAGGGTTTAGAGTTAAGAGGTTTAGGTGTAAGATTTTTAACGATTTTTAGTGTTTAGGGTTTCAGTTTTAGGGTTTAGGGGTTTGGGTATATGTAGCATAGTCATATGGGTTCACCTTGTAAACCCTTGGGTTGGAACTTAAGAAATGAATCTGTAATTTGAAATTATGCTTAGACATAAGTTAATTACGGTAGAGAATTGTAATCATAAGGATGACAATCATCTATCTTTAGAGCTAAGGTTCTTGCTACTGAGATGCTTTGGTAGTCTTATTAAGTTTAGGATTAAGGGATTAGGGTTTTTAGGTTCTATGGTTTAGGGTTTAGAAGTTTAGGGTTTAGGGCTTAGGGTTTTAGGTTTTTACGGTTTATGATTTTAAGGGTTAGGCTTTTGAATGTTAGGGTTTAGAGTTGCTACTTTGCTAATATTATCTCATTCTACTTTATTGGTCATCTTAATCTTAAGTTAGTTTTAACCATATTGATTCATTATTATTATTACCGCCCTATTTGCAAGTTAAATCTACTTGGCTTCAATATATTATATATTTATATTAGTCCCCATGGAGAGCGATACTTGTCAACGATACCTACACTAGCGTATACACAAATCACACAACCCCCTCTAAGAATAGATCATTCTTCTTTGAACTCAGGGGTTAGGGTTTTTAGGGTATAGGGTTTAGCGTTTTACGGTTTTAAGGTTTTAGGGTTTAGGGTTTTTGGTTTTAGGAATTATGGTTTTAGGGTTTTCAGTTTTAAGATTTAGGGTATAGGGTTTAGCTTTAATGGTTTAGGTTTAGGGTTTGGGATTTTAGGGTTTTGGTTTTTGGGTTTTGGATTACGGTTTTAGGGTTTAGGGTTTCAGGGATTTAGGGTATGGGGTTTTAGGGTGTTAAAGACTGTGCAAAATGTAAGAAATATCTTTCTTCTCTGAGCTTAGAGGAAAACTCGCATGCTCTAAAGGCCAATGAACTAGTGCATACACAAATCATACAACACCCCCTAAGAATACTAGTTAAGGATGTGTGCACTTGTGTACACACAAATCATACAACACTCGCTAAGAGTTGATCTTTCTTCTTTGAACTTAGGGTTTAGGGTTTTCGGGTTTTCGTTTAGGGGTTAGGGATTAGTATTTTGGGTTTTAGGGTTTAAGATTTTCGGATTTTATTTTTTAGGGTTTTGGGTTTTAGTGTTTAAGGTTTAGGGTTTTAGGGTTTTAGAGTTTAGGATTTTAGGGTTTAGGATCTTAGGGTTTAAGGTTTAGGGTTAAGCGTTTAGGGTTTAAAGTTTAGGGGTTTAGGGTTAAGTATTTTCTGTTTTATGGTTTTGAGTTTTAGTGTTTTGGGTTTTCGGATTTAGGGTTTAGGGTTAATGGTTTAGGTTTTAGGGTTTAGGGTTTTAGGATTTTTGATGTAGGGTTTAAGGTTTAAGATTTAAGGTTTGGGGTGTAAGGTTTAAGGTTTTAGAGTTTAGGGTTTCAGGTTTTAGGGTTTTAAAGTTTTATGGTTTTAGAGTTTGTAGGGATTAGGTCTAAGGGTTTAGGGTTTTATTGAACCTTAGTTTTTAGTGTTTACTGTTTCGGGTTTAGGGTTTAGATTTTGTAGGGTTTTCAGGGTTTAGTGTTTAGGGTTTAGGGTTTGGACTTTAGGATTTCAGGGTTTTTGGGTTTATGGTTTAGGGTTAGGTTTTAGGCTTAGTGTTTAGGGTTTAGGGTATATGTAGCATAGACATATGAGATCACCTTGTATGCCCTATGGCTGGAACATAAGAAATCAATCTATTATTTGAAATTATGATTAGACATAAGTTAATCACAGTTAAGATTTCTAATCGCAAGGACGACAATCATTGTGCTTTAGAACTAAGGTTAATGCCATTGAGATGTTATCACAATATAACAAAGCTGATTAGGGTTTAGGTTTAAGAGTTTAAGGTTTAGGATTTGGGTTTGACGGTTTAGGTTTTTAGGGGTTAGGGTTTTAAATGTTAGGATTTAGGGTTGCTACTTTGCAAATACTATCTCATACTACTTTCTTAGTCAACTTAATCGCAAGTTAGTTTTAACCATATTGATTCATCATTATTATGATTGCCCTATTTGCAAGTTAAATCTTCTTAGGTTCAATATATTACATATTTACAGTACTCCTCGTGAAGAATGATCATCACTTACTACATTATTATTGTTAGCTATACTTGCACTAGTGTATACACAAATCATACAACACCTTCTAAGAATAGATTTTTCTTCTTTGAACTAAGGGTTTAGGGTTTTAGGGTTTCGGTGTTGGTTTAAGGGTGTAGGGTTTAAAATTTAGTATTTTCTATTATAGGGTTTAGGGTTTAGGGCTAATGGATTAGGTTTTAGGGTTTTAGGGTTTTATGGTTTAGGGTTTTAGGGTTTTGGGTGTTGGCTTTAGGGTTTTAGGGATTATGGTTTTATGGTTTAGGATTTTAGGATTGAAGGTTTAAGGTTAAGGGTTTAGGGTTTAAGGTTTAGGATTTAGGGTTTAGGGTTTGGGGTGTAAGGTTTAGGGTTTAGGGTTTCAGGATTTAGGAGTTTCATGGTTTTAGAGTCTTTAGGGATTAGGGTTTAGGGTTTTAAAGTTTCACTTTTAGTTTTGAGGGTTTAGGGTTTAGATTTTTTAGGATTTTCTTGGTTTAGTTTTTGTGTTTAGTGTTTAGGGTTTAGGTTTTGAAGTTTAGTATTTAGATATTTTGTGGTTTAGCGTTTAGGGTTTAGCGTTAAAGGTTCAGGGTTTAATTTTTAGGATTTAGTTTTTAGGGTTTAGATTTGGAGTTTAGGGTTTTAGGGTTTTATTATTTTTAGGGTTTAGTGTTTATGGTTTAGGGTTTTGGGTTTTAGGGTTTATGTATATGGAGCATAAACATATGAGATCACCCTGTAAACCCTTTGGCTGGAATTTAAGAAATCAATCTATAATTTGAAATTATGTTTAGACATAAGTTAATTACAGTTGAGATTGGGAATCGCAAGGACGACTGAGGTTAATGCTATTGAGATTCTATGGCAATATAACAAAGTTGATTGAGGCTTAGGGTTATGGGTTTAGGATTTAGGTTTTAGGGATAGGGATTTAGAGTTTGGGTTTAAAATGTTAGGGTTTAAGGGTTGCTGCTTGCAAATATTATCTCATTCTACTTTATTAGTCATCTTAATCTTAAGTTAGTTTTAACCATATTGTTTCGTCATTATCATTACCTCCCTATTCGCAAGTTAAATCTACTTAGGCTCAATATATTAAATATTAACACTCGTCCATGCGGAGAACGATACTCGCTTATTGCTTTATTACTTGTAAACAATACGTGCACTAGCGTATACACAAATCATACAACACCCCTCAGAATAGATTGTTCTCATTTGAACATATGGTTTAGGGTTTTTAGGGTTTTAGGGTTTAGGTTTAGGGTTTAGGGGTTTAGGGTTTAGAGTTTAATGTTTTAAGTTTTAGGGTTTGGGGTTTTAGTGTTTTGGGTTTTAGGGTTTAGGGTTAAGGCTGCAGGTTCTAGAGTTTTAGGGTTTTAGGGGTTTAGGGTTTAGGGTTTATGGTTTAGTGTTTAGGGTTTTGGGTTTAGGGTTTAGCTTTTTATGGTTTAGGTGTTAGGGTTTTAGGATTTTAGGGTTTATTGTTTTAGGGTGTTGAAGACTGTGCAAAAGGAAAGCAAGATCTTTCTGTTCTTTCAGCCTAGAGGAAAATTACATGCTCGAGAGCCCAATGAACTAGCGCATACACAAATCATACAACACACCCTCATAATACTTATAAACGATGCATGCACTAGCCTATGCACAAATCATACAACACCTCCTAAGAATAGATCTTTCTTCTTTAAACTTAGGGTTTATTGTTTATGTTTACGGTTTAGGGTTTTAAGGTTTAGGGTTTAGTATTTTTGGTTTTAGGGTTTAGGGTTTAAGGGTATGGGTTTTGGGTTTTAGGGTTTAAGGTTTAGGGTTAGATATTAGGGTTTGAGGGTTTTATAGTTTAGGGTTGTAGGTTTTAGGGTTTAAGGTTTAGGGTTTAGAGTTTAGGGTTTATGGTTTAGGTTTTACGGTTTTAGGGTTTAGAGATTTAGGGTGTTTAAGACTGTGCAAAAGGCAACGAAAACTCACATGCTCTAAAGCCCAATGAACTAGTGTATACACAAATCATTAACACCCCCTAAGAATACTAGTTAGCGATACGTGCACTAGCATATAAACAAATCATACAACAGCCCCTAAGAATAAATCTATCTTCATTGAATATATGGTTTAGCGTTTTTATGGTTAAGGGTTTAGGGTTTTTAGGTTTGTTGGTTTAGGATTTGAAATTTAGCTGTTTAGGGTTTAGGATTTAGTGTTATGGGTTTTGAGTTTTAGGGTTTAGTGTTAACAGTTTAGGTATTAGGGTTTTAGGATTATAAGGTTTTTCGGTTTAGGGTTTTAGGGTTTTAGGGTGTAGGTTTATGGTTTAGGGGTTGCTATTTTGGGTTTTGGGATTAAATATTTTAGGGTTTTGGGTTTTAGGGTTTTGGGTTTTAGGGTTTTAGGGTTAGGGTTTTAGGGTTTTAAAGTAGGTTTTAGGGTTTATGGTTTAGGTTTAAGGGTTTAGGATTTAGGATTTTGGTTTTAAGGTTTTAGGTTTAGGATTTTAGAGGTTTAGAGTTTAGGCTTTTAAGGGTTTAGGGTTTAGAGTTTAAGGTTTAGGGTTAAGGGTTTTGACTTCAGGGTTTAGGTTTTAGGATTTTGGGTTTTGAGTTTTGGGTTTCAGAGTTTTGGGTTTTATGATTTTAAGGGTTTAAGGTTAAGGGTTTTAGTGTTTAGAGTTTATGGTATATATAGTACAGACATATGAGCTCACCTTGTAAACTCTTTTGATGAAACTTAAGGAATCAATCTATAATCTCAAATTATGCATATACAAAAGTTAATTAAGATTTAGATTGGTAATCGTATGTACAGCNAGGTTTTAGGGTTTTAGGGTTTAGAGATTTAGGGTGTTTAAGACTGTGCAAAAGGCAAGGAATATCTCTCTTATTTAAGCTTAGAGGAAAACTCACATGCTCTAAAGCCCAATGAACTAGTGTATAAACAAATCATTAACACCCCCTAAGAATACTAGTTAGCGATACGTGCACTAGCATATAAACAAATCATACAACAGCCCCTAAGAATAAATCTTTCTTCATTGAATATATGGTTTAGGGTTTTTAAGGTTAAGGGTTTAGGGTTTTTAGGTTTGTTGGTTTAGGATTTGAAATTTAGCTGTTTAGGGTTTAGGATTTAGTGTTATGGGTTTTTGGGTTTTGAGTTTTAGGGTTTAGTGTTAACAGTTTAGGTATTAGGGTTTTAGGATTATAAGGTTTTTCGGTTTAGGGTTTTAGGGTTTTAGGGTGTAGGTTTAGGGTTTAGGGGTTGCTATTTTGGGTTTTGGGATTAAATATTTTAGGGTTTTTGGTTTTAGGGTTTTGGGTTTTAGGGTTTTAGGGTTAGGGTTTTAGTGTTTTAGGGTTTTAAAGTAGGTTTTAGGGTTTATGGTTTAGGTTTAAGGGTTTAGGATTTAGGATTTTGGTTTTAAGGTTTTAGGTTTAGGATTTTAGAGGTTTAGAGTTTAGGCTTTTAAGGGTTTAGGGTTTAGAGTTTAAGGTTTAGGGTTAAGGGTTTTGACTTCAGGGTTTAGGTTTTAGGATTTTGGGTTTTGAGTTTTGGGTTTCAGAGTTTTGGGTTTTATGATTTTAAGGGTTTAAGGTTAAGGGTTTTAGTGTTTAGAGTTTATGGTATATATAGTACAGACATATGAGCTCACCTTGTAAACTCTTTTGATGAAACTTAAGGAATCAATCTATAATCTCAAATTATGCATATACAAAAGTTAATTAAGATTTAGATTGGTAATCGTATGTACAGCTGTTCATTGGGCCTTAGAGCTAAGGTTAATGCAACTGAGATGCTATTGCAGAATAACAAAGTTTATTATGGTTTAGGGTTAAGGGTTTATGGTTTTCAGGGTTTAGGGTTTAAGGTTTAAAGTTTAGGTTTTAGGGTTTTGGGTTTGGGGTTTTGGGCTTTATGGTTTATGATTTTAGGGGTTAGGGTTTAGGGTTTAAAGCTTAGGTTTTAGGGTTTAGGGTTTTCAGTTTTTGGGTTTAGGATTTTATGGGTTAGGGTTTTGAGGGTTAGGGTTTCAAGTGTTAGGCTTTACGGTTGCTACTTTGCAAATACTTTCTCATATTAATTTATTAGTCTACTTAATCTCAAGTTAGTTTTAACAATATAGATTCATAATTATTATTACCCACTATTTGCAAGTTAAATCTGTATATGTTCAATATATTACATATTTACACTAGTCCCCAGTTGAGAACGATCCTCACTTACTACTTTATTACTTGTTAACGATACTTGAACTAATGTATACACAAATCATACAACACTCCCTAAGAATAGATCTTTCTACTTTTAACTAAGGGTTTATGGTTTTTAGGGCTAAGGGTTTAGGGTTTGGGGGTTTTAGGGTTTAGGTTTTGGGTTTTGGGTTAAGTATTTTCAATTTTACAGTTTTTGGATTTTAGGGTTTAGGGTTAAGGGTTTTGGTTTTACAGTTTTTGTGTTTTATGGTTTTGGGTGTTGGGTTTACGGTTTTGCGTTTTGGGTTTTGGGGATTATGGTATTAGGGTTTAGGATTTTAGGGTTAAAGGTTTTGGGTTAAGGGTTTATGGTTTAAGGTTTAGGGTTTTGGGTTTTGGTGTAGTGTTCAGGGTTTTAGGGTTTAGGGTTTTAGGGTTTTACGGTTTTAGAGATTTATGGTTTTAAAGTTCTTAGGGATTAGGCTTAAGGGTTTTATGGTTTAGCGTTTAGTTTTTAGGGTTTAGGGTTTAGATTTTTTCAGTGTTTAGGGTTTAGGATTTTTTGTGTTTACGGTTAAGGGTTTAGGTTTTAGAAATTTAGGATTTTAGGGTTTTAAGGTTTTAGGGTTTAGGGTTTTGTGGTTTAAGGTTTAGGGTTTTAGGGTTTAAGGTTTTAGGGTGTTGAAAACAGTGAGCAAAAGGCAAGCAAGATCTTTCTCTCTTTAATCTTAGAGGAAAACTCACACGCTCTAAAGCCAATTGAATTAGCGTATACATAAATCATACCACACTCCCTCTGAATACTTGTTAACGATACGTGCACTAGGGTATGCACTAATCATACAACACCCCTTAAGAATAGATCTGTCTTCGTTAAACTTGGTGTTTTGGGTTTTAGGGTTTAGGGTTTTTAGGGTTAAGGGTTTAGGGTTTTAGGGTTTTAGTGTTTAGGTGTAGGGTTTAGGATTTTACGATTTAGGATTTATATTTTGGGTTTTAGGGTTTAGGGTTTAAGGTTTTAGGGTTTAGGGTTTAGGGTTAAGGGTTAGATTTTGGGGTTTTAGGGTTTTATGAATTAGGTTCTTAGGGTTTATGGTTTAGGGTTTATGTTTTTAGGGTTTTAGGGTGGTGAAGATTGTGCAAAAGGCAAGGAAGATATTTCTTCTTTGAGCTTAGAGGACAACTCACATGATCTAAAGCCCAATGAACTAGCATATACACAAATCATACAACACTCCCTTAGAGCACTAGTTAATGATACGTGCACTAGCACATACAAAAATCATACAAGATCCCCTAAGAATAGATCTTTCTTCTTTGAACTTATGGTTTCGGGTTTTGAGGATTAAGGGTTTAGGGTTTTAAGGTTTGAAGGTTTAGGGTTTAGGAGTTTAGGCTTTAGGGTTTAGTATTTTTGGTTTTAAGGTTTAAGGTTTTTGGGTTTAGAGTTTTAGGGTATTGGGTTTTAGGGTTTAGAGTTAATGGTTTAGGTATTAGGGTTTTAGGATTTTAGGGTTTTTGGGTTTAGGGTTTATGGTCTAGGATTTTAGTGTGTAAAGTTTAGGGTTAAGGGTTTATTGTTTAGTGTTTAGTGTTTAAGGTTTTAGCCTTTTTAGTTAAACGTTTTAGGATTTAGGGTTTTCGAGTTTTAGGGTTTAGGGTTTAGGGTATATGTAGCATAGACATATGAGCTCACCTTGTAAACCCTTTGATTAGTACTTAAGAATTCATTATACAGTCTGAAATTATGCTTATACATAAGTTAATTAACGTTTAGATTGGTAATCGTATGTACTTCATTTCATTGTGCTTTTTAGCTGTGGTTAATGGTACTAAAATGCCAATGCAGTATAACAAAGTTGATTATGGTTTGGAGTTAAGTATTTAGGGTTTTTACAGTTTAGGATTTAGGGTTTAGAGTTTAGGATTTTGGATTTAGGGTTTTGGGTTCTGGGTTTTAGGGATTGGTGTTTTACGGCTTATAATTTTAGGGGTTAGGGTTTTAAATGTTAGGAGTTAGTATTGCTACTTTTTAAATATTATCTCATACTACTTTATTAGTCATCTTAATCACAAGTTAGTTTTAACTATATTGATTAATCATTATTATTACCGCCCTATTTGCATGTTAAATCTGCTTAGGTTCAATATATTACATATTTGCACTTGTCCTCGTGGAGAACGATATTCACTTACTACTTTTATTACTTGTAAATGATACGTGCACTAGCGTATACACAAACCATACAACACTCCCTAAGAATAGATCTTTCTTCTTTGAGCTTAGGGTTTAGGATTTTAGAGTTTAGAGTTTAGGGTGTAGTTTTTAGGGTTTTCAGTTTGGGGTTGTGGTTTAAGGGGTTTAGGGTTTATGGTTTAGTGTTTTTGTTTTTAGTGTTTTTGTTTTTAGTGTTTTGTGTTTAATGGTTTAGGGTTAAGGGTTTTGGGTTTAGTGTTTTAGGATTTAGGGTTTTAGGCTTTAGGTTTTTGGGCTTTGGGTTTTGGGGTTGAACCTGAAATTGATCAATATTTCTTTGGGTGACTGTAAAAATATGTTGTTTCGGAAGATCAAAAGACATGCATCTTCTTTTCTACAAGAGAAATACAAATATGCTAGGCTTGCCTTGACTAATGTTACTCAATCTTAATTGTGAGTTTCCTCTCCTTGAAAACATTTATGTCTTAATCTTTTGGTTGATCCAATCTTTGAAATTGTTCTCTATTGATGAAGGTTGGCAGAGGAAGTAACGAACATAGATCCATATAGTCTGAGTCCTAAAACAATGACTAGAATTGCATAAGCATCTTTTGATATTGGTAACTCTTTGAGAATTGTTGATGTTCTTCACGGGAGGTAATATTTTTTTGAATTTTATTTACCCAAATTGAAGTATAATCTCCATATCGACTTGTTAATGAACTTCAAAAGTTAGTTACAGACACTAAGTTTTGGAGAATTATTGGTTGAATAGGAAAAAATTAGTAATAGTCATTTAGTTTAGAAAAATGAATACCCATTGGATACTCGTTGGGTATCCATGTCTTAGTGGATATTACTCACTCCCACCCATTTAATTTGGCACGAATTTGAGTTGTGTATGGGTAGTGAGAATTTAACATGGGTATTTAATAGGTATACCCATATCCACTAAATACCCATCAGTTGACATCCATATACTCATCTCACATTGTCAATGAGTGAGAGGTGGTGGTAGTTTGTAAGGAGTGACCTCCTTGAATAAGTAAGGCATGTTTTGGGTTTGAAAGCCCAAAGGTAAAATCATGAGGCAGTCACCCATACTAGGTTGGGTTGGTCTAGGTGGACAATATCTTACTAGTGATCAAGTAATTACAAACTAGTACCTCAGAGTTCAATTACGACCAAAGTAAATAAGAAATGTTTTTAGAAAGATATTTGTAGCCAAGGCTTATGCTATTGTTGTCCCCATAAAACAAATGTATTGTCACAAATGATTAAATTCTCAGTTTTGATACTTATACCTAAAGGTCTGTAAAATCAAAGATAAACTTCTTATCATTGCATCCAAGAAATGAATTGAAGGCCTTTTTCTGCAGGATGTTCATTTGCAAATGGCTCCCATTAAGGTTTGAAATATACAGCCTTAGTTAGAGCTATATATTAAGCTTCTATAGTTGATAAAGCTATTACTAGTTGTAGATGTGCTTTCTAAGTAACTGTACAACCAAATCACTTGAAAATAAAACAAGTCTAAGACCTTCTTCTATCCAGATCTCCTGCATAATCTGAATCAACAAAACCAACCAGATCCTCAACTTCTTGATTCTGAGTTACCATACAACAGACCATGAAAACATGTATTTCTTAAATATCAGAATACCCAATTCACTGCTTTCCAGTGACCTTGGCCTGGTTTGGACATAAATCCGCTTACCATACTAGTTGCATAAGCCAAATCAGATATAGTGCAAACCATAGAATACATTAAACTTCCCACAACACTTGAATAAGGCACCTTTCACATTTCTCTCTTTTCTTCCTCTGTAGAAGGTGAGAGTGATGTAGACAGTTTAAAATGTGATGCCAAAGGTACTTGTAATTACATTGGGATATTAATAGTAGGTTTTGTTTTCTATCCCTTGTAATCTCTATCGCTAGTATTTTCTTCGCTGCTCCCAAATCCTTCATCTCAAAGGCCAAATTCAACTGCTTCTTAAGCTTATGTATTTCAGTCGAACCAGTGGATGCAATAAGCATGTCATCCACATATAACAACAAGAAAATTCTTGTTTTACTATCTTTCCATTTATAATAAACTTAACTATCATACAAACCTCTATGAAAATTGTCATTAATCATGAAATTATCAAACCTGAGGTACCATTGTCTTAGAGACTATTTCAAATCATAGAGAGATTTATGGAGTAAACAGACTTTCTGCTCTACACCTCTGCATATGAAACCTTCTAGCTAAGACATACAAATCTTTTCTTCAAGGTTTCCATGAAGAAATGTTGTCTTAATATCTTGCTAAAAGTACTTTGATAGAAGTGTGCTTAACCACTAGAGAGTAAATCTCATTGTATTCAATTCCCTCTCTTTGAGTGAAATCCTTTGCAACCAATCTATCTTTGAAAATAAATTATCTCGAGTTCAGGATGTTCTCTTTCCTCTTGAATACCCACTTACTACCCATTATCTTTTGCTTGGGTGGTTTTTCTAAAAACGTGCAGGTCTGTTCTTGTCCAGAGACATTAGTTCTTCCTTCATTACCTCTAGCCAACTTTTTTCATGTTTTCCAGATGCAGGTTCTTTGTAGCTTTTAGGTTCTGAGTCATCTATTTCTGAAGCCACTGATTGAGCAAATGAGATAAGGTCAGCATACCCAAATGTGTTTGGTGCTTTATGCTCTCTCCTTGCTCTATCTCTAACAAGTTGATAGTTTCTGAGTTCAGGTTGGTTTTCATGTTCTTCTTCAAAATCAGAGTTGTCTTCAGTTTGTTGCATAACAGATTGAGTTGGATCAGATTCTACCTTACGGCTAGACTCCACCTTAATCTCAGTTTTGTAACTTGATTGTTGTAAAATGACATCTGATGACTCAGACTCCTTCATAAGCATTTCAGTCTCCTTGAATACTACATCTCTGCTTATGAAAGATTTTGAAACACTTCCATCTTGATACCACAACTTATATCATTTAACTCCATATGGATAGCCTAGAAATTTCTAGCTCTTGCTTCTAGCTTATCCTGTCTTATGTGTGCATAAGCCACATATCCAAAAACTCTTAATTGAATCATACTGTGGGGCATGTACACTCCATATTTCTTCTGGTGTCTTAAAATCGAATACATCAGATGGACTTCTAATAACTAAATAGTTCATTGTATTCACTGCCTCTCCCCAAAATTTCTTTGGGATATTAGCACATGATAGCATGCACCTTACTTTCTCTAGCAAGGTCCTATTCATTCTTTGAACTAGACCATCTTGCTAGGAAGTATTTTCTATTGTTATGTGTCTTACTATTCCTTGCCCTTTGCAAAAATTCTGAAAATCATTGCTGCATTACTTAAGTCCATTATCAGTTCTAAGTTTTTTTAACTTTCTTACCTGTTTGAAGTTCAACCATCTTCTTCCAATCCTTGAACTTTTGTAAGTCTTCATCTTTAGTCTTTAGAATGTACATCCATACCTTCCTTGAGTAGTCATCAATAAAGGTGATGTACTACTTTCCACTACCAAGAGTTTTAGTCCTTAATGGCCCCCAAAGATCAGAATGTATATAGCTTAGAGCTTCTTTGCTTTTGTTTACAGACTTATTGAACTTCACCCTGCAGGTTTTGCCATACACGCAATTTTCACAAAATTGAAGCTTATCACCGCACTACAGTCCCTACTTTTCTAGTTCATTCAACTCTCTTTCTGAAACATGTGCTAATCTGAGATGCCATAATTTTGACTGTTCAGGACTAGTGATAGATGTTGTTGCTACCACCTAAACATTGTGCTATCTAATAGAGTATACAAACCATTTTCTCTAATACCCTTCATTATTACTAGAGAACCTTTCATGATCTTAAGAACTCCACCTTCTGCCTTATAAGAGTAGCCTAATTCATCAAATACCCTAAGTGAGATGAGGTTTCTCTTCAGCTCAAGTACGTATCTCACATCTTGTATATGTCTTTCAGTGCCATCATGGGTTTTAATTCTGATTGTTCCAATTCCTGCTACCTTGCATGGTTTGTTGTTCCCTAGCAAAACTTGACCACCATCTATGGCTTTATAATTCTCAAACCAGCCTTGGTTGAGTATCATATGAAAATAACAACCAGAATTTAAAATCAATTGTTTATTGGAATTCTTGGTAGCAACAACTAACACATTTGCACTCTGATAGCCTACTTCAACCACTGCAGCATCACCTCTATCAGCTTCCTTTTCTTTATTCTTCTGCTTCCTCTTTAGACAAGGTCTCCTAATGTGGCCCTCTTCATGACAGTGATAGCATTTTATCTTATGCCCTGACCTAGATTTAGATATGGACTTTCCTATATTTTTGTGTTCCTTTTTGTTTGTTCATCCCCAAACTTATAAGTTGTCACCAGATTGATCATTTTGTTCACATTTCCTTTGAAAGTCCTTTGAGTCCAGTGCTCCAATCACATCATCAAGTGAGAGAGTTTCTCTACCATTTTTCAATATGTCTACAAACGTCTCATAAGAATTGAGAGGAGAATGAGGCAATACTAAAGCCTTGTCTTCATCTTCATACTCTACCAGAATACTTTCAAGATCTAGACACAACTTATTGAACTCATCAATATGTTCTTACGGATTTTTCCCTGCAGACATTTTAAGTGTAAAGAATCTCTCCTTTCGATATAATCTACTAGATAGAGACTTAGTCATATATAAACTTTCAAGTTTTAACCATACTTCTGTAGCCGACTTCATCTTAGCCACTTCTATCAGAACCTTGTCACTAAGAATGAGAATCAAGGTGTTATAAGCCCTTTTCATGATGTTCTTTTTCTTCTCTTCTGTGTAGATCGAAGGAATTTTACTCTCCCCTTCTAGAGCCTCATCCAGTCCTAGATTGCCAAAAAGAGCCAGTATCTTCATTTTCCACACAGCAAAGTCATTGGAAGCATAAAATCTCTCAACCTCTTGCTTTGTAGTTGAAGTTTCCATTTCTGTATTTCTATTGAACACTTTGGGAACTTGTTTCCTTAATAACTCAGATTTTAAGAAGAAGAAGAAGAAGAAGAAGAAGAAGAAGAAGAAGAAGAAGAAGAAGAAGATAATGTTTATCTTGGTTCATCTTATCAAGAAGATAAGCCTACATCCAGCAGCCTTGCGAGAGCCAATCTATTATATTCGAATAAGGTTTTATAATGTGAAGAAAAGATTACATAGAGACCCATTCACTGCTCTTTTCTCTCACCTTCATTCTATTGCCCACTGCCTTTGTCTCTCTTATACTATAACGGACTAATCCCCTCTGGCATAACATAAAGTTTTTGTCTATTATTACATCAGGAGAATATTCCCTAGTTTGTTATTCTATAACCACTCTTAGCTTGCCCTGTGGACACACACGTGTCCTTGGCAGCTCATAGAAAAAAGAATATAACTAACCAGTACAAGGCCAGCTTAATTGTTGAGTCATATGGTCTACAAATAACAATCCACTTTTCTATGTGTACAACTTTAAATTATTCTTTCATTTATGGATTGATATCTAAGGCTAGATTATATTACTGAAAATAGGTGTACAAAAAAAGAAAATCTAATTTATTTGGGTAGTCTAGAATTGCTCTTTTTATAAAAGGTAGGGACGAAAAAGGGAAGTTTAACCATTGTCGTATTTGATTTTTGTTGTAGCCAACAAAATAATAATAAAGTATTATGTCTTTTTAAAAGTGGTAGTTATAGAAAATTTATTGAGGTTTGCTAAATATAATACGTTTGTCAATTCAGGAAGAAATTGTAAAATTTACCAAATTATTGAGGAAGTATAGAAATATGATTAAAAATTTGTAAAAAATAATAGCCCTTTAAGCAATTTATTTGTAGACAGTCCTAATTCCTAACTTAATAATTCTTTTAAGGAACATTACAATATGGTGTCCATAATTATCATATTTCTTTAATCCTTTGGCTAGCAATCTTGTGTTTAGCATTCACATTAATTCTTCAATAAAAAGACTATCACTCTTTCTAAATATGCCTAATTATCATTAATTTCCCTTCCTTAATTAATAATATTATATCACTAAAAACTTTGTTGAATTACCTTACTAAAATTTATTAAAAAACACATAAATAATTAATAATGATAACAAAAATGCATGGCCGTTAATAAAAAAAAATCTAAGGAGCCTTCTCTATAAATTACGTGAAAATCTAAAGCTTTCAATTCATAAAACCTCTAAACAATGGCAGGGTCTAGCAGGAACCATGTCATCAAGCAGTAACTGCTGCAACCAGTAGTGGCATGTAGACTATGTGATAGTGTATTCATGGACAACCAATCACTCATCAATCATATTGAGTCTCATATTAATCTAGTTCAAGAAAATCATGAGGAAGATGGAAAGTAGAATCAAGTCAAGCACATGTCATCCCCAGTGAATATCCCAGTATAGCTATGCCCGCCCTATTATTATTCTGTGTTTGCAAGAAACTACTTCATGAGGCAAGCTGAGATGGCTCTATCACCATATAATGTTCAACAAGGTCAATGGAATAATGAGCATGGAATTGCTAGTGAATTCGTGACAAAGCCGTTTATTAATAAGTTGGAGAAATGCATCCCGAAAATTATTAGTGTTTTTTATGAAGATGAAGATGATGATTATAATTGTGAATTGAGTTTGAATGGTTTGGATCTGACCTTGAAGTTATGAAATTTTAATTATATATGGATTAATTGGCTACTGAGATTTTGATGTTAATTTCATGTTGTAATTTAATACAGTTATATATGATGTATTACAATTATATATATTTTCATCTATAGTGGAATGAGTTCTTGATCAGCTGCCAAAAAAATATTGTTTCTCTTTGTTATTAAGAAATTGCTCCATTTATTAATTTTATCTAACCTAAACTTTTAGAATTATTTATTTCTACAAAGCTATATCCCGAGTCAAGTGGGACGCATATGAATGAGTCATATGCTTCTTATATTATTTTCATTTGCGTAGGTGGTCGTCCAAGACTTGAACCAGAGACCTCTCCCGTGAAGTAAATCATCGCACCTACGGTCCACTCATATTGGGAGACAAATCAATAGATTCATTTTCAGGCGTAATTCATCCTTCCCTAACGCAACAAACAACTCTCTATTGCACTGTGCATTTCAAGAATACTTGTTTTCCCCTTCTTCCTTACCATAGTAATTCTTTGTGAAATAACTTCGATGAGAAAAAAAAGAAAACGTTAAGAAACTCTTCTGACCCCATCGACTGCGTGATATGATCAAGAAGACTTAGTTTTTCTAATCATAAAACTTGGAATTGGACGTGATACAAAAATCACCCCTGGGAGGAAGAGAAAAGAGAGAAAATTTATAGATTAAAACCTAATCATCGGATTAATTTTGTTGGTTATGGCAACCAAATGGAAATGTATGGTAATTTAATTCAATTCACTATTTTAATATATATATATATATTAAATATTGTATTTGTAGTTTAATTAATAGAGAGAATTTTTGTTACAACAGTGTTTGCCATACTCAATGTAACTCTCATCTTTATGTTGTTTTAGTAATATTCTGATTTATTTAAGAAAAAATTGTTCTCGGCAAATGTATCTTAGTGTTGTTACATTCTAGCATTCAAGATAGATAAGTTTTTGAAGTATTACAATTACTTAACTAATAAAACTTCATTAATACGGCTATTTTTGTTATGTTTTGAAAAAAAATCATATTTGAGACCAAAATAACTCGTAAATATTATTTGATATGTTGTATCATAACATAAGACACTTCAAGTTTAGTGTACTTCTAACTCTTTTTGGTCTTAGGGTTTAACGTTTAGGGTTTTAGGGTTTTGGATTTAGGGTCTAAGGTTTTAGGGTTTTAATGTTCTATGGTTCTAGGATTTATAGGGTTTAGGGCTATGAGTTTTAGTGTTTAAGGTTTAGGATGTATGTAGAATAGACATATAAGCGCACCTTGTAAACCCTTTGGCTAGAACTTAAAAAATCAATCATTGATCTGAAATTATGCTTAGACATATTTTAATTAAGGTTTAGATTGGTAATCACAAGTACGATAGTTCATTGGGCTTTAGAGCTAAGGTTAATGCTACTAAGACGCTATTGCAGTATAATAAAGTTGATTATGAGTTAAGGTTAAGGTTTTGAGGATTTTTAGTGTTTATGGTTTAGGGTTTAGAGTTTAGGATTTTGGGTTTAAGGTTTAGGGTTTAGGGTTTAGGATTTAGGGTTTTAGGGTTTTGGTTTCTAGGGGTCAGGGTTTTAGAGGTTAGGGTTTTAAATGTTTGGGTTTAGGGTTTTTACCTTGCAAATATTATCTCATACTACTTTATTAATCATCTTAATCTCAAGTAGTTTTAACCATATTGATTCAACATTATTATTACCGCCCTATTTTCAAGTTACATTTGCTTAGGTTCAATATATTACATATTTACACTAGGGCCCGTGGAGAATGATACTCACTTACTACTTTATTATTTGATAATGAGACGTGCACTAGCGTGTACACAAATCATACAACACCCCCTAAGAATAGGTCTTTCTTCTCTGAAAATAGGGTTTAGGGTTTATAGTATTTAGGGTTTGGGTATTTAGGGTTAGGGTATTTAGGGTTTTTAAGGTTTAGGGTTTAGAGTTTAGGGGTTTAGTGTTTAGGGTTTAGGGTTTAGTATTTTGGATTTTAGGGTTTGGGGCTTTAGTTTATTGGGTTTTAGGGTTTAGTGTTTAGGGTTAAGGGTTTAGGTTTTAGGGTTTTTAGGTATTAGAGTTTTAGGTTTTTATGGTTTAGAGTTTTAGGGTAGGGTTTACGATTTTGGGTTTTCAGTTATGGGTTTATGGATAAGTTTTTCGAGTTTTAGGGTTTATGGTTTAGTGATTTGGTTTAGGTTTTAGGGTTTTAGGGTTCTATGTTTTAGGGTTTAGAGTTTAGGGCTTGTGGTAAGTTGCAAACTTAATTAATTTATAAATTTTAATTAATTAGTTATTATTTTAAAACAAACAACTATTAAATTAATTAATTAATATATATTTAGCAAAATTAAATAATTTAGAAATTTAATTAATTTATAAATGTTAGTTAATAAGGTTTCCTAAGTTAAAACTTTTTTTCAATAATCTTTCTAAGACAATAAAAAACTTAATATAGACTCTCTTCTTAGTATATAATACAGTTTTACAAATCTGAAACATAATCTTACGAATGATAACTGTCAAATTAATTTTTTTAATACAACTTTACAAATCTAATGAAATCACAATGTTATACAAAGTTTATAAATTATAAAAATTAAATTTACAAACGAGAAAAGGAAGATCAAAGTTTACATAAGCAGAAATAGATAATTTAATTCTAATGAAATCACTTATTCTTTTAATTTTTAGAACATATTTCTACTATACACTGTTTTTAGAAGCATACATGATTTCATTCAACTTTGTTAAATAAAAATATATCAACAAATAAATACAATAACAATTTAACATTGTTTACTAACAAAACAAAGATAAATAATAAGTTGCCAAATATATTTTTTTTAAAACCTCGTAAACACAACATGATTATGAGTAATAATCATAACTAAAAATATAATATGTTTATTTACACTTACATCGCACGTGCGTATTGACTAGTCTAACTAAAATGATGAATTTTTTATCTTCATTTACTTTACAGATTAACAACATAATAGAACTGTCACAAAAGGATGAGAGAGAAGCTCTTGTCAACTTTCATGTGTTTTATGCTTCTTTTATTTTTCTATTTTGTCATTAAGTTGGATTTGAATAGTAATTAAATTAGAGAGTAAATGTATCAGTTGGAAATGTAATTTCTTGTGGACCTTGTTATTATTTGATCAATCATATATAGTAACATATAATTTTGTTATTTGTTAATTTTTAGTTGAAAAGGCTTTAAAATAGCGTTAAAAATGATATAAAGAACAAGATAGCATTTTCACTAGTTATAAGATAGCGCTATTAAAAGATTTGCAAAATTACTATTGCATTTAAAAAATTCCATTAAAACGTAATAACTATGCGAATAATACAACTTTGCAGATTAAAAACGTTATGTAAAGCATATTACACGTTAAAAAACGTTGGTATATATATCACAGCATTTAAAAAGACTGAAAGAAAAACTCTACTACAGCGTTTCAAAAAGGTTATAATAGCTACAATGGAGTGTAAAATAACGTCGGGAAAATCCTATAATATGTAGTCATTATTTAATCACAAGGGATATAATTGCCCACTGCTTTTGTTTTAGTATATAACTATTAACAATCATTTCTTTACATAATATATTGGTAACTCAAGGTGCAATATTAACAATCTATAAGTTCTTGGATTTACCTCATTTTGTCCAATTTGACGGGAAATAAGTTCCATGTTCTCAAAGACTCGACATATACCTTACTACTCAATATATGCACACCAAATTCCAATGAACCTACAATAGGCTCCAAAATATTCAAATATGTAAACAAATATATGAGTCAATGTAAATAAATAATGTTTGTCCGATTGTTAATTAGTTCGATTTATAAGAAATACTTTTTAAATTAAAGGTAGTGTTAATAAGGAAAACATCACAAAAACTAGATTGTTTGTGTTAGGAAATAATATTTCTTTTAGTTCAAACGCGAGTAAGAGTGTTAGAAAACATTTCTCAAAGTTTTTGGAAACTGAATTTGTTATTTTATGAAAATTATTTAATACAAGTTATGTGGTGATAATGTGTTTTGAATGAGATTTCCATTTTGAATAAAAAAGATTAGTGTTTTAGAACGCCTCCAAATATGAGGTATTAGAAAAAGATTATGATATTGAGAGATTAGTCAGATGACTTCACACGTGACAGTTTTTAAGTTAGAGGGTTGGTTCTACTTTAGTTTAATTTAGAAGTGGTAACTTTTGTTTAAGTTAGTTATTCTTTTCAAGTTATGATTTTGTACGTATTGAGTGTAGATCTGAGTGTAATAGATTTTAAGTTAGATGATTGAATATGTAATTTGATGATTGATAATTTTTGGGCTGAGGGTGTATCAACATCATAATAATCGAACATTTGAAATGAATGAGGGAAGGGAGCAACTTCCATATAATGGTATATTACTTTTTTATCAGTAGATAAGAAGTAATCAATAGAAACCCTTAATCATCTGCATTTCCAATAAGATAAAGAAAGAAAACCTAAAGGCTTACCCATAGGCAAAATCATCTACTCATGTTTAAATTATGCAGTCAATAGTTATCTAATAGATGCATAATTCTTGAATCTCTTGTTTACTAAAACTTCATGGCAGTAAACCCTGGTAGTGGCAAGTGTAGTTGTCAAATGTTTGAATACTCGAGGGAACGAAGAGCATTTCAAAACAGGACAGGATCACCTTGAGAAGGTAAACAACAATATACACAAGACCTCGGTTACATAAGTTCAAGATTCAATAGAAAAACCGCGTGTAAAATGAACACCAACGTATCTATATTCGATGTATCAAATATTTAAAATCTAACACTAAATCTAAACTCTAAATAAATCAGGAAAATGTAACCCTAACTCAAAATCTAAACCTTAGATCTTAATAAAACTAAATCACAACAAATAAAACAAAATAAATCTGAAACAAAAATGACAAATTCACTGCGAGAGTGAGAGAACCATTTCTAGGGGCTAAGATTCGAAAGAGAGAATATTTAAGAGATGACCAGTAGAAGGGAAAGAGGTTGAGAAAGGAGTAAATGAGGGAGAGGCTTAGAAAGGAGTAACGAGGGAGAGAGAAAGAGAGAGAGAGAGTTGAGCGAGAGAGAGAGATGGAGAGAGACATAGAGAAGAGTGCATAGACGAGCTAGAGAGAGAAATAGAGAGCAGTGCAAACGCGAGCTTGAGAAGGAGAGAGCGTGGCTGAGAGCGACAGATAAGGCTGAGATTGAGTTCGTTCAAGAGAGAGCTTTGAGTTGAGAGTGAAAGATTCTGATTTGAGAATTAGGTATATGAGAAATATATAGATGGTATTTTTGTAATTAACATTAACTTTGGGTATAGAACAATGTAAGTATGTCCTCGGTAAAAAAAATTTCTAATAGTTATAACAAATGATTGTCATAATAAGTAATCATTTTATGACAGTTTAGGTAAACGCTATCATACTAACTTAAACAATAAAATTTCCTACCCAAACCATAGTTGACATTTTCGTTTCGTTTCTGCTGGAATGGCCAAAACATTCCGGTTCTTATGAGGAACTGAAACGAAATAAGGGGGGTGTCATTTTCCGCCCAGAATTTCGGTCATGTTACGCCCAAACAGGAAAAACAAGGTATATACTGAAATTGGGCCTAAACTAGTCTGAGTTTTTAGCCCAATTTTAGCCTAATTAAAGGCTAATTTTAGCCCAACTTTTTAGACCACACCAAAATCCTCACTCCACTCACCTCACTCGATCACTCACTCTCTTCTCTATCATTTCTCTCGAATAATAGTCTCAGACTCTCACCCTCACTCGAATTTCTCTCGGTCATTTACTCATAAGTTTGATCTCTCAACTCTCAAGCTTTTTCTTCGAAACAATAGCAACTTGCCCTCTCTTGAGTCTCGATCTCTCAAGCTTTCTCTTCAAACTTCTGGAGCTTCCTTTCTCTCTGCTAAGTGGCTCTCTCTCAAAGGTGTGAAATTTCTATATTCGGTTATGAAATTTGTGAAATTTATAAAATTTCTATTCGGTTTCTTCGTAGGTTTGTAAAATTTTTGAGCTTCTCTGTTATGAAATTTATGAGTTTCTCTGTGGGTTTCATGGTGAAACTTTCACCCGCACTCGAAATTTCTAAGCTTGTCTGAAATTTCTATTAGTCCTCACTATTTCTTCTTGGATTTTCAGTGCTCCAATCTGAAATGTCTAAGCTTCTGTATTTTGTTTCTTGAATGCAGCTTACTATGATTATCTTGTGTTTAATATCGTAGAAAATTGATATTTTAATTTGTCTATAAATACTTCTTTGCAAGCTTTATTCTAACAATTTCTAGAATGTTGGTTTTGTTAGATTAATTAAAATTTTAAACCGTTAGATAAAATTTCATGATGATAATACTATTTAATATGATATTTTGTTCAAATTTTAATGTCATTAATATGATATTTTGTTAAATTTTAGTAGTAATTACGTATTATTTGCATGATATAATCTATTGATTCAATTTTTTTCTTAATAATATTATATATAATAAATTTTATAACATTGCTTTATATGACCAAATTTTTGTTGAAACGACGCACCGAAACACCAAAAATATCTTAAACATTTTATTTTTTCAAAAAACTAAAATGACCATCCAAACGAAATTGACTACTATGACCCAAACACCTTTTTTCTTTTACAGGTTTAACTAATATGTCATAAAAAATTTCTTTGACAGGTTTAACAAAGGTGTCATCAAAAAAATTTATGGGTGTCATTGTAGCCATTTTTGTAGTAACGTGATAATCTAATATGGCGTTCCACTAATTAGAAACGAGAGATTTGGGATTTTGCTTCAGTTCATGATCTATGTCATGTGTAGATCATCATCAACTTTAATCTATTTTATATTTATTTGGACAATGATTTTTTGGATACTGAGTTTGATATATATTCAAACGATTGATGCATCAATCATCGTATCAAATATGACAATTTCCATGTGTTCTTTAACTTCACACCTCAAAAGTCCTTCTGATGGTGCAACATATAATTCTTGATACGGTAGAACTTATGATTCTTGATACGTTTAAGTTTCACAAAGATATGAGTCAGAACGTTATGGTTAATTATTTATCAATTATGCAAGTCAAAACCTAATATAGGCAACTACTTTTGTGTGTGTATGGTGGACCTTCTGGTTCTGGATATTTCAAATCTCATGAAAATATGAGTTAGAATGTTATGCTCAGTTGTATATCAATAACGCAAGTCAAAACCTAAAAAAGGCAACTACTTTGTTCTTATAACACATTTTCTCTTAAAATGTATATCTAAATATAAATTTGCATCTGCATAAATTAATAAAAAATTTTGGCTTATTAATTGATTGTTTGTATTTCTTTAAAAAGTATCACTTGCCAACGTAGGATGACATGAATAGATTATCAATAACTGCTTATCATATATGTAGAGGCCCAACATTGCCTGGGTTGGACATCAATTCAAAAGTCCAAAGGCCATCAAATAAGTCTCTGACAATAGCCTAGATCTCATTGGCCCATATGAAAATCCTATCTCTTCTTCCTATAAATATACATCCACCACCCAAAATAAAACTTGTAGGGAGTGCTTCGAAGTCAAAATTTTGTTTTATGTGTAAAGAATTTATGTTTGTCAGATTTTTAAGTTATTGTTACTTGATCCTTCTTGAATAGCAGATCAGTAGTCAGAACTTATAAACTGCCTTTAGCATATAATTTTTTTTTAAGCAGGAGTATCACGACAGAGTTTTAGTCTTGAAGTCAATGCTAAAGAGTACGATTTTCAACCAACAGATATTCTAAGAACTTATTTAATTGAATTGAAGATGATTTTAATGAAAAACCAGAGGAATTTGAGTTAAGAAGTACCAGAGAATCCAGCTTCAAAGCCGAATGCACTGAAAAAAAAAAAAACTAACCTCTCATCACAACTGGAAGTTTTGAACCAAGAATTTCTCGAGGAATGTGTTCACTCTAGCCATGAAAAGCAATGTTTGAATCACATGGGCTCGCCCTGCTTACATATGCAAACAATCAAATATCAATTAGACTGACACAAAGACAACCCATAAGGCTTAATCCAACAACCAGGGGTTTAAGATTAAAAACTTAAATGGAGTAGAGATCTCTTATACTCTTTCCTCCCATTCTAGGCATATGGATAGTGGCAATCATTACGATAGAGCCAAGCATCAGAACATACTGTTGAAAAGCCAGCAAAACCACTTCAATTGTCTCAGAAACATAAATAAGATAAAATCCCAACTAGAGACAGAACTAAGTACTAAGTTATGCAGCTTGCAAGGAAACTAAACATAAAAAAGGGTGAAGTCTTAAAAAAATGAAATCCAAAAGAACATTAAAAAAAGGAACTTGGTAAGGTGAATCATTTGTATATAATGATCAGTGATGTAAAAGAGCAAAGAAATCCAATCAACAAGTTGGAAAGACTAGGAATCGACTAGTTCTTACCTCCATCACCATCATAAACACCGAAGAACAAAGTTTCCCCAGTGGAAAATACAAATGATGTATCAAATATTTAAAATCTATTACTAAATCTAAACGCTAAATAAATCAGTAAAATTTAAACCGTAACTCAAAATCTAAACCCTACACCTCAATAAAACTAAATCATAACAAATAACACTAAATAAATCTGAAACAAAAACTATAACTGACTACGAGAATGAGAGAACCATTTATAGAGGATGAGATTTGAAAGAGATAATAGACGAGAGATGAGCAGTAGCTGAGAAAGAGGCTGACAAATGAGTAATGAGAGAGAAAGAGCTGAGAGAGAGAGATGAGTGTAGAGATGAGCTAGAGAGAAATAGAGAGCAGTGCAGAAGCGAGCTTAAGAGGGAGAGAGCGCATGCTGAGAGTGAGAGTTCAGGTTGAGACTGAGTTTGTTCGAGAGAGAACTTTGTGTTTTTTTGTCGAATGAAAGCTCTGAGTTGAGAGTTTTTAGTCGTCAACAGCTTCTATGTTCTTTTGATCCCTCTCTTTCTCCCTTCGTAAAATCACTTCTTCTCCTTTTCTTAGTTCATCACCTTTCTTTACATCTTTACATATATTGGAAAATCAAGGTGCAATATCTTCTCTTGATTATGGATAGTGTCACATTTCTGATTTAAAGATGAGTATTTAGGTTCAACTTTTTCTCAGTTTGACAAAAAGGTACAATCTCTTCTCAAGGATCATCTCATACCCTACCCTACTATTCTACATGCACACCCATCTAAATCTGCTAGAAGTGACTTCAAAATGTTCAAACTAGAAGTATAAAAATATGAGTTGAAACGGCAGACACAATCTTCTATTGTTCAACTGTACGAGTAAGTTGGTTCAATTATTGAACAAATTGTTAAATAAATGCAATCCCCATCTAAATATATAATTTTCCCATTCGATTATTTTATTCTTTAAATGTAACTTTAGGTGTTCAATTTTTTGGATCATGTTATTTCGTTCTCTAGTCTGTCTTCAAGATTTACTTTAAGAAGTGCTAGTCGCCCTTTATCATTTTTGCCTCTCTCCAATTTCATCTAAATTATTCATGTTCTCAGAAATCTTCATGTCAATCGTCCATTTGATTCTTTCATTATCCTATATCCTCTATGTATCTACCATAGATTTGATCGTTCATACCCTAATGGGGGGGGGGGGGTTGTCACCTTCCTTATCATGGGCATATAATGGTTCATATTATAGTTCAAGAAATTTTTGTATTCTTTATTCAGTTCTACTTTATCTTGCGATGCGTTCTCTATGGTGTAGTTAGTTTTCACATATGAGATATATAGAAGGACTGGAAAAATGAGAAATTGTTATTGAACTGCATATATTTTAAGATTTTACTCTACGTTTGTTGTTGTTGTCACTTGTATTTAGCATATGTTGTATTTTGGCTAGTTCTTTATTTACATATCACTACTATATTAAAAGGGAGAATTAGGTGAGAATTTTGTTTTTACCTTTTTGGTCCAACTATTTTATATTTAATTACAACTCCAACCTTTACATCTACATGTGTTTGATTCCTATTGGTTTAAGGTTGAACATTTCACACCCCATCTGAAATACTTGAAATGATGTATTACTTCAATATGAGAACCTTTAGATTACATATATTTAATATAATTTTATAAATCTTAGCAACATATTATGGATGGTAATTGCCAAATTATATATGCTTAATACAACTCTACCGATTTGATAAGTTGCAAACTTAATTAATTTATAAATTTTAATTAATTAATTATTATTTTAAAACAAACAACTATTAAATTAATTAATTAATATATATTTAGCAAAATTAATTAATTTATAAATTTATTTAATTTACAAATGTTAATTAATTTGGTTTCCTAAGTTAAAACTTATTTTAAATAATTTTTCTAATACAATAAAAAACTTATATTAGACTCTCTTCTTAGTGTATAATATAGTTTTACAAATCTGAAACATAATATTATGAATGATAACTGTAAAATTAATTTTTTTTAACACAACTTTACAGATCTAAAATAGCATTTTATGAACTGTGAGAAGTTGAAACTCTTTAAAAAAATTATTTATGAAGGCAATACCAATTCATTATATGCTGTTCTCATAGCACAATAATATTTTTTTTCTGATTCAACTTTCAATGAACGTTTGCAATAATGACGATGATTATGCCCACTTATTTTTTACTGATCATAAAATAACCTTGAAAAGTACATTTGTACTCACATTCTCATTCATTTGATACTATTAATTTTTATCAACTATCACAAACTATGACTACTTGGCCCAATAGAACTGTTAAAAACAGGTCGATAACACTTTTGGTTTGAAACAATAATATTTTTCAAGTGAATCAATAACATTTTTTTAACAAATTAAACAATACCACTTATTTAAATAGAGAAGCATTTGTTGTTATGGCGGATAGAAACAACATATAATTCCATAAACATTGTTATACAAACTTTATAAATTATAAAAAATTAAATTTACAATACAAACGAAAAAAGGAAGATCAAAGTTTACATAAATAGAAAGAAATAGATAATATAATTCTAATGAAATCACTTATTCTTTTAATTTTTAGAGCATATTTATGCTATACACTTGTTTTTGAAGCATACATGATTTCATTCAACTTTGTTCAATGAACATATCAACAAATAAATACAATAATAATTTAACATTGTTTACTGACAAATCAAATATAAATAATATGCTGCTAAATATATTTCTTTTAAATCCTCATAAACACAACATGGTTATGAGTAATAATCATAACTAAAAATATAATATGTTTAATTACACGTGCATCGCATGTGTGTATTGACTAGTCTAAGTAAAATGATTAATTTTTTATCTTTATTTACTTTACAGTTTAACAACATAATAGAATTGTCACAAAAGGATGAGAGAGAAGCTCTTGTCAACTTTCATGTGTTTTATGCTTCTTTTATTTCTATTTTGTCATTAAGTTGGATTTGAATAGTAATTAAATTAGAGAGGAAATGTATCAGTTGGAAATGTAATTTCTTGTGGACCTTGTTATTATTTGAGCAATCAAATATAGTAATGTATAATTTTGTTATTTGTTATTTTTTAGTTGAAAAGGCTTTTAAATAGCATTAAAAATGATATAAACAACAAAATAGCATTTTCACTAGTTATAAGATAGCGGCTATTAAAAGATTTGCAAAATTACTATTGCATTTAATAAATTCTATTAAAAGGTAATAACTATGTCAAATAATACACCTTGGCAGATTAAAAACGTTATGTAAAGCATATTACACGTTAAAAAGTGCAATTAAAATCAGAAAATGTTTGTTCATATTATATTACAGCATTTAGAAAACGTTGATGTATATATATATATATCACAGAATTTAAAAAAACGGAAAGAAAAACTCAACTACAGTGTTTCAAAAAGGTTATAATAGCTACAATGGAGTGTAAAATAACGTCGGGAAAATGCTATAATATCTAGTCATTATTTAATCACAAGGGATATAATTGCCCACTGCTTTTGTTTTAGTATATAACTATTAACAGTCATTTCTTTACATAATATATTGATAACTCAAGGTGCAATATTAACAATCTATAAGTTCTTGGATTTACCTCATTCTCTCCAATATGACGGGAAATAAGTTCCATCTTCTCAAAGACTCGACACATACCTTACTATTCAATATATGCACACCAAATCCCAATACACCTGCAATAGGCTCCAAAATATTCAAATATGTTAACAAATATATGGGTTAGTGTAAATAAATAATGTTTGTCCGATTGTTAATTAGTTCGATTTATAAGACAAACTTTTTAAATTACAGGTAGTGTTAATAAGGAAAACATCAACTAGTTTGTTTGTGTTACGAAATAATATTTCTTTTAGTTCAAACGCGAGTAAGACTGTTAGAAAACATGTCTCAAAGTTTTTGGAAACTGAATTTGTTATTTTATGAAAATATTTTAAGAAAACTTATGTGGTGATAATGTGTATAGAATTAAATTTCTATTTTGAATAAGAAAGATAATTGTTTTAGAGCGCCTACAAATATGAGGTATTAGAAAAAGATTATAATAATGAGAGGTTAGTCAGAAAACTTCACCTGTGACAGTTTTCAAGCTAGTGGGTTGATTCTACTTCACTTTAATCGAAATGTGGTAACTTTTGTTTGAGTTAATTATTATTTTCAAGTTATGATTTTGTGCGTGTTGGATATAGATCTGAGTGTAATAGGTTTTAAGTTGGTTGATTGACTACGTAATTTGATGATTGATAATGAGATAGTCGTGGACTTAAACAAATTGGTCGAACCACATAAAAATATCATTTTATTAATGTTTTTTAACGAAAAGTTTATTTAGTTATTGATTTTTTTTAAATATAACTACGGCACGTAGCACCTAATTACTTAAATTTTCTCTTTTGAATAATTTAATCAATTAAAGTAACTTTAGCGATTAAAATTTTGGGATCATGTTTAGAGCTAGTACTCTTGTGACTCTTCCATATAAATTTCTTATACAAATAAATATGTTAATGATTATAATTAGTAATTCTGTAATTGGTTATTGCAACTTATCATACATCTTGACCGGTTTAAATTTATTCATAATCTTAAATTTCTTTTGTTCATTAATATATGCATTAATAAAGAAAAATGTAGTCTAACACTAAATTTATTTCTTTGACTCCTTCTCAGTTTAATTAGAATATAAATGTGTTCCATTATCTAATTTTTTCAGTGTTTTTCTATTTTAATTGTGGTTTGGTTAATCAAATTTTGTACTTAGACTTCCACGGAATAGTAAATAAGTTTCAACGGAACCTCCACATGGTAAAAAAACAAAATTTCCAAATATATGACATATTTCTAAAAAAATATATTATTCTTCTTTAACAACAGATAAATGGAGAATGTTTAAACTCGAGTACTCTTCTATCTCATCCATCAACACATACAAAATGAGATCGACCTTAAACCAGTTGAAAATAAGTTGTATAGGCTATTTTATGGGATCATAGTTTTGAAGATCATCATTCATACTCAATAAAATATGAAGATTTAGCTAGACATTATACTGAAGAAAAAGTAGTGAGCAAAATATTTATTGAGAAAGTCAAAATGTCAAGTTTCTAATTAAGGTCACTAAAATGCCAGCTAAATCTTGAAGAGGTAGCTCTTCCATTTTAAGCTAAAGACATTAGACATAGGGCTTTCTCTATTGATTGACTATGATTTTTTTCTTTGATTTGATTATTTTGATATTCAACAATTGGTAGATAATCTAACAGTCCATTGCGAATATGGTTTGGATGTAACTATCTATTTCTGATATTTTTCCTTAATTAAAATCATAAGAAAGAGTGAGTTCTAAGTCAAGTTTTTTCCCGTTTAATTAGTCTTTTAAATCTGAAAGTTTACAAAATGTTACACTAATAAATACTTAAGATAGTATTGAGATGAGCTGATACTACAACAAAATAGAGTTTAAATTACAGTGGAAAATTGTCATTAAAACCCTCTAATGACTGGGGCCACTGTCAAATTTTGGGTTGTCATCTTAATTAATTTTTATAAAACTATTGGTTCTAAGCCATCTCTGAGGATGAATCAACAATCTGAAGTGTTTTTCTTGTGTATTCGTAATAAACCAACATTTATATATAGATGTAGGAAGATCTGTTTGGGATGTAAGAAGCCCCTTTGACATCCCTTCAACTGTAAAAAATTCTTGATGTGAAAACACAAAGACAAATGACTGATTTTTGAATAGCAAAAAGAGTGGATCTGCAGGATCCCAAAGGAATTGGTTGAAGGGAAATGCGGCAACAGGAAGGAAAATCCATGGACCAACCTTATCGTCTCCACCCCATAGGAACTACAAGATCACCTCAAGGAGGCCTTCAGTATCTAGAGGTCGACCGATCATAGAACCCTGTTCAATAAGTGCAACGCATTAGCTGTCCACTCTCCTGTTGCGTAGTAAAGGTCGGATAAGGGCAATCACTCATTCTTAAAACCAGCATTCTTAAGACCAAAAAGGAGGGCGAAAAGGGAGGAAAGCTCCCTGTTCCTAGTTCTCCTATAACTGGATCCTCCAGAACCATAAAGATTCTTAGTTAGAATGGGATTCTAACTCAGCACCTTTTGAAATTTTGGGAAGATTTGCTCTTTGGAGAGCACAATACGTTGACCGTCAAAGTCACCATAATGATGGGGATTGGTAGTCATAAAAAATACCGTAAAAAAACATTTTATGATGGGAATTTACAGTAAAAATACCTTTAATGATGGGGAATCCTTGTCATTAAAAATCTGATTTCTTTATAAAAAACCCTGTCAAAGAAAGGCAGAAATTGCCTTTCCATGACAGCCCCTCAGCTACTCAATATTGTCACCACTAAGTAGAGGATTAGCATTTAATATTCTAGTCCTAATACCAATCCAAACAAACTGATGCGGGAAAGAAGTCATTTTTAAATTTTTGGCTCAGGGTGTATCAACATCATAATAATCATTCATTTGAAATGAATGAGTGAATGGAACAACTTCCATATAAAGGTATATTACTTTTTTATCTGTAGATAATAAGTAAACAATAGAAACGCTTAATCATCTGCATTTCCAATAAATAAAGAAAGAAAACCTAAAGGCTTACCCATAGGCTAAAACCATCCATGCATATTATAAATTATGCAGTCAATAGTCATCTAATAGATGCATAATTCTTCATGCTCTTATTTACTAAAATTTCATGGCAGTAAACCTTGGCTGTGGAAAGTGTAGCTTTCAACTATTTGAATGCTAAAGGGAAAGAAGAACATTTCAATATAGGACAGGATCACCTTGAGAAGGTAAACAACAATATACACAAGACTTCGGTTACATAAATTAAAGATTCAATAGAAAAACCCATGTAAGATTTATGGTTATGGGTTTAGGGTTTTTAGGGTTTAAGGTTTAGGGTTTAGAGTTGAGTATTTAATATTTTAGTAATTAGGGTTTTCGGGGTTAGGGTTTTAAATGTTATGGTTTAGGGTTGCAACTTTGCAAATATTATATCATACTACTTTATTGGTCATCTTAATCTCAATTTAGTTTTAACCATATTGTTTCATCATTACTAGTTCCCATGGAGAACGATAATCACATACTACTTTATTACTTGTTTCAGATATGTGCACTAGTGTATTCACAAATCATACAACACTCCCTCACAATGTAGTTTTCTTCTTTAAACTTTGGGTTTATGGTTTTAGGATTTAGGATTTTAGGGTTTAGTATTTTTTGTATTTTAGGCTTTAGGGTTTAGGGTTTTGGCTTTTAAGGTTTTGGATTTTAGGGTTTAGGGTTTAGGTTTTAGGGTTTTAAGATTTTAGGGTTTTAGGGTTTTAGATTTTGAGTTTAGAGTTTAGGGTTTAGCGTTTTACGGTTTTAGGGTTGAGAGGTTTGGGGTTTAGGAATTTAGGGTTTAAGCTTTATGGCTAAGGGTTTAGGGTTTAGTGTTTAGGGTTTTAGGCTTTAGGGTTTAGTTTTAATTGTTTTAGTGTATTAGAGTTTTAGGATTTTTAGGGTTTAGGGTTAAGGGTTTTGGGATTTAGGGTTTAGGGTTATAGGCTTTAGGGTTATAGAGTTTAAGGTTATAGGGTTTAGGTTTTTAGGATTTAGAGTTTACAGTTTAGTGTTTTTAGGATATAGTGGAACTTAAGAAATCAATCTATAATTTGAAATTATTCATGCACTTAAGTTAATTATGGTTGAGATTTGTAATCGCAAGGATGACAGTCATTGTGCTTTAGAGCAAAGGTTAATCCTACTGAGTTACTATGGCAGTATAACAAAGCTGATTAAGGTTTTGGGTTTAGGGTTTTACGTTTAGTGTTTAGGGTTTAGGGTTTAGGGTTTAGGGTTTATGGTTTTGGGCTTATGGTTTTAAGGATTTGGGTTTTAAATGTTAGGGTTATGGTTGCTACTTTGCAAATATTAGTTTTAACCATATTGATTCATCATTATTATTACCACCCTATTTGCAAGTTAAATTCGCATAGGTTCAATATATTACATATTTACACTAGTCACCGTGGAGAACGATACTCACTTATTACTTTATTACATGTTAAAAATACGTGCATTAACGAATACAAAAATTATGCAACACCCCGTAAGAATAGATCTTAATCTCAACTTAGTTTTAACCATATTGATTCGTCATTATTAATACCGCCCTATTTTCAAGTTAATCTGCTTAGGTTCAATATATTACATATTTACACTAGTCATCATGGATAACAATACTCACTTATTACTTTATTACATGTTAACAATGTGTGCACTAGCAAATACGAAAATCATGCAACACCCCTTAAGAATAGATCTTTGTTCGGTGAACTTAGGGCCTAGAATTTTAGGGTTTAGGGTTTTTACGGATTAGGGTTTCAGATTTTAGGGTTTAGGGTTTTAGGGTTTAGGTTTAGGGTTTAGGGGTTTAGGCTTTAGGTTTTAGTGTTTTGGGTTTTAGGGTTTATGGTTTTAGGGTTTAAGTTTTTAGGTTTTTGGGTTTTAGGGTTTAGCGTTTATGGTTTTAGGGTTTTAGGGTATATGTAGCATAGACATATGAGATCACCTTGTAAACCCTTTCACTAGAACATAAGAGATAAATCTATAATTTGAAATTATGCTTAAACATAAGTTAATTACTGTTGAGATTTGTAATCAGTAGGACGACAATCATTGTGCTTTGAAGCTAAGGTTAATTCTACTGAGATGATATGGCATTATAACAAAGCTGATTAAGTTTTAGGGTTAAGGATTTTAGGTTTTCATAGTTTAGGGTTTAGGGTTTATAGTTTAGGATTTAGGGTTTTGGGTTTTAGGTTGTATTGTTTAGAGCTTAAGGGGTTAGGGTTTTAAATATTAGGGTTTAGGATTGCTACTTTGTAAATATTATCTCTATCTACTTTATTAGCCATCGTAATCTCAAGTTAGTTGTAACCTTATTTTATCATCATTATTATTGTTGTCCTATTTATAAGTCGAATCTGTATAGGTTAAATATGTCACATGATCTAAAGCCCAATGAACTAGCATAGACACAAATCATACAACACCCCTTAAGAATAATAGTTAAGGATACGTGCTGTAGAGTATGCACAAAACATACAAGACCCCCTAGGAATAAATCATTCTTCTTTGAACTTAGGGTTTAGGGTTTTTAAGGTTAAGGGTTTAGAGTTTTAGGGTTTTAGGGTTTAGTAAATTGGGTTTTAAGGTTTAGGGTTTTAGGGTTTTGTTTTTTAGGGTTTAGGATTTTAGGGTTTAGGATTTAGGGTTTAGGGTTAAGGGTTTAGGCTTTAGGGTTTTAGGGTTATATGGTTTAGGGTTTAGAGTTTTGTGTTTTTGGTTTTGGGTTTAGAATTTTTGGGTTTTGGGTTTAGGGTTTTAGGGTGTAGGGTTTTAGGCTTTAAGATTTTAGGGCTTTAAGGTTCTGGGGTTTAGGGTTTAGGGTTTTGGGTTTAACGTTTTAGGGCTTTGGGTTTAGGGATTTAGGGTTTTCGGGTTTAGTACTTTAGGGTTTAAGGTTTAGGGTTAAGGGTTTAAGGTTTAGAGTTTAGGGGTTGGGGTTTAACTTTTTGGTCTTAGGGTTTAACATTTAACGTTTCAGGGTTTAAGATTTAGGGACTTGTGTTTTAGGGTTTTAAAGTTCTAGGGTATTTTGGTTTATAGGGTTTATGGCTAAGCGTTTTAGTGTTAAAGGTTTAGGGTATATGTACCATAGACATATAAGCTCACCTTGTAAACCTTTTGGCTGGAACTTAAAAAGTCAATCATTAATCTGAAATTATGCTTAGACANTTCAGGGTTTCAGGGTTTAAGATTTAGGAACTTGGGTTTTAGGGTTTTAAAGTTCTAGGGTCTTTTGGTTTATAGGGTTTATGGCTAAGCGTTTTAGTGTTAAAGGTTTAGGGTATATGTACCATAGACATATAAGCTCACCTTGTAAACCTTTTGGCTGGAACTTAAAAAGTCAATCATTAATCTGAAATTATGCTTAGACATATGTTAATTACGGTTTAGATTAGTAATTGCAAGTAGAATAGTTCATTGGGCTTTAGAGTTAAGCTTAATGCTACTAAGATGCTATTGCAGCATAATAAAGCTGATTAAGAGTTAAGGTCAAGAGTTTAGGATTTTTAGTGTTTATGGTTTTGGGTATAGGGTTTTAGGGTTTTTGTTTCAAGGGGTTAGGGTTTTAAATGCTATTGTTTAGGGTTGCTACCTTGCAAATATTATCTCATACTACTTTATTAGTCATCATAATCTCAAGTAGTTTTAACCATATTGATTCAACATTATTATTACTGCCCTATTTGCAAGTTAAATGTGCTTAGGTTCAATATGTTACATATTTACACTAGGGCCCATGGAGAATGATACTCTCTTACTACTTTATTATTTGGTAATGATACGTGCACTAGCATGTACACAAATCAAGCAACACCTCCTAAGAATATATCATTCTTCTTCGAAAATAGGGTTTAGGGTTTTTAGGGTTTAGGGTTTTTAGGGTTTAGGGTTTAGGGTTTAGGGTTTAGGGTTTTAAGGGTTTAGTGTTTAGGGTTTAGGGTTTAGTATTTTGGGTTTTAGGGTTTGGGGCTTTAGTTTAGTAGGTTTTGTGGTTTAGGGTTTAGTGTTTGGGGTTAAGCATTTAGCTTTTAGGGTTTTTGTGTATTAGAGTTTTAGATTTTTATGGTTTAGAGTTTATGGATTCGGGTTTTCAGTTTTGGGTTTAGGGATTAGTATTTAGAGTTATAGGTTTTAGAGTCTAGGGTTTATGGTTTAGGGTTTAGGTTTAGGTTTTAGGGTTTTAGGGTTCTATGGTTTAAGGTTTTGAGTTTAGGATTAAGGATTTTAGGGTCTAGGGTTTAGAGTTTAGCGCATTTGGTTTAGGGTTATGATTTTTATGGGTTTTGGGTTTTTAGTGTTTAGAGTTTAGAATTTTATTGTTTAATGATTAGGGTTTAGCGTTTATGGTTTAGGTTTAAGATTTTTTATTGTTTTTAGGGTTTGGTGTTTAGTGTTTACATTTTAGGATTTAGGGTTCGGCGTTTAGGGTTTTAGGATTTTAGGATTTGTAGGGTTTAGGGTTTGGGGCTTAGAGTATAAGTAGCATAGCCATAGGAGATCAGCTTGTAAAGCCTTTGAAATTATAGTTTGAAATTATGCTTAGACAAGTTAATTACGGTTGAGATTAATAATCGCAAGGATGACAATCATTGTGCTTTAGAGCTAAGGTTAATGCTAGTGAGATGCTATGGCAGTATAACAAAGCTTTTTAATGTTTTGGGTTTTGGGTTTTTTGGTTTTACGGTTTAGGGTATAGAGTGTAGGGTTTTAGGGTTTTAGGGTTTATGTTGAGGGTTTAGGTGTTTAGGGTTATGGTTTAGATTTTTGGGTTTTAACGTCTTGGGTTTTTTGGTTTAGGGTTTAGGGTTTAAGGTTAAGGGTTTAGGTTTAAGGATTTTAGGGTTTTAGGGTTTTAGACTGTAAGGGTTTAGGGTTTAGATTTTAGTGTTTAGGGTTATACACAAATCATACAACACTCCATAAGAATAGATCTTTCTTCTTTGAACTTAGTTTTTAGGGTTTTAGGGTTTAAGGTTTTTTCGTTTAGGATTAAGGTTTAAGGTCAAGGGTTAAGGGTTTCAGGTTTAAAGTTTAGGGTTTGGGGTTAGGTTTTAGGGTTTAACATTTATGGTTTTGGGTTTTAAGGATTTAGAGTTTTAGGGTCTTAGGGTTTTTAGTGTTTAGGACTAAGGGATTTAGAGATTACGGGTTAGGGTTCAGAATTTTTTTGTTTCATGTTTAGGGTTTAGCGTCTGTGGTTTAAGGTTAAGATTTTTTATGGTTTTTCGGGTTTAGTGCTTAGTGTTTACTTTTTAGTATTTTAGGATTTGTAGTGTTTAGGGTGTAAGGCTTAGAGTATATGAAGCATAGACATTTGAGATCACCTTTAAAGCCTTTGAAATTATAGTTTGAAATTATGCTTAGACATTAGTTAATTACGGTTGAGATTTATAATCGCAAGGATGACAATCATTGTGCTTTAGAGCTAAGGTTAAGGCTATTGAGATGCTATGGCAGTATAACAAAGCTTTTTCAGGTTTAGGGTTAACGGTTTAGGGTTTTTTAGGTTTACGGTTCAGGGTATAGAGTTTACAGTTTTAGGGTTTTAGGGTTTATATTGAGGGTTAGGAGTTTAGGGTTATGGTTTAGATTTTTGCGTTTTAGAGTTTACGGTTTTATGGTCTTGGGTTTTTGGGTTTAGGGTTTAGGGTTTAGGGTTAAGGGTTTAGGTTTTAGGATTTTAGGGTTTTTGGGTTTTAGAGTGTAAGGGTTTAGGGTTTAGATTTTAGTGTTTAGGGTTTTACACAAATCATACAACACTCCCTAAGAATAGATCTTTCTTCTTTGAACTCAGTTTTTAGGGTTTTAGGGTTTAAGGTTTTTTCGTTTAGGATTTTAGGGTTTAAGGTCAAGGGTCAAGGGTTTCAGGTTTAAAGGTTAGGGTTTGGGTTAGGTTTTAGGGTTTAGGATTTTAGGGTTTAGCGTTTACGGTTTTGGGTTTTAGGGATTTAGAGTTTTAGGGTCTTAGGGTTTTTAGTATTTAGGGCTAAGGGATTTAGAGATTACGGTTTAGGGTATCTGTAGGATAGACATATGACCTCACCTTGTAAACCTTTGGCTGGAACATAACTTCAATATATAATCTGAAATTTGGGTTTTTATGGTTTAAGGTTTAAGGTTTAGAATTTATTGTTTTGGGTTTTGGGTTTTGGGTATTAGGGTTAGGGTTTTAGGGGTTAGGGTTTTAAATGTTAGGGTTTAGTGTTGCTACTTTACAAATATTATCTCATACTACTTTATTAGTCATCTTAATATCAAGTTAGTTTTAACCATATTGATTCATTATTATTATTACCGCTATATTTGCAAGATATATCTGCTTAGGTTCAATATATTATATATTTGCACTAGTCCTCTTGGAGAAAGATATTCACTTACTACTTTATTACTTGTTAACAATATGTACTCTAGCGTATAAACAAAGCATACAACACCCCCTAGGAATAGATCTTTCTTCGGTGAACTTAGGGCTTCTTTTAGTGTTTAGGGTTTTTACGGATTAGGGTTTAGGGTTTTAGGGTTTAGGGTTTGGGGTTTAGGGTTTTGGGGTTTAGGCTTTAGGCTTTAGGCTTTTGTGTTTTGGGTTTTAATGTTTATGGTTTTAGGGTTTAAGTTTATAGGTTTTCGGGTTTTAGGATTTAGGGTTTAGGGTTTTAGGGTTATAGGGTTTAGGGTTTACGGTATATGTAGCATAGACATATGAGATCACCTTGTAAACCCTTTCGCTGAAACATAAGAAATCAATCTATAATTTGAAATTATGCTTAAACATAAGTTAATTACTTTTGAGATTTGTAATCGGGTTTTAGGGTTTTAGGGTTTTAGGGTTTTGGGTTTTAGGGTTAAATGTTTAGGGTTTTCGGGTTTAGGCACTTAAGGTTTAGGGTTTAGTATTTTTTGTTTTAGGGTTTAGGGTTCGGGGTTTAGGTTTTAGGGTTTTATGGTTTAGGGTTTTTGGGTTTAAGGTTTTTGGGTTTAGGGTTTAGGTTTAATGATTTTTGGATGTTTGGGTTTTAGGGTTTTATGGTTTAGGGCTTTAAGAGTTTAAGAGTTTTAGGGTTTTAAAGTTTATGGTTAAGGGTTTTGGGTTAAGGGTTTTAGAATTTAGGGTATAGACATAGATTAATTTAGAGTTTAGGGCTTATGGTTTAGGGTTAAGATTTTTATGGTTTTTGGGTTTTTAATGTTTGAGGTTTAGGGTTTAGGGTTTAGAATTTTTTGGTTTAATGTTTAGGGTTTAGCGTTTATGGTTTAGGGTTAAGATTTTTAATTGTTTTTAGGGTTTAGTGCTTAGTGTTTACTTTTTAGGATTTATGGTTTGGCGTTTAGGGTTTTAAGATTTTAGGATTTGTAGTGTTTAGGGTGTAGGGCTTAGAGTATATGTAGCATAGACATATGAGATCACCTTGTAAAGCCTTTGAAATTATGCTTAGACATAAATTAATTACGGTTGAGATTTATAATCGCAAGGGTGACAATCATTGTGCTTTAGAGCTAAGGTTAATGCTACTGAGTTGCTATGGCAGTATAACAAAGCTTTTTAAGGTTTAGGGTTTTTTGGGTTTACGGTTTAGGGTATAGATTTAGGGTTTTAGGGTTTTAGGGTTTATGTTAAGGGTTTAGGTGTTTAGGGTCATGGTTTAGATTTTTAGGTTTTAGGGTTTAGGGTTTTAGGGTCTTGGGTTTTTGGGTTTAGGTTTAACGCTTTTAGGGTTTTTGGGTTTTAGAGTGTAAGGGTTTAGGGTTTAGATTTTAGTGTTTAGGGTTTTACACAAATCATACAACACTCCCTAAGAATAGATCTTTCTTCTTTAAACTCAGTTTTTAGGGTTTTAGGGTTTAAGGTTTTTTCATTTAGGATTTTAGGGTTTAAGGTCAAGGGTTATGGGTTTCAGGTTTAAAGTTTACGGTTTAGGGTTAGATTTTAGGGTTTAGGATTTTAGGGTTTAGCGATTATGGTTTTGGGTTTTAGGGACTTACAGTTTTAGGGTCTTAGGGTTTTTAGTATTTAGGGCTAAGGGATTTAGAGATTACGGTTTAGGGCATATGTAGGATAGACATAGGAGCTCACCTTGCAAAACCTTTTGCTGGTACATAACTTCAATATATAATCTGAAATTTGGATTTTTATGGTTTAGGGTTTAAGGTTTAGAATTTATTGTTTTGGGTTTTGGGTTTTGGGTTTTAGGGTTTTGGGTTTTAGGTTTTAGGGTTTTGGGTTTTGGGTTTTAGGGTTTAGGGTTTTAGGGGTTAGGGTTTTAAATGTTAGGGTTTAGTGTTGCTACTTTATAAATATTATTTCATACTACTTTATTAGTCATCTTAATCTCAATATAGTTTTAACCATATTGATTTATTATTATTATTACCGCCATATTTGCAAGATATATCTGCTTAGGTTCAATATATTATATATTTACACTAGTCCCAGTGGAGAAAGATATTCACTTACTACTTTATTACTTGTTAACCATATGTACACTAGCGTATACACAAACCATACAACACCCCCTAGGAATAGATCTTTCTTCGGTGAACTTAGGGCTTAGACTTTTAGTGTTTAGGGTTTTTACGGATTAGAGTTTAGGGTTTTAGGGTTTTGGGTTTTGGGTTTTAGGTTTAGGCTTTAGGCTTTAGGTTTAAGTGTTTTGGGTTTTAATGTTTATGGTTTTAGGGTTTAAGTTTTTAGGTTTTCGGGTTTTAGGATTTAGGGTTTAGGGTTTTAGGGTTTTAGGGTTTAGGGTATATGTAGCATAGACATATGAGATCACCTTGTAAACCCTTTCGCTGAAACATAAGAAATCAATCTATAATTTGAAATTATGCCTAAACATAAGTTAGTTACTTTTGAGATTTGTAATCGGCAGGATGACAATCATTGTGCTTTAGAGCTAAGGTTAATTCTACTTAGATGCTATGGCATTATAACAAAGCGGATTAAGTGTTAGGGTTAAGGGTTTAGGGTTTTTTTGGGTTTTTAGGATTTAAGGTTTAGTGTTTCATGTTTAAGGTGTGGGTTTTAGGGTTTAGTGTTTTAAGGGTTAGGGTTTTAAATGTTAGGGTTTAGGATTGCTACTTTGCAAATATTATCTCTATCTACTTTATTAGGCATCATAATCTCAAGTTAGTTTTAACCATATTTCATCATCATTATTATTACTACCGTATTTGTAAGTCGAATCTGCATAGGTTCAATATGTCACATGATCTAAGGTTAACGGTTTAGGATTTTTAGTGTTTATGGTTTAGGGTTTAGAGTTTTGGGTTTTGGGTTTAAGGTTTAGGATTTAGGGTTTAGGGTTTTAGGGTTTTGGTTTCTAGGGGTTAGGGTTTTAGAGGTTAAGGTTTTAAAAGTTTGGGTTTAGGGTTCCTACCTTGCAAATATTATCTCATTCTACTTTATTAGTCATCTTAATCTCAAGTAGTTTTAACCATATTGATTCAACATTATTATTACCGCCCTCTTTTGAAGTTACATTTGCTTAGGTTCAATATATTACATATTTACACTAGGGCCCGTGGAGAATGATACTCACTTACTACTTTATTATTTGATATCGATACGTGCACTAGCGTGTACACAAATTATGCAACAACCCCTAAGAATAGATCTTTCTTCTTTGAAAATAGGGTTTAGGGTTTAGGGTTTTAGGTTTAGGGTTTAGTGTTTAGGGTTTAGGTTTAGTATTTTGACTTTTAGGGTTTGGGGCTTTAGTTTATTGGGTTTTAGGGTTTAGAGTTTAGGTTTTAGGGCTTTTGGGTATTAGAGTTTTAGGTTTTTATGGTTTAGAGTTTTAGGGTAGGGTTTACGGTTTTGGGTTTTCAGTTTTCGGTTTAGGGATTAGTTTTTAGAGTTTTAAGGTTTAGGGTTTAGGGTTTTGGTTTAGGTTTTAGGATTTTAGGGTTCTATGGTTTAGGGTTTAGAGTTTCAGATTGAGGATTTTAAGGTTTAGGGTTTAGAGTTTAGGGCTTATGGTAAGTTACAAACTTAATTAATTTATAAATTTTAATTAATTAGTTATTATTTTAAAACAAACAACTATTAAATTAATTAATTAATATATATTTAGCATAATTAAATAATTTAGTAATTTAATTTATTTATAAATGTTAATTAATATGGTTTCCTAGGTTAAAACGTTTTTTAAATAATCTTTCTAAGACAATAAAAAACTTATTATAGACTCTCTTCTTAGTATATAATACAATTTTACAAATCTGAAACATAATCTTACGAATGATAACTGTCAAATTAATTTTTTTAATACAACTTTACAAATCTAATGAACTCACATTGTTATACAAAGTTTATAAATTCAAAAATTAAATTTACAATACCAACGACAAAAGGAAGATCAAAGTTTACATAAACAGAAATAGATAATTTAATTCTAATGAAATCACTTATTCTTTTAATTTTTAGAACATATTTCTACTATACACTTTTTTTAGAAGCATACATGATTTCATTCAACTTTGTTAAATAAAAATATATCAACAAATAAATACAATAACAATTTAACATTGTTTACTGGCAAATCAAAGATATATAATATGTTGCCAAATAATTTTTTTTTAAAACCTCATAAACACAACATGATTATGAGTAACAATCATAACTAAAAATATAATATGTTTAATTACACGTACATCCCACGAGTGTATTGACAAGTCTAACTAAAATGATGAATTTTTTATCTTCATTTACTTTACAGAATAACAACATAATAGAATTGTCACAAAAGGATGAGAGAGAAGCTCTTGTCAACTTTCATGTGTTTTATGCTTCTTTTATTTCTATTTTGTCATTAAGTTGGATTTGAATAGTAATTAAATTAGAGAGGAAATGTATCAGTTGGAAATGTAATTTCTTGTGGACCTTGTTATTATTTGATCAATCATATATAGTAATATATAATTTTGTTATTTGTTAATTTTTAGTTAAAAAGGCTTTTAAATAGCGTTAAAAATAATATAAACAACAAGATAGCATTTTCACTAGTTATAAGATAGCGCTCTTAAAAGATTTGCAAAATTACTATTGCAATTAAAAATTTTTATTAAAGCGTAATAACTATGTCAAATAATACACCTTGGCAGATTAAAAACGTTATGTAAAGCATATTACACGTTAAAAAAATGCAATTAAGATCAGAAAATGTTTGTTCATATTATATTACAGCATTTAGAAAACGTTGATGGATATATATCACAGCATTTAAAAAGACCGAAAGAAAAACTCTACTACAGCGTTTCAAAAAGGTTATAAGCTTATGTAAGCTTATATATATTGTTCATCTCTTTCAGTAAAAAGTTAATGAACCTCCTAGTCTTCAACAGCATCTATGTTCTTTTGAACCCTCTATTTCTCCCTTCATAAAATCACTTCTTCTCCTTTTCTTAGTTCATCACATTTCTTTACATCTTTACATATATTGGTAAATCAAGGTGCAATATCTTCTCTTGATTATGGATAGGGATTTAGAGGTTAGGGTTTAAAATGCTAGGGTTCAAGGGTTGCTGCTTGCAAATATTATCTCATTTTACTTTATTAGTCATCTTAATCTCAAGTTAGTTTTAACCATATTGGTTCGTCATTATCATTACCTCCCTATTCGCAAGTCAAATCTACTTAGGCTTAATATATTAAATATTAACACTAGACCATGCGGAGAATGATACTTGCTTATTGCTTTATTACTTGTAAACAATATCATACAACACCCCTCATAATAGATCGTTCTCATTTGAACATAGGGTTTAGGGTTTTTAGGGTTTAGGGTGTAGGGTTTTAGGGTTTAGGTTTAGGGTTTAAGGGTTTAGAGGTTTAGGGTTTAAGGTTTAGTGTTTTAGGTTTTAGAGTTTGGGGTTTTAGTGTTTTGGGTTTTAGGGTTTAGGGTTAAGGCTGTAGGTTCTAGAGTTTTAGTGTTTTAGGGGTTTAGGATTTAGAGTTTATGATTTAGTGTTTAGGGTTTTGGGTTTAGGGTTTAGCGTTTTAGTTTTTAGGTGTTATGGTTTTAGGATTTTAGGGTTTATTGTTTTAGGGTGTTGAAGACTGTGCAAAATGCAAGCAAGATCTTTCTGTTCTTTCACCCTAGAGGCAAAATTACATGCTCTAGAGCCCAATGAACTAGCGCATACACAAATCATACAACACACCCTCATAATACTTATAAACGATGCATGCACTAGCCTATGCACAAATCATACAACACCTCCTAAGAGTAGATCTTTCTTCTTTAAACTTAGGTTTAGGGTTTAGGGTTAAAGGTTTAGGATTTATGTTTACGGTTTAGGGTTTTAGGGTTTAGGGTTTAGTATTTTTGGTTTTAGGGTTTAGGGTTTAAGAGTATGGATTTTGGGTTTTAGGGTTTAAGGTTTAGGGTTAGATATTAGGGTTTGAGGGTTTTATAGTTTAGGGTTGTAGGTTTTAGGGTTTAAGGTTTAGGGTTTAGAGTTTAGGGTTTATGGTTTAGGTTTTAGGGTTTTAGGGTTTAGAGATTTAGGGTGTTTAAGACTGTGCAAAAGGCAAGGAATATCTTTCTTCTTTGAGCTTAGAGGAAAACTCACATGCTCTAAAGCCCAATGAACTAGTGTATACACAAATCATTAACACCCCCTAAGAATACTAGTTAGGGATACGTGCACTAGCGTATAGACAAATCATACAACAGCCCCTAAGAATAAATCTTTCTTCGTTGAATATATGGTTTTGGGTTTTTAAGGTTAAGGGTTTAGGGTTTTTAGGTTTGTTGGTTTAGGATTTGAAATTTAGCTGTTTAGGGTTTAGGATTTAGTGTTATGGGTTTTTGGGTTTTGAGTTTTAGGGTTTAGGGTTAACAGTTTAGGTATTAGGGTTTTAGGATTATAAGGTTTTTTGGTTTAGGGTTTTAGGGTTTTAGGGTGTAGGTTTAGGGTTTAGGGGTTGCTATTTTGGGTTTTGGGATTAAAGATTTTAGGATTTTGGGTTTTAGGGTTTAAGGTTTAGGGTTTTAGGGTTTAATGTAGGTTTTAGGGTTTATGGTTTAGGTTTAAGGGTTTAGGTTTTAAGGTTTTGGGTTTTGGGTTTAGGATTTTAGAGGTTTAGAGTTTAGGGTTTTAAGGGTTTAGGGTTTAGAGTTTAAGGTTTAGGGTTAAGGGTTTTGACTTCAGTGTTTAGGTTTTAGGATTTTGGGTTTTGGGTTTCCCAGTTTAAGGTTTTATGGTTTTAAGGGTTTAGGGTTAAGGGTTTTAGGGTTTAGAGTTTAGGGTATATGTAGAATAGACATATGAGCTCACCTTGTAAACTCTTTAGATGAAACTTAAGGAATCAATCTATAATATCAAATTATGCATATACAAGACTTAATTAAGATTTAGATTGGTAATCATAAGTACAGCTGTTCATTGGGCCTTAGAGCTAAGGTTAATGCAACTTAGATGCTATTGTAGAATAACAAAGTTTATTATGATTTAGGGTTAAGGGTTTATGGTTTTCAGAGTTTAGGGTTTAAGGTTTGAAGTTTAGGTTTTAGGGTTTTGGGTTTGGGGTTTTGGGCTTTATGGTTTATGATTTTAGGGTATGCACTACTCATACAACTCCCCTTAAGAATAGATCTGTCTTCATTAAACTTAGTGTTTTGGGTTTTAGGGTTTAGGGTTTTTAGGGTTTAGGGTTTAGGGTTTTAGGGTTTTAGTGTTTAGGTTTAGGGTTTTATGATTTAGGATTTATATTTTGGGTTTTAGGGTTTAGGGATTAAGGTTTTAGGGTTTAGGGTTAAGGGTTAGATTTTGGGGTCTTAGGGTTTTATGGTTTAGGTTCTTAGGGTTTACGGTTTAGGGTTTTAGGGTGGTGAAGATTGTGCAAAAGGCAAGGAAGATATTTCTTCTTTGAGCTTAGAGGAAAACTCACATGATCTAAAGCCCAATGAACTAGCGTATACACAAATCATACAACACCCCCTTAGAGTACTAGTTAACGATACGTGCACTAGCGCATACAGAAATCATACAAGACCCCCTAAGAATAGATCTTTCTTCTTTAAACTTATGGTTTAGGGTTTTTAGGATTAAAGGTTTAGGGTTTTAAAGTTTGAGGGTTTAGGGTTTAGGAGTTTAGGCTTTAGGGTTTAGTATTTTTGGTTTTAAGGTTTTGGGTTTTGGGGTTTAGAGTTTTAGGGTATTGGGTTTTAGGGTTTAGAGTTTAGGGTTTAGAGTTACTGGTTTAGGTATTAGGGTTTTTTGGGTTTAGGGTTTTATGGTCTAGGATTTTAGTGTGTAAAGTTTAGGGTTAAGGGTTTATTGTTTAGTGTTTACTGTTTATGGTTATAGTCTTTTGGGTTAAAGGTTTTAGGGTTTTAGGGTTTTGGGTTTAGGGTTTAGGGTATATGTAGCATAGACATATGAGCTCACCTTGTAAACCCTTTGATTAGTACTTAAGAATTCAATATACAGTCTGAAATTATGCTAATACATAAGTTAATTAACGTTTAGATTGGTAATCCTATGTACTTCATTTCATTGTGCTTTTTAGCTATGGTTAATGGTACTAAAATGCTATTGCAGTATAACAAAGTTGATTATGGTTTGGAGTTAAGGATTTAGGGTTTTTACAGTTTAGGATTTAGGGTTTTGGGTTCTGTTAGGGATTGGTGTTTTACGGGTTAGGATTTTAGGGGTTAGAGTTTTAAATGTTAGGAGTTAGGATTGCTACTTTTTAAATATTATCTCATACTACTTTATTAGTCATCTTAATCACAAGTTAGTTTTAACTATATTGATTAATCATTATTATTACCGCCATATTTGCAAGTTAAATCTACTTAGGTTCAATATATTACATATTTGCACTCGTCCTCGTGGAGAACGATATTCACTTACTACTTTTATTACTTGTTAATGATACGTGCACTAGCGTATATACAAACCATACAACACTCCCTAAGAATAGATCTTTCTTCTTTGAGCTTAGGGTTTAGGATTTTAGGGTTTAGAGTTTAGGGTGTAGTTTTTAGGGTTTTCAGGTTGGGGTTGTGGTTTAAGGGGTTTAGGGTTTATGGTTTAGTGTTTTTATTTTTAGTGTTTTGTGTTTAATGGTTTAGGGTTAAGGGTTTTGGGTTTAGTGTTTTAGGATTTAGGGTTTTAGGCTTTAGATTTTAGGTTTTTGGGTTTTGGGGGTTGAACCTGAAATTGATCAATATTTTTTTGGGTGGCTGGAAAAATATGTTGTTTCGGAAGATCAAAAGAGATGCATCTTCTTTTCTACAAGAGAAATACAAAAATGCTAGGCTTGCCTGGACTAATGTTACTCAATCTGAATTGTGAGTTTCCTCTCCTTGAAAACATTTAAGTCTTAATCTTTTGGTTGGTCCAATCTTTGAAATTGTTCTTTATTGATGAAGGTTGGCAGAGGAAGTAACGAACATAGATCCATATAGTCCGAGTCCGAAAACAATGACTAGAATTGCATAAGCATCTTTTGATATTGGTAACTTTTGGAGAATTGTTGATGTTCTTCACGGGAGGTAAATACTTTTTTGAAGTTTATTTACCAAAATTGAAGTATAATCTCCATACCGACTTGTTAATGAACTTCAAAAGTTAGTTTGAAGAATTGTTGGTTGAATAGGAAAAAATTAGTAATAGTGATTTAGTTTAAAAAAACGAATAACCATTGGATACTCGTTGGGTATCCAAGTCTTAGTGGATATTACCCACTCCCACCAATTTAATTTAGCACGACTATGAGTTGTGTATGGGTAGTGAGAATTTAACATGGGTATTTAATAGGTATACCCATATCCACTAAATACCCATCAATTGACATCCTTATACTCATCTCACATTGTCTGTGACTGAGAGGTGATGGTAGTTTGTAAGGAGTGACCTCCTTGAATAAGTAAGCCACGTTTTGGGTTTGAAAGCCCAAAGGTAAAATCATGAGGCAGTCACCCATACTAGGTTGGGTTGGTCTAGGTGGACAATATCTTACTAGTGATCAAGTCATTACAAACTAGTACCTCAGAGTTCAATTACGACCAAAGTAAATAAGAAATGTTTTTAGAAAGATATTTGCAGCCAAGGCTTATGCTATTGTTGTCCCCATAAAACAAATGTATTGTCACAAATTATTAAATTCTCAGTTTTGATACTTATACCTAAAGGTCTGTAAAATCAAAGATAAACTTCTTATCATTGCATCCAAGAAATGAATTTAATGCCTTTTTCTGCAGGATGTTCATTTGCAAATGGCTCCCATTAAGGTTTGAAATATACAGCCTTAGTTAGAGCTATATATTAAGCTTCTATAGTTGATAAAGCTATTACTAGTTGTAGATGTGCTTTCTAAGTAACTGTACAACCAAATCACTTGAAAATAAAACAAGTCTAAGACCTTCTTCTATCCAGATCTCCTGCATAATCTGAATCAACAAAACCAACCAGATCCTCAACTTCTTGATTCTGAGTTACCATACAACAGACCATGAAAACATGTATTTCTTAAATATCAGAATACCCAATTCACTGCTTTCCAGTGACCTTGGCCTGGCTTGGACATAAATCTTCTTACCATACTAGTTGCATAAGCCAAATCAGATATAGTGCAAACCATAGAATACATTAAACATCCCACAACACTTGAATAAGGCACCTTTCACATTTCTCTCTTTTCTTCCTCAGTAGAAGGTGAGAGTGAAGTAGACAGTTTAAAATGTGATGCCAAAGATACCTATAATTACATTGGGATATAAATACTAGTTTTTGTTTTCTATCCCTTGTAATCTCTTTCGCTAGTATTTTCTTGGCTGCTCCCAAATCCTTCATCTCAAAGGCCAAATTCAACTGCTTCTTAAGCTTATGTATTTCAGTTATATCAGTGGATGCAATAAGCATGTCATCCACATATAACAACAAGAAAATTCTTGTTTTACTATCTTTCCATTTATAAAAACTTAACTATCATAAAAACATCTATGAAAGTTGTCATTAATCATGAAATTATCAAACCTGAGGTACCATTGTCTTAGAGACTATTTCAAACCATAGAGAGATTTATGGCGTAAACAGACTTTCTGCTCTACACCTCTACATATGAAACCTTCTAGCTGAGACATACAAATCTTTTCTTCAAGATTTCCATGAAGAAATGTTGTCCTAACATCTTGTTGCTCAAGCTCCATGTCAAAGTGATCAACTAATGCTAAAAGTACTCTGATAGAAGTGTGCTTAACCACTAGAGAGTAAATCTCATTGTATTCAATTCCCTCTCTTTGAGTGAAACCCTTTACAACCAATCTAGCTTTGAAAATAAATTATCTTGAGTTCAAGATGTTCTCTTTCCTCTTGAATACCCACTTACAACCCACTATCTTTTGTTTGGGTGGTTTTTCTAAAAACGTGCAGGTCTGTTCTAGTCCAGAGACATTAGTTCTTCCTTCATTACCTCAAGTCAACTCTTTCCATGTTTTCCAGATACAGCTTCTTTGTAGCTTTTAGGTTATGAGTCATCTATTTCTGAAGCCACTGATTGAGCAAATGAGATAAGGTCAGCATACCTAAATGTGTTTGGTGCTTTATGCTCTCTCCTTGCTCTATCTCTAACAAGTTGATAGTTTCTGAGTTCAGGTTTCTTCATATTCTTCTTCAAAATCAGAGTTGTCTTCAGTTTGTTGCATAACAGATTGAGTTGGATCAAATTCTACCTTACGGCTAGACTCCACCTTAATCTCAGTTTTGTAACTTGATTGTTGTAAAATGACATCTGATGACTCAGACTCCTTCATAAACATTTCAGTCTCCTTGAATACTACATCTCTGCTTATGAAAGTTTTTGAAACACTTCCATCTTGATACCACAGCTTATATCCTTTAACTCCATATGGATAGCCTAGAAATTTCTAGCTCTTGCTTCTAGCTTATCCTGTCTTATGTGTGCATAAGCCACACATCCAAAAACTCTTAATTGAATCATACTGTGGGGCATGTACACTTCATATTTCTCCTGGTGTCCTAAAATCGAATACATAAGATGGACTTCTAATCACTAAATAGTTCGTTGTATTCACTGCCTCTCCCCAAAATTTCTTTGGGAGATTAGCACATGATAGCTTGCACCTTACTCTCTCTAGCAGGGTCCTATTCATTCTTTGAACTAGACCATCTTGCTGGGAAGTATTTTCTATTGTTATGTGTCTTACTATTCCCTGCCCTTTGCAATACTAAAGCCTTGTCTTAATCTTCATACTCTACCCGAATACTTTCAAGATCTAGACACAACTTATTGAACTCATCAATATGTTCTTACAGATTTTTCCCTGCAGACATCTTAAGTGTAAAGAATCTCACCTTTTGATATAATCTACTAGATAGAGACCTAGACATATATAAACCTTCAAGTTTTAACCATACTTCTGTAGCAGACTTCATCTTAGCCACTTCTATCAGAACCTTGTCACTAAGAATGAGAATCAAGGTATTATAAGCCCTTTTCATGATGTACTTTTTCTTCTCTTATGTGTAGATCGAAGGCATTTTACTCTCCCCTTCTAGACCCTCATCTAGTCCTAGATTGCTAAGAAGATCCAGTATCTTCATTTTCCACATAGTAAAGTCATTGGAAGCATAAAATCTCTCAACCTCTTGCTTTGTAGTTGAAGTTTCCATTTCTGTAATTCTATTGAACACTTTGGGAACTTGTTTCCTTAATAACTCAGATTTTAATAGTGAGGAAAGAACTGAACCCCGTGCTCTGATACCACTTTATTATGATTAAAGAAGCTTATAAATAGCACTAAATCAATTGCTAACTCAGTAAGTTCACAAACATTAATAGGACATTTAACCAGAGAAAAAAATGGGGAATAAGAGTAAAGAAGAAGAAGAAGAAGAAGAAGAAGGAGAAGAAGAAGGAGAAGAAGAAGGAGAAGGAGAAGAAGAAGGAGAAGGAGAAGGAGAAGAAGAAGAAGAAGAAGAAGAAGAAGAAGAAGAAGAAGAAGAAGAAGAAGAAGAAGACAATGTTTATCTTGATTCATCTTATCAAGAAGATAAGCCTACATCCAGCAGCCTTACGAGAGCCAATCTATTATTTTCTAATAAGGTTTTACAATTTTAAGAAAAGATTACATAGAGACCCATTCACTACTCTTTTCTCTCACCTTCATTCCATTACCCACTGCCTTTGTCTCTCTCATACTATAACGGACTAATCCCCTCTGGCATAACATAAAGTTTTTGTCTTTTATTACATCAGGAGAATATTTCCTAGTTTGTTATTCTATAACCACTCTTAGCTTTCCCTGTGGACACACACGTGTCCTTGGCAGCTCATAGAAAAAAGAATATAACTAACCAGTGCAAGGCAAGCTTGATTGCTGAGTCTTATGGTCTACAAATAACAATCCACTTTTCTATGTGTACTACTTTAAATTATTCTTTCATTTATGGATTGATATCTAAGGCTAGATTATATTACTGAAAATACGTGTACAAAAAAAGAAAATCTAATTTATTTGGGTAGTCTAGAATTGCTCTTTTTATAAAAGGTAGGGACGAAAAAGGGAAGTTTAACCATTGTCGTATCAGATTTTCGTTGTAGCCAACAAAATAATAATAAAGTATTGTCTTTTTAAAAGTGGCAGTTATAGAAAATTTATTGAGGTTTGCTAAATATAATACGTTTGTCAATTCAGGAAGAAATTGTAAAATTTACCAAATTATTGAAGAAGTATAGAAATATGATTAAAAATTTCTAAAAAATAATAGCCCTTTAAGCAATTTATTTGTAGACAGTCCTAATTCCTAACTTAATAATTCTTTAAGGAACATTACTATATGGTGTCCATAATTATCATATTTCTTTAATCCTTTGGCTAGCAATCTTGTGTTTAGCATTTACATTAATTCTCCAATAAAAAGACTCTCACTCTTTCTAAATATGTCTAGTTATCATTAATTTCCCTTCCTTAATTAATAATATTATATCACTAAAAACTTTGTTGAATTACCTGATTAAAATTTCTTAAAAAACACATAAATAATTAATAATGATAACAAAAATGCATGGCCATTAATAAAAAAAACTAAGGAGCTTTCTCTATAAATTACGTGAAAATCTAAAGCTTTCAATTCACAAAACCTCTAAACAATGGTAGGGTCTAGCAGGAACCATGTCATCAAGCAGTAACAGCCGTAACCAAGCGAACAACTAGTAGTGGCATGTAGACTATGTGACAGTGTATTCATGGACAACTGATCACTCATTAATCATATTGAGTCTCATATTAATTCAGTTTAAGAAAATCATGAGGAAGATGGAAAGCAGAATCAAGTCAACCACATGCCATCCCCGGTGAATAACCTTGTATGGCTATGCCCGCCCTATTATTATTCTGTGTTTGCAAGGAACTACTTCATGAGGCAAGCTGGGATGGCTCTATCACCATATAATGTTCAACAAGTGGAATAACGGGCACGGAATTGCTAGTGAATGTGTCACAAAGGCGTTTATTAATCAATTGGAGAAACGCATCCCGAAAATTATTAGTGTTTTTGATGAAGATGAAGATGATGATTATAATTGAAAATTGAGTTTGAATGGTTTGGATTTGACCTTGAAGCTGTGAAATTTTAATTATATATGGATTAATTGGTTACTGAGATTTTGATGTTAATTTTATGTTGTAATTTAATACAGTTATATATGATGTACTATAGTTATATATGTTTTCATCTATCATGGAATAAGTTCTTGATCAGCTGCCAAAAAAATATTGTTTCTTTGTTATTAAGAAATTGCTCCATTTATTAATTTTATCTAACCTAAACATTTAGAATTATTTATGTCTACAAAGCTATATCCCGAGCCAAGTGGGACGCATATGAATGAGTCATATGCTTCTTATATTATTTTCATTTGCGTAGGTGGTCGTCCAAGACTTGAACCAGAGACCTCACCCGTGAAGTAAATCATCGCACCTACAGTCCACTCATATTGGGAGACAAATCAACAAATTCCTTTCCAGGCGTGATTCATCCTTCCCGAACGCAGTAAACAACTCTCTGTTGTACTGCGCTTTTCAAGTATACTTGTTTTCCCCTTCTTCCTTACCATAGTAAGTCTTTGTGAAAAAACTCCGATGAGGAAAAAAAAGACGATAAGAAACTCTTCAGACCCCACCGACTGCGTGATATGAGCAAGAAGACTTAGTTTTTCTAATCAGAAAACTTGCAATTTTGAGGATGTGATACAAAAATCACCCCTGGGAGGAAGAGAAAAGATAGAAAAATTATAGATTGAAACCTAATCATCGGATTAATTTTGTGGGTTATGGCAACCGAATGGAATAATTAAATATGTTTGGTAAGTTAATTCAATTCATGATTTTAATATATATATTTAAATATATTAAATATTGTATTTGTAGTTTAATTGATGGAGAGAATTTTTGTTACAGTAGTGTTTGCAATCCTCAATGTAACTCTTATCTTCATGTTTTTTCAGTAATATTCTGATTTGTTTAAGAAAAAACTTGTTCTCGGCAAATGTATCTTAGTGTTGTTACGTTCTAGCATTCAAGATAGATAAGTTTTTGAAGTATTGAAAATTACCTAACTAATAAAACTTCATTAATATGGTTTATTTTTTGTGATTTTTGAAAATAATTATATTTGAGACCGAAATAACTCGTAAATATTATTTGATATGTTGTATCATAACACAAGACACTTCCAGTTTTGTGTACTTCTAACTCTTTTTTTCTTAAATTCACTTCTCACATAATGTGAAAGACATGAAAACATATAATTTAAGACAATTGACACAATCCATACTTTGGGTCACAACACAATGTCTCCTAGACTAACCATACTAGGCTAGGGTTTACAAAACTTAGTAGTGTGTGTCAAACATGGTGCGGAATCAAGTGTTGTTGACTATATATGACAATTACATACCATATATGGCTATTTTACAGCAAAACCAAATATGCATTTCCAATATATCACTACGTCTCACCATCAATCATGCTTCGGTACTGTACTTTTAATACTGAAGATGACTTATTTATTGATTACTCTTGTGGGTCCACATGAAGTGATAATCACCTCTATATATTAGCCCATCATGAACTCGTAAAAGGCTCCCAACACTTTCTTCTCTCTCCTTGCTTATGGATTCCCCCAAAATCCTTCTTTATCTTCTCATGGCCTTTCCCATTTCCTTTTCCTTACCATGGAACTCTCTCTCTTCTTCTTCCACTGGTAATGGTAATTGGAATTCAAGGTATGGGGATTCCTTATTCCTCAACAACATTGCCTTACCATATGCTCTTTGCGACCGCATTGTGCTTGGTGTTGATGCACTGAATCACCACTATGATGACCATATTACTCAAGCGTCTCTCTTCAATAATTACCTTAACCGTAGAACTACCTCAATGCCCCTTCTATCCCCACAGAACATCTATTACCACGTTCAACTCTCTCCTTATCCTTCTTCTTCTCATCGTCAACCTACATCGTCCCCAAACCAATAACGCTGTTTTTTTCGGTCTGAGTTTCTTAGAAGAGCCGTCAATAGCGTACGTCCACCTCAAGAAAATCGACAACTGGTGTTGCAAATTGGACCTGTGGCCTTAAACCAGCCTCTTCATCCGTTGTTGGTGCAATATCAAAACAACAATAATAACAACACCAACAATAACAACAACAACAATAACACTATATTACAGCGGAGAGACAATCAAGGTGGTGTGAATGGGAATCAAAAGAATGACACTGATCGAGTGATGAACCAACCACCACCCCCTCATGTGATATATCTTGTGGATTGTGAGGATGATATGTGTAGTTCTGATGGATCTGAAGATTTGGATTTGACATTCTCTCTAAGGAGCATCTTAGTTTTGTTTCGATTTATGTTGTTATTGAGAGTCTCTTTGTTTGTGTTGTTATTTTGTGATATGGTTTGAATGTTACAATCTATATGTCTGATCTTTTTTCCCTTATTAAAACCATATAATAAATTGGATTTTGTTAAGTTTTTTGCTGTTTAATTAGTCTTGTAGATATCAACTAAGTTTACAAATTGTTAGCATTCTTAAAACTTTCATACTATTACTCAATCTTTATAAGACTTTTTGCTGTTTTGACATGAGATCCTTAATCTTTGTGTTCTATTAATTAGAGAAGGGGAAATCTGCAATAGTTTTTTTAATTAATTAAGTTGCAATGATGTTTAGGATTTCTATTGCTTCAATTCATGATCATTTATTTTGTCAAATGTGTTCATCATCAACTTTAAATCTATTTGAGTATCGATTTTGGACTATGCACAAACAATATTTCATGAACATATGAGTCGAGATGTTGTGCTCGGTTGCTTGATGATTATGCACGTGAAGAACCTGAAATAGAAAATTAGTTTGTTTGTATCTAGGATGCCAATTTCTCTCTTAAAATATATATTTATATAATTAAAATGTCGTTGCCTTGTTAATTGATTAGTTGTAATATATAAAAAGTATTGTGTGACTATTCAGGACTACCTGAATAGGTTCTCGATAGCTTTTTATTATTTAATATTTATTTTATTGACAAGAAAAATAATTGTGCATTGTGATTTTGTTTTACTATATAACCATTTTTGACAATAATATTTTTCACATTTATTGGTAACTCAAGCTACAATATTCTCATGGTCATTGACACATATATATAGTCACACCTCAAATTATATCTATGTTATTGTTACATGATCCCTCGGGACTAGCAGATTAGTATATCATTTTTGTTTAAGCAGGAGTTTCACGATAGAGCTTTAGTCTTGAATTTAATGCTAAGGACTACGGTTTTCAACCAACATATACTCTAAGAACTTATTTAATTGAATTGAAGATGATTTTAATGAAAAAGCAGAGGAATTTGAGTTAAACCCAGCTCCAGAGTCGGATGCACTGAAAAGTAAACTAACCTCTTATCGCAAAAGGAAGCCTTGAACCAAGAATTTCTCAAGGAATGTGTTCGCTCCAACCATGAAAATCATTATTTGAATCACATGGGCTCGCGCTGCTCACATATGCAAAAAATAAAATAACAATTAGACTGACACAAAGACAACCCATTGAGCTTAATCTAACAACCTGGGCTATGAGATTAAAAACTAAAATGGAGTAGAGATCTCTTATATTGTTCCCTCCCATTCTAGGTACATGGATAGTGGCAATCAATACGATAGAGCCAAGCATCACAACATATTATTGAAAAGGAAGCAAAACAGCCTCAACTGTCTTAGAAACATAAATAAGATAAAATCCTAACTAGAGACATAACTAAGTACTAAGTTGTGCAACTTTCAAGGCAACTAAACATTAAAATGTGAGGTGTTAAAAAAATGAAATCTAAAAGAACATTAAAAAAGGAACTTGGTAAGGTGAATCATTTGTTTGTAATGGTCAGTGATGTGAGAGTGCTAAGAAATCCAACCCACAAGTTGGAAAGACCAGGAATCTGTCAGTTCTTACCTCCATGACAATCATAAACATCGAAGAACGAAGTTTCCCCGGTGAAAAATACAAACGATGTATCAAATATTTAAAATCTAACACTAAACCTAAACTCTAAATAAATCAAGAAAATGTAACCCTGATTCAAAATCTAAACCCTAGATCTCAATAAAACTAAATCACAACAAATAAAACTAAATAAATCTTAAAAAAAAGTACAAACACACTACGAGAATGTGAGAACCATTGCTGGAGGTTGAGATTCGAAATGGAGAACATATAAGAGATGAGCAGTAGTAGAGAGAGGTTGAGAAAGGAGCAAATGAGGGAGAGGCTGAGAAAGGAGTAATGAGAGAGAGAGAAAGAGAGAGAGAGAGAAAGAGAGAGAGATAAAGAGAGAGAGACATAGAGAGGGGTGCAGAGACGAGCTAGAGAGAGAAATAGAGAGCAGTGCAAATGCGAGCTTGAGAGGGTGAGAGCGAAGGCTGAGAGTGAGAGATATGGCTGAGAGTGAGTTCGTTTAAGAGAGAGCTTTGAGTTGAGAGATGAAAGATTTGATTTGAGAATAAGGGTTATGAGAAATATATAGATGGTATTTTTATAATTAACATTAAGTTTGGGCATATAACTATGTAAGTATGTCCTCGGCAAAAAAAATTATGACAGTTAAAACAAATAACTGTCATAATAGGTAAACATGTTATGACAGTTTAGATAAACACTATCATATTAACTCAAACAATAAAATTTCCTACCAAATCCATAGTTGACATTTTCGTTTCGTTTCTGCTGGAATGGCCGAAACATTCCGGTTCCGATGAGGAACCGGAACGAGGGGGGGGTGTAATTTCCCGCCCAAAATTTTGGTCTTATTTCGCCCGAACAGGCAAAACAAGGTATATACCGAAATTGGGCCAAAACTACTATGAGTTTTTAGCCCAATTTTAGCCAACTTTTTAAGCCACACCAAAATCCTCACTCGATCACTCACACTCTTCTCTTTCATTTCTCTCAACTAACAGTCTCCACTCACCTATTCGGTTATGAAATTCGTGAAATTTATAAAATTTCTATTCGGTTTCTTTGTGGGTTTCTGAAATTTTTATTCGGTTTCTTTGTAGGTTTCTAAAATTTCTGAGCTTCTCTGTTCTAAAATTTCTAAGTTTCACGGTGAAACTTTCACCCTCACTTCAAATTTCTAAGCTCGTCTGAAATTTCTATTAGTCCTCACTTCACACCAAACACTGCTTTTCCAGTCCCTGCTTTTCCAGATCATCAAACCCTCTTTCTGAAACATGTGCTAATCTGAGATGACACAATTTTGACTTTTTTAGGACTAGTGATCGTTGTTGTTGCTACCACCCAAACGCTGTGCTACCTAACAGAGTATACAAATCATTTTCTCTAATACCCTTCATTATTACTAGAGAACCTTTCATGATCATAAGAATTCCACCTTCTGCCTTATAAGAGTAACCTAATTCATCAACTACCCTAAGTGAGATGAGGTTCCTCTTCAACTCAAGTACGTATCTCACATCTGGTAAAAGTATTTTAGTGCCATCCTGGGTTTTAATTATGATTGTTCCAATTCCAGCCAGCTTGCATGGTTTGTTGTTCCCTAGCAGTACTTGACCACAATCTATGGCTTTACAATTCTCAAACCAGCCTTGGTTGAGTGTCATATGAAAATAACAACCAGAATCTAAAATCAATTGTTTATTGGAATTCTTGGTAGCAACAACTAACACATTTGTACTCTCATAGCCTTCTTCAACCACTAAAACATCACCTCTATCAGCTTCCTTTTCATTATTCTTCTGCTTTCTCTTTAGAGAGATTCTCCTAATGTGGCCCTCTTCATGACAATGATAGCTATTTATCTTATGCCCTGACCTAGATTTAGATCTGGACTTCCCTCTATGTTTTTGTTCCTTTTTGTTTGTTCTTCCCCTAAATGATAAGTTGTCAACAGATTAATCCTTTTGTTCACATTTCCTTTGAAAGTCCTTTGAGTTCAGTACTCCAATCACATCATCAAGTGTGAGAATATCTCTACCGTATTTCAATATGTCTACAAAGTTCTCATAAGATTTGAGAAGAGAATGAAGCAATACTAAAGCTTGTCTTCATCTTCATACTCTACATGAATACTTTCAAGATCTAGACACAACTTATTGAACTCATTAATATGTTCTTGCAGATATTTCAGACATCTTAAGTGTAAAGAATCTCCCCTTTTGATATAATCTACTAGACAGAGACTTAGTCATATATAAACTTTCAAATTTTAACCATACTGCTGTAGCAGACTTCATCTCAGCCACTTCTATCAAAACCTTGTCACTAAGACTGAGAATCAAGGTATTATAATTCCTTTTCATGATGTTACTTTTCTTCTCTTCTGTGTAGATCGAAGGCATTTTACTATCCCCTTCTAGAGCCTCATCCAGTCCTAAATTGCCAAGAAGAGCCAATATGTTCATTTTCCACACAACAAAGTAATTGGAGCCAATATGTTCATTTCGATAATTATATCGAACACTTTGGAAACTTGTTTCCTTAATAACTCAGATTTTAATATTGAGGAAAGAACTGAACCCTATGTGATACCAATTTATTATGATTAAAGAAGCTTATAACTAGCTCTAAATTAGTAGCTAACTGAGTAAGTTCACAAACATCAATAGAACAGTAAACCAGAGAACAAAATAAAGAGTAAGAGTAAAGAAGAAGAAGAAGAAGAAGCACAAGAACAAGAAGACAATGTTTATCCTAGTTCAGCTTATGAAGCAGATAAGCCTACATCCAGCACCCTTGCGAGAGCCAATCTACTATATTCAAATAAGGTTTTACAATGTGAAGAAAAGATTACAGAAAGACCCATTCCCTGCTCTCTTCTCTCACCTTCATTCCATCGCCCACTACCTTTGTCTCTCTTATAATATAACGGACTAATCCCCTCTGGCATAACATTAAGTTTTTGTCTATTATTACATCAGGAGAATATTTCCTAGTTAGTTATTCTATAACCACTCTTAGCTTGCCCTGTGGACACACACATGTCCTTGATAGCTCATAGAAAAAAGAATATAACTAACTAGTGGAAGGCCAACTTGATTGCTGAGTCATATGGTCTACAAATAACAATCCACTTTTCTACGTGTACTGCTTTAAATAATTGTTTCATTTATGGATTGATATCTAAAGCTAGATTATATTACTGAAAATAGGTGTATAATAAAAATAATATCTAATTTATTTGGTTTGTCTAGAATTGCTCTTTTTATAAAAGGTAGGGACGAATAATGAAAGTTTAACCATTGTCGTATCAGATTTTCGTTGTAGCCAACAAAATAATAATAAAGTATAATTTCTTTTTAAAAGTGGCAGTTATAGAAAATTTATTGAGGTTTGCTAAAGATAATATGTTTGTCAATTCAGGAAGAAATTGTAAAATTTATCAAATTATTGAGGAAGTGTAGATATATGATTAAAAAATTATAAAAAAATAATAGCCCTTTAAGCAATTTATTTGTAGACAGTCCTAATTCCTAACTTAATAATTCTTTTAAGGAACATTACAATATGGTGACCATAATGATAATATTTCTTTAATCATTTGGCTAGCAATCCTATGTTTAGCATTTACATTAATTCTCCAATAAAAAGACTCTCACTCCTTCTAAATATGTCTAATTATCATTAATTTCCCTTCCTTACTTAATAATATTATATCACTAAAAACTTTGTTGAACTATCTTACTAAAATTTATTAAAAAACACATAAATAATTAATCATGGTAACAAAAATGCATTTCCATTAATAAAAAAAATCTAAGGAGCTTTCTCTATAAATTACGTTAAAATCTAAAGCTTTCAATTCACAAAACCTCTAAACAATGGCAGGGTCTAGCAGGAACCATGTCATCAAGCAGTAACAGCCGCAACCAAGCGAACAACTAGTAGTGGCATGTAGACTATGTGACAGTGTATTCATGGACAACTGATCACTCATTAATCATATTGAGTCTCATATTAATTAAGTTTAAGAAAATCATGAGGAAGACGGAAAGCAGCATACAGTCAACCACATGCCATCCCCGGGGAATAACCTTGTATGGTTATGCCCGCCCTATTATTATTCTGTGTTTGCAGAAACTACTTCATGAGGCAAGCTGAGATGGCTCTATGACCATATAATGTTCAACAAGGTCAGTGGAATAATAAGCATGGAATTGGTAGTGAATGCGTGACAAAGCCGTTTATTAATAAGTTGGAGAAATGCATCCCGAAAATTATTAGTGTTTTTGATGAAGATGAAGATGATGATTATAAGTGTGAATTGAGTTTGAATGGTTAGGATTTGACCTTGAAGCTGTGAAATTTTAATTATATATGGATTAATTGGCTACTGAGATTTTGATGTTAATTTCATGTTGTAATTTAATATAGTTATATATGATGTATTACAATTATATACATTTTCATCTATAGTGGAATGAGTTCTTGATCAGCTGCCAAAAAAATATTGTTTCTCTTTGTTATTAAGAAATTGCTCAATTTATTAATTTTTTCTAACCTAAACTTTTAGAATTATTTATGTCTACAAAGCTATATCCCGAGCCAAGTGGGACGCGCATGAATGAATCATATGCTTCTTCTATTATTTTCCTTGCCGTAGCTGGTCATCCAAGACTTGAACCAGAGACCTTGCTCGTGAAGAAAATCATCGCACCTATGGTCCACTCATATTGGGAGACAAATCAATAGATTCCTTTTCAGGCGTGATTCATCCTTCCCTAACGCAGAAAACAACTCTCTGTTGCACTGCGCTTTTCAAGAATACTTGTTTTCCCCTTCTTCCTCACCATAGTAAGTCTTTGTGAAATAACTTCGATGAGAAAAAAAAGAAGACGTTAAGAAATTCTTCTGACCCCATCGACTGCGTGATATGATCAAGCAGACATAGTTTTTCTAATCAGAAAACTTGCAATTTGACGTGATACAAAAATCACCCCTGGGAGGAAGAGAAAAGAGAGAAAATTTATAGATTGAAACCTAATCATCGGATTAATTTTGTTGGTTATGGCAACCAAATGGAATTGTATGGTAAGTTAATTCAATTTACTATTTTATTATATATATATAGAATATTGTATTTGTAGTTTAATTAATAGAGAGAATTTTTGTTACAACAGTGTTTGCCATCCTCAATGTAACTCTCATCTTCATGTGTTTTTAGTAATATTCTGATTTATTTAAGAAAAAATTGTTCTCGACAAATGTATCTTAGTGTTGTTACGTTCTAGCATTCAAGATAGATAAGTTTTTGAAGTATTGCAATTACTTAACTAATAAAACTTCATTAATACGGCTATTTTTTGTTATGTTTTGAAAAAAAAATCATATTTGAGACCAAAATAACTCATAAATATTATTTGATATGTTGTATCATAACATAAGACACTTCCAGTTTAATGTACTTCTAACTCTTTTTTTTAAATTAACTTCTCACATAATGTGAAAGACATGACAACACATAATTTAAGACAATTGACACGATTCATGCTTTGGTTCACAACACAATGTGTCCCAGACTCACCATATTAGGCTAGGGTTAACCAAATCTATTAGTGTGTGTCAAACATGGTGCGGAATCAAGTGCTGTTGACTATATATGACAATTACAGACCATATATGGTTATTTTGCAGCAAAACCAAATATGCATTTCCCCTATGGGTCCACATGAAGTGATGATCACCTCTATATGTTAGCCCTTCATGAACTCACAAACAGTATCCAAAAATTTCTTCTCTCTCCTTCCTTATGGCATCCCCCAAAATCTTTCTTCTTTCTATCCTTCTTTCTCTTCTCATGGCCTTTCCCATTTCCTTTTCCTTACCATGAAACTCTCTCTCTTCTTCTTCCTTTGGTAATTCGAATTCAAGGTACGGGGGTGCCTTATTCCTCAGCAACATTGCCTTACCATGTGCTCTTTGCGACCGCATTGTGCTTGGTGTTGATGCACTCAATCGCCACTATGATGACCATATTACTCAAGCTTCTCCCTTGACCAATTACCTTAACCGCCGAGCTGCCTCAACGTCCCGTCCACCCCTACAAAACATCTATGTCCATGTTCAACTCTCTACTTATCCTTCTTCTTCTCATCGTCTACCCGTACGTCATCCCCTGACCAATAACGCTACCCTTTTTCGATCTGAGTTGGATAGAAGATCCATCAATAGCGCACGTCCACTTCAGGAAAATCAACAACCGGTGTTGCGAATTGGACCTGTGGCCTTAAACCAGCCTCTTCATCCGATGTTGGTGTAGTATCAGAACAACAATAATAACAACAACAACAACAACAATAACATTATATTGCAGCGGAGAGAGAATTAAGGTGGTGTGAATGGGAATCAAAGGAATGACATTGATCGAGTGATGAACCAACCACCACCCCCTGATGTGATAGATCTTGTGGATGATGAGGATGATATGTGTAGTTTGGATAGATCTTAGGATTTGGATTTGACATTGACTCTCTGAGAACCATCTTATTTTTGTTTCGATTTATGTTGTTATTCAGAGTCTGTTTGTGTTGTTGTTTTGTGGTATGGTTTGAATGTGACAATCTATCTGTCTGATCTTTTTTCCCTGATAAAAACCATATAATCAATTAGATTTTGTTAAGTTTTTTGCTGTTTAATTAGTCTTCTAGATATCAACTAAGTTTACAAATTGTTAACTTTCTTCAAACTTTCGTACTATTACTCAATCTTTATAAGACTTTTTGCTGTTTTGAGATGAGATCCTTAATCTTTGTGTTCTATTAATTAGAGAAGGAGAAATCTACAATAGATTTTTTAATTAATTAAGTTGCAATGATGTTTAGGATTTCTATTGCTTCAATTCATGATCATCTATTTTGTCAAATATGTTCATCATCAAGTTTAAATCTATTTTAGTATCGATTTTGGACTATGCATTTTTTTCAAATAACTAAGTAATGATTTGTAACGCCATTGTCAAATGAAAATTTCCTTGCATTTTTAACTGTGCATTGTTCTTTCAAGTTGGTGGATGTTCTAGATACATTATTTAACTTTTCACGAAAATGTGTGAATCGAAACGTTATGATAAATTGTATGCTTATCAATTACGCAAGTGAAAATCTAAAATAGGCAACTAGTTTGGGTGTATCTACGATGGCAAATTCTCTATTAAATATGTACAAATTAATAACTTTGTCGGGTAGCTAATTTGTTGGTTGTATTACTTTAAAAGTATTGCATGCCTAGTTAGAATGACCTGAATAGATTCTTTGAAACTTTTTATTATCTACCAATTATTTGTTCACCAGAAAACCTTTTTATTCTCTAATAAAAGGTGCAAAATCTGATTATATGTATATCTTAGTTGTTAATCACATTTCTCCTTTAAAAATGATGTCTTAAGTTGAAATAATATATAATTTTTAGAATTTTTCAACTAATGAAACTTTAGGTATTTAAAATTTGGGATCCTGTGTTTAGAGCTAATAGCTATATCAGTTGTGACATTTCAATATATATGCACTTCGAAATCCAAATAAACCTACTAGAGTTGGGTTCAAAATGTTAAAATATGTTAACAAAGACATGAGTTAATGTAAAGAAATAATGTTTGTCCCATTGTTGGTTAGTTGGAATTATATGTCAAACTATTTAAGTTAAAGGCAATGCTACGATGGAAAAGATCACCAAAGTTAGTTTGTGTTAAAAAAATAGTATTGCTTGTAATTTAAACAAGCGATTAACAATTAGCTTAATTAATGAAAATTTCCTAAATATAACTAATCGGCACGACGGTACCTAAATATTTAATTTTTCTCTTTCAAATAATTTATTCAATAAATATATTTAAGATTTAAATTTGAGGTTTTGAAGCTAGCACCTATAGTTGTGACTCTTCCATGTAATTTGCTTGAATGTATCATATAGGTTCGATTATTTTGCCTCATCAATTTAAATTAATTAAATTTATTCAATAAAGTTTACTCTATATTATAAAAATAATATATTATATATCTACAACAACTATATTAAAAGGAAGAGGAGAAAAACATTTTTAAAATAATTAATTCAATTATTTTTTCTCTATATCATTAAATTCCAATCAAGGATGTATGTCGCATCATTTGATTGAGTGGCCCATTATAATTACAAATCTAGTGAATTTTATCCTTTAATCTATTTTAGATATTCTCAGGACTTTTAAGTAGTATGTATCAAAATTAAAATCAACATACAACAAACTACATTCTTGACCACGTTTAGATTTGCAATGACATTCGAATAATCCATAAGAATGGGTCTTTAGAATCTAATTGTCTCTAGGGTCTTGATCACTATCGACTTTATATTATTGATTTGGACTATAATTTTTTTATTTTATATTGATATTGACATATATTCAAATGACTAACATGCAACATCATTATCAAACATGATATATGTTGGTCTGTGTTAAGTTCATCCACCTTACAACTCTTTTAAAATAGTAGAGGCCATATGAATCTGGATATGTTTTAACTTTCACAAAAACATGAGACAAAATATTATATTTAAAATTACTTATCGATTAAGCAAGCCAAAACCTAAAATAAGCAATTAGTTAGAGTGTATCTGATGGTAAATTCTCTCTTAAAACCTATATCTGTAAAATTAATAACTTTACCGGCTTGTTAATTGATTGAATATATTACTTTAAAAGTATTACATGCCTATTTAGGATGACATAAATAGATTTTTAACTTTTTATTATATAGTAATTATCTTCACAAGAAAAATAATTCAGCATTGTGTTTTGCTATGATTCTGAATCATTGATCAACACATGATAATTACTGTAAATTAAATATTTATTATAATCAGATAAATATCTAGATATTACTTAATTCAAAATTAACATATATGATTATCCCTATCAGCTAAATTATCTGTTATTTCACAAATAACTGATTTAGTTGATTTAAACTATTATCTAATAATACTGTAATTATCTAATTTCATAAATTAGATATTCTATCTCACTTATCGATAATTATTTATATATTCGATAATTATTTATTTATATATTAATTCTGAAAATTATATTTATATATGTAAATAATTAGGTTTATTATTTTTTAATTAATTAATCACACATAATTATCTCATAATTGCATACTTACCCTAGAATAAAAATTTCTTTGCAAGTTAGTCATTTTCTCATGTTCAGAAAATATTCACACCCTAAAACGCGTAGTATAGAGGTGACTTGATAACCATTGACCTATAATCCTAAGCTCCAATAAATCAGATTATTGATTAATTTTTTTAATTAAATAATCTTATTTATTAAATCCATTATTACACTATAAATATGGAATTACACTTTTAGAGATTATTGATCATATTAACAGAGTATTCTCGTGTATTCGACTCATATAATCAACTCATGTAGTTCTATCCTCTAATTATTAGTTCATAAATTAGAACCTGTCAAAATTATCATTTTACCGATCTAATTACCTCTTGATCCTTAAGTAACATTAATCCACTAGTGAATGACTATTTTATAATCTTATTATAAATTTGAGTTCAATAATCATTCAGTTCCAGAATTAACATTTAAGAAAACCAATATACGATCTATAAGGAAAGCTTTGATTCAAAATCTGGTGAGATCATGTTCTCAGTCATCCATATCACCGAATCTTCAAAACAAAAGTTACTAGTCAGTTTTATAAATAAAGCTTAACGAGTGTATCAAAAGATCCAGTAGACATGTATAGGAGTTCATGACTATTTAAGATTTAAACTGATCTACATATGATCATCAAATTGATGTGTATTAAATTTTTATTATAAACGGCACGTTGATAAAGATATTACCTCACAGTAGTCCAGTCATATATAATCTCATTATATAAAGTACCTTCACTAAAATGTTTATCCACATCAATGATTCGGATCTAGATCACATGCATTCATAATGCTTAGTGAACCCTACTAATAACCATTCATTAAAGACTTCATACTTTAATATGTTACTGATAATTTTATTCATTATCTATGATCTTAATGCTCTCGTACTAATATAAGATTATAGTCTCATTGATGAATAAGAAATTTTTAGATATTTATATAAATTATTCAACAATAATTATAAGAAAAATATAATCCTCATTAAATTTTATATCAAAATGTCAATATACATGTTTTGAGGGCATAACCCCCAACAATAAACACATCCAGTTAGATGTTCACTTCATCAGCGACAAAGTCACCAACAAATGTATGGGAATTCGATATGCTCCTTCCAAGGACCAACTTACTGATATTTTGACCAAAGCAGTATCTACTCCCGATTTCTTTATCTTAAAAATAAGCTTTAGGTTGTCACTGCCCCCTTCAGCTTGAGGGGGAATGTTAAGCTAAGTAATCACCCTTAACTGAATGACAAAGCAACCACATCAGCAGATGGTGTAACACATCAACAAGCTGCCAGCTAAGAATCAAGCAGTTGGTCGTTAGTGTTATTCTTGTAATAAGAATGCATGTTGTAACTAGTAGATTAGATCAGTTATGAGTTTAGTTTTATAGTTAGCCAAAGCAGTTAGCTTATGTAAGCTTATATATATTGTTCATCTCTTTTAGTAAAAAGTTAATGAACCTCTAAGTCTTCAACAGCTTCTATGTTCTCTCGAACCCTCTCTTTCTCTCTTAATAAAATCACTTCTTCTCCTTTTCTTAGTTCATCACCTTTCTTTACATCTTTACATATATTGGTATATCAAGGTGCAATATCTTCTCTTGATTATGGATAGTGACACATTTCTGATTTAAAGATGAGGACTTAGGTTCAACTTTTTCTCAGTTTCAAAAAGGTACAATCTCTTCTCAAGGACCATCTCATTCCCTACCCTACTATTCAACATGCGCACCCATATAAATCTGCTAGAAGTGACTCCAAAATGTTCAAACTAGAAGTACCAATATGAGTTGAAACGGCAAACACAATCTTTTATTGTTCAACCGTACGAGTAAGTTGGTTCAATTACTGAACAAATTGTTCATATCAATCGTTCATTTGATTCGTTCATTATCCTATATCCTCTATGTATCTACCATAGATTGGATTGTTCATACCCTGATGGGGGGGGGGGGAGTTATCACCTTCCTTATCATGGGCATAAAATGGTTCATATTATGATTCAAGCAATTTTTGTATTCTTTATTCAGTTCTAGTTAATCTTGTGATGAGTTCTCTATGGTGTAGTTAGTTTTCACATATGAGATATATAGAAGGACTGGAAATTTGAGAAATTGTTATTGAACTGCATATATTTTAAGATTTTACTCTATGTTTGTTGTTGTTGTCGCTTGTATTTAGCATATGTTGGATTTTGGCTAGTTCTTGATTTACATATCACTACTATATTAAAAGGGAGAATTAGGTGAGAATTTTGTTTTTACCTTTTTTGTCCAACTATTTTATACTTAATTACAACTCCAACCTTTACATCTGCACGTGTTTAATTCCGATTGGCTTTAAGGTTGAACATTTCATACCCCTTCTGAAATACTTGAAATGATGCATTATTTCAATATGGCAACCTTTAGATTACATATATTTAATATAATTTTATAAAACTTACCAACATATTACGGATGGTAATTGCCAAATTATATATGCTTAATACAACTTTACAGATTTGATAAGTTGCAAACTTAATTAATTTATAAATTTTAATTAATTAGTTATTATTTTAAAACAAACAACTATTAAATTAATTAATTAATATATATTTAGCAAAAAATTAATTTATAAATTTAATTAATTTAGAAATGTTAATTAATTAAGTTTCTTAAGTTATAACTTTTTTTAAATAATCTTTCTAAGACAATAAAAAACTTAGTATAGACTATCTTCTTAGTATTTAATACAATTTTACAAATCTGAAACATAATCTTACGAATGATAACTGCCAAGCTAATTTTTTTTAATACAACTTTACAGATCTAAAATAGCATTTTATGAACTGTGAGAAGTTGAAACTCTTCAAAAATATCTTTATGAAGGCAATATAAAATCATTATAAGCTCTTCTCATAGCACAATAATATTTTTTTTCCTGATTTCAACTTTCAATGAACGTTTGCAATAATGATGATGATTATGCCCACATATTTTTTACTAATCATCATATAACCCTGAAAAGTACATTTGTACTCACATTCTCATTGGTTTGATACTATTATTATTTATCAACTATCACAAACTATGACTACTTGGCCCAGTAGAACTGTCAAAAAATAGGTCAATACCACTTTTGGTTTGAAATAATAACATTTTTCAGGTGAAACAATAACATTTTTTGAACAAATGAAACAATATCACTTATTTAAATAGAGAAGTATTTGTTGTTATGGTGGATAGAAACAACATATAATTCCATATACATTGTTATACAAAGTTTATAAATTATAAAAATTAAATTTACAATACAAACGATAAAAGGAAGATCAAAGTTTACATAAACAGAAATAGATAATTTAATTCTAATGAAATCACTTATTCTTTTAATTTTTAGAACATATATCTACTATACACTTTTTTGAGAAGCATACATGATTTCATTCAACTTTGTTAAATAAAAATATATCAACAAAGAAATACAATAACAATTTAACATTGTTTACTGACAAATCAAAGATAAATAATATGTTGCCAAATATTTTTTTTTAAAACCTCATAAACACAACATGATTATGAGTAATAATCATAAGTAAAAATATAATATGTTTAATTACACGTACATCGCACGTGTGTATTGACTAGTCTAACTAAAATGATGAAGTTTTTATCTTTATTTACTTTACAGAACAACAACACAAAAGGATGAGAGAGAATCTCTTGTCAACTTTCATGTGTTTTATGCTTCTTTTATTTCTATTTTGTCATTAAGTTGGATTTGAATAGTAATTAAATTAGAGAGGAAATGTATCAGTTGGAAATGTAATTTCTTGTGGACCTTGTTATTATTTGATCAATCATATATAGTAATATATAATTTTGTTATTTGTTATTTTTTAGTTAAAAAGGCTTTTAAATAACGTTAAAAATTATATAAACAACAAGATAGCATTTTCACTAGTTATAAGATAGCGCTCTTTAAAAGATTTGCAAAATTACTATTGTAATTAAAAAATTCTATTAAAACGTAATAACTATGTCAAATAATACACCTTGGCAGATTAAAAACGTTATGTAAAGCATATTACACGTTAAAAAATGCAATTAAAATCAGAAAATGTTTGTTCATATTATATTACAGCATTTAGAAAACGTTGCTGGATATATATCACAGCATTTAAAAAGACCGAAAGAAAAACTCTACTACAGTGTTTCAAAAAGGTTATAATAGCTACAATGGAGTGTAAAATAACGTCGGGAAAATGCTATAATATCTAGTCATTATTTAATCACAAGGGATATAATTGCCCACTGCTTTTGTTTTACTATATGACTATTAACAATCATTTCTTTACATAATAGATTTTAAGTTATAAGTTAGGTGATTGAGTATGTAATTTGATGATTGATAATGAGATAGTTGTGGACGTAAACAAATTGGTCGAACCACATAAAAATATTATTTTGTTATTGTTTTATTAATGTTTTTAACAAAAAGTTTATTTAATTATTGAATTTTTTTAAATATAACTACGGCATGTAGCACCTGATTACTTAAATTTCTCTTTCAAATAATTTATTCAATTAATGTAACTTTAGCGATTAAAAATTTGGGATCATGTTTAGAGCTAGTACTCTTGTGACTCTTTCATATAAATTTCTTATTCATATAAATTTGTTAATGATTATAATTAGTAATTCTATATTTACCAAGACTTTTTTGAAAGTGTTATAACACTAATTTAAGAATAATAAATACGTTACTTGGTTATTGAAACTTGTCATATATCTTGACCGGTTTAAATTTATTCATAGTCTTAAATTTCTTTTGTTCATTAATATATGCCTAATTAATAAAGAAATATGTAGTCTAACACGAAATTTCTTTCTTTGACTCCTTCTCAGCATTATGGGCCATCTCCTTAAAAATTATATGAAATTCAGTTTAATTAGAAAAATAAATGTGCTCCATTACCTAATTTTCTTCAGTGTTTTTCTAATTTAATTGTGATTTTATTAATCAAGTTTTGTTCTTAGACTTCCACGGAATAGTAAAGAAGTTTTTAATGGAACTTCCACATAAAAAAAAAATAAAATTTCCAAATATGACATAATTCTAAATAAAATATATTCTTCTTTAACAACCGATAAATGGAGAATGTTTAAACTCGAGTACTCTTCTATCTCATCGGTCAACACATACAAAATGAGATCGACCTTAAACCAATTGAAAATTAGTTGTATAGTCTATTTTATGGGATCATAGTTTTGAGGATCATCATTCATACTCAATAAAAAATATGAAGAGGTAGCTCTTCCATTTTAAGCGGAAGACATTAGACATAGGTCTTTTTGTACTGATTGACTAAGATTTTTTTTCCTTCAATTTGATTATATTGATATTCAACAATTGGGAGATGATCCAACAGTCCATTGTCGAATGACATGATTTTGCGAATATGGTTTGAATGTGACTATCTATTTCTGACATTTTCCTTAATTAAAATCATAAAAAAGAGTGAGTTCTAAGTAAAGTGTTTTACTGTTTAATTAGTCTTTTAAATCTGAAAGTTTACAAAATGCTACACTAATAAATACTTAAGATAGTATTGAGATGAGTGACACTACAACAAAATAGAGTTTAGATGGCAGTTGAAAATCGTCATTAAAACCCTCTAATGACTGAGATGCCACTGTCATATTTAGGTTGTCATCTTAATTACTTTATACAAAATTAGTGGTTCTAAGCCATATCAACAACCCAAAGTGCTTTTCTTACGTATTCTTAATAAACCAGCATTTATATATAGATGTAGGAAGATCTTTTTGGGAAGTAAGAAACTCATTTGACATCCTTTCATCTGCAAAGAATTCTCGATGTGAAAACACAGAGACAAAAGAATGATCTTTGAATAGGAAAAAGAGTGTATATGCAAGATCCCAAATGAATTAGTTAAAGGGAAATGTGACAAAAGGAAGGAAAATCCATGGACTAACCTTATCGTCTCCACCCTGTCGGAACTACGAGATCACCCCAAGGACGCTTTCTGTATCTAGGGGTCGTAGACTGACCATAGTACCATGTTCAATAAGTGGAACGCATTAGCTGTCTACTTTCCGGTTGGGCAGTAAGGGTATGAGAATGACAATCACTCATTCTTAAAACTAGCATTCTTAAGATCAAAGAGGTGGATGAAAAATGAGGGGAAAGCTCTCCGTTCCTGGTTCTCCTATAACTGGATCCTCTTGAACCACAAGAATCCTTAGTTAGAATGAGATTCCAACTCAACACCTTTTGAGATTTTGATAAGATTTACTCTTTGGAGAGCACACTACGATGACCTTCAAAGTGCCCATAATGACAGGGATTCCCCATCATCAAAGATGCCGTAAAAACACCTTCAATGACAGGAACTTACCACAAAAACACTTTAATGATGGGGAATCCACGTCATTAACATTTTGATTTCTTTATAAAAAACCCTATCAAAGAAAGAAAAAAATTTCTTTTCCATGACAGCCCTTCAACCACTCAATATTGTCACCACTAAGTAGAGGAATGACATGTAAAATAACATTTAATATTCTCCCATACTAATCCTAACAAAATATTGTGCTGTTAAATTTTTGGGCTAAGGGTGTATCAACATCATAATAATCGAACATTTGAAATGAATGACGGAAGGGAAAAACTTCCATATAATGGTATATTACTTTTTTATCAGTAGATAAGAAGTAATCAATAGAAACCCTTAATCATCTGCATTTCCAATAAGATAAAGAAAGAAAACCTAAAGGCTTACCCATAGGCTAAATCATCTACTCATGTTTAAATTATGTAGTCAATAGTTATCTAATAGATGCATAATTCTTGAATCTCTTGTTTACTAAAACTTCATGGCAGTAAACCCTGGCAGTGGCAAGTGTAGTTGTCAACTGTTTGAATACTCGAGGGAAAGAAGAGCATTTCAAAACAGGACAGGATTACCTTGAGAAGGTAAACAACAATATACACAAGACCTCGGTTACATAAGTTCAAGATTCAATAGAAAAACCGCGTGTAAAATGAACACCAACGTATCAGTATTCATATCATACGCCATTGACAATGTAGCAGATCCCTTTCCAGCCTTTGCTTCCATAACTTTCATCCCACCATCTTCAGTTCGCTTTGTAAAAGTAATAATTTCTTCATCAGATAGATTGGCTGTTGGAGTGGCCTGTAAGATTCATGTAAAGAGTATTTTATTAATAATCCAGAATGCATAAAAAGAGTAAAAAAAGATTGCAAATAATGAAACCAAAGAAGAGCGAGGGAAAAGGGAAAATAAATTACTTGACAGAATAATGGAAGAATAGTTATGCCAGCATGGCCACCAACAACTAGTACATTAAACTCTGCAAGAAAACACACACTTGAGATAAATAAAATACTACCATTTTTTTTAACTAGTGATTCCGAGAGAGATGTAAGAAACTAATAAAATAATCTTTCACACAACTATCATTAAAAAATAATTCTCTATTTCATTTTGTTCTATATCTATGGAACATCATAAACAACTTTCAGAAAGCGGGATTACCGGAAACTGGGAGTTTTGCCTTTCCAGCATAAAAAGTCTTAGCTCTAACAACGTCAATGGCGGTGACACCAGACAACCTCTTCTCGTCATATGTTCCAGCTTTCTTGAAAACCTCAGCAACAATTTGGACTGTGGAATTCACTTGGTTGCTGATCATGTTAACAAGTGCCTAGCAAATCAAATAAAGTGAAATGAAAACCATACTATGAAGAATCTAAGCCCCGCATTAAGAAGATTAAATTACTACTAAAATCTCAGTGTCAAAATGGTTGACACTCACATTGGGACAATACTTAGCTATAGCAGTGCAAAGTGCTATAGGTGTACCACTGAAAATTTAACTTGTTTCTTAAAAAAATGTCTCACAACATAATAAGATTCTAATAAGACTTAACTAATGGAAGATTAAAAGCAAATACAAATTATATCTATGTTATTGTTACATGATCCTTGGGAATAGCAGATCGGTGGTAAGAATTTATAAACTGCCTTTAGCATATAATTTTTGTTTAAGCAGGAGTTTCACGTTAGAACTTTAGTCTTGAAGTCATTGCTAAAGACTATGGTTTTCAACCAACATATACTCTAAGAACTTATTTAATTAAATTGAAGATGATTTTAATGAAAAAGCTGAGGAATTTGAGTTAAAAAGTACCAGAGAATCCAACTTCAGAGCCGAATGCACTGAAAAGCAAACTAACCTCTCATCAGAACATGAAGCCTTGAACCAATAATTTCTCAAGGAAGGTGTTTGCTCCAGCCATGAAAAGCAATATTTGAATCACATGGGCTCGCCCTGCTCACATATGCAAAAAATCAAATAACAATCAGACTGATACAAAGACAACCCATCGAGCTTAATCCAACAACCTGGGGTTTGAGATTAAAAACTGAAATGGAGTAGAGATCTCTTATATTGTTCCATCTCATTCTAGGCACATGGATAGTGCCAATCATTACGATAGAGCCAAGCATCACAACATACTGTTGAAAAGCAAGCAACTTCAACTGTCTTAGAAACATAAATAAGATAAAATCCCAACTAGAGACAAAACTAAGTACTAAGTTATGCAACTTTCAAGGCAACTAAACATAAAAAGTGTGAGGTGGTAAAAAAATGAAATCCAAAAGAACATTAAAAAGGGAACTTGGTAAGGTGAATCATTTGTATATAATGATCAGTAATGTGAGAGTGCGAAGAAATCCAATCCATAAGTTGGAAAGGCCAAGATCTGTCAGTTCTTACCTCCATGACAATCATAAACACCGAAGAACAAATTTTCCCCTGTGAAAATACAAATGATGTATCAAATATTTAAAAAAAATTCTTTGACAGGTTTAACAAAGGTGTCATCAAAAAAATTTATGGGTGTCAGTGTAGCCATTTTTGTAGTAATGTGATAATCTAATATGGCGTTCCACTAATTAGAGACGAGAGGTTTGGGATTCTATTGCTTCAGTTCATGATCTATGTCGTGTGTTGATCATCATCAACTTTAATCTATTTTATATTGATTTGGACAGTGATTTTTTGGATACTGAGTTTGATATATATTTAAACGATTGATGCATCAATCGTCGTATCAAATATGATAATTTCCATGTGTTCTTTAACTTCACACCTCAAAAGTCCTTGGAGATAGTGCTACTTATGATTCTTGATATGTTGGAACTTATGATTCTTGATACGTTTAAGTTTCACGGAGATTTGAGTCAGAACGTTATGGCTAATTGTTTATCAATTACGCAAGTCAAAACCTAAAATAGACAACTACTTTTGTGTGTATATGGTGGACCTGGTTCTGGATATTTCAAATCTCATGGAAATATGAGTTAGAATGTTATGCTCAGTTGTATATCAATAATGCAAGTCAAAACCTAAAAAAGGAAACTAGTTTGTTCCTATAACACATTTTCTCTTAAAATGTGTATCTAAATATAAATTTGCATCTGTATAAATTAATAAATATGTTGGCTTATTAATTGATTGGTTATATTTCTTTAAAATGTATTACATGCCAACGTAGGATGACTTGAATAGATTACCGATAACTGCTTTTTATATATGTAGAGGCCCAATATTGCCTAGGTTGGACATCAATTCAAAAGTCCAAAGGCCATCAAATAAGTCTCTGACAATAGCCTAGATCTCAGTGGCCCATATGAAAATCCTATTTCTTCTTCATATAAATATACACCCACCACCCAAAATAAACACATTCGTATTGTAACGTGAGGCACCACATTTTTACTTTTCTCTAACTAGTAAAACTTGCAGGGAGTGCTTCGAAGTCAAAATTTTGTTTTATGTGTAAAGAATTTATGTTTGTCGGATTTCTAATTAGTTGGCTCTACAAATTCAGAAACTTTTTAAACGAAAGGTAGCTAAGATGGGGAAAAAATCACCCACCAAAACTAGATTGATTTTGTTAAAGTAGTAGCTAGAGTTGTGAACTTTAAATAAATTCCTCATGTGTGTTAGTGTTTAATTAACCTGATCTAGTGTTATACTTTCTTAAAACCGTCATATCATTATTCAATATTAAGAAACTTTGTGTTGAGATAATTTTTAAGATGAGGCAGCTCATGATCTATATGCAAGTATGTTCATCATTAAACTTTGATTCTATTTTGGATTGATTTGGACTAAAATCTTTTTCCATTGATTTCATTAAGATTGATATATATTCAAACAACTCAACATCATTGTCAAATAGCAGAATCCTCGTATTGTTAACTTAATTTAACTTTTATGTTTTTGAGATGTTAGGTCTTCTGGTCCTCAATACGTTTATTTTTTACGAATATATAAGTCAGGATGCTATGCAAGTGAAAAATCTCCAGTAGAAAACAAGTTTTGGTGTATCTGCGTCGACAGGCTCTCTCTTAAAATATGTATATGTATAATTAATAACATTGTCAGCTTGTTAATTCATTAGATGCATTACTTTAAACGTATTGTTAGCTTGTCTATTTAGAAGGACCTAGATATAAGTTCCCTATAATTTTTATTATCTAGTAATTATTTATCCTCAAGGAAATTAAATAATTGATCATTGAGTTTTTTTAACTATATAACTATTGACGATCCTTTTTAACCTTTATCGGTAACTCAAAGTGCAATCTTCTCGTAGTTATGAACATAGTTTAGTGGTAATTACACATCTGAATCGATAATGGTGATCTAAAGTTGAAGTCTTAGTTTATAATCCTATTTTTCTCGATTTTACAGGAAAAAAATGTGCAAATTTTATCAAAGACCATCCATACCTTCACACTAAATAACCTACTAGAAATGTGGCTCCAAAATGTGTCCAAAGTAGGTTAACAAAGATATTAGTTGGGACGTGAGGCACGGTCATTTTTTAGGTAATTGGTTAAATCTTACAGCGATCTCCGAATGTAAAATTCTTATTCTTATATGTAAAGAACTATAATATTTGTTCGCTTTTCTTACAAAACTTGTTTCAGGCTAAGAAGGAAAAAATCACTTAAGCTAGTTTGTTTGACCAGAAGTTTGTCAAGCTAACGAATGATCGAGTACTAAGAACAATGAAAGTTCGGATATTATATTCAAGACAGATAATGAAGTAAAATTTATATGGACAAACTATCAACGGGTGAAGTTGAGTCAAAATGATATATTTTGAAGAGAGAACCTCTTTCATATTTAAGCTAAAGATATGGCTACCCACATAATATAATAGCTCATAAATTCTTTCACACAAGATTTTAAGAGTGTTAATTGGCTTCCAATTAATAACAATTTGTGGCTACCCATATTATTTGGGATATTGGTTATTTTCTACCATATAAAATGGAGTTTTGAAGTTTTTCTTGTCAAGTAAGTCAATCTAGTACAATCCTATAAAATTGAACCTGAAATTGATCAAAATATCTTTGGGTGACTGGAAAAATATGTTGTTTAGGTAGATCAAAAGACAAGCATCTTCTTTTCTACAAGAGAAATACAAAAATGCTAGGCTTGCCTACACTAATGTTACTCAATCTGAATTGTGAGTTTCCCCATAAAACAAATGTATTATCACAAATGATTAAATTCTCAGTTTTGATACTTATACCTAAAAGTTTTGATACTTATACAGATTAGCACATGATAGCATGCACCTTACTCTCTCTAGCAGGGTCCCATTCATTCTTTCAGCTAGACCATCTTGTTGGGGAGTATTTGCTATTGTTCTGTGTCTTACTATTCCATGCTCTTTGTAAAAATTCTGAAAATCATTGTTGCAATACTTAAGTCCATTATCAGTTCTAAGTTTTTTTAACTTTCTTACCTGTCTGAAGTTTAACCATCTTCTTCCATTTCATGAACTTCTGTAAGGCTTCATCTTTAGTCTTTAGAATGTACATCCATACCTTCCTTGAGTAGTCATCAATAAAGGTGATGTAGTACATTCCACTACCAAGAGCTTTTGTCCTTGATGGCCCCAAGGATCACAATGTATATAGCTTAGAGTTTCTTTGGTTCTGTTTACAGACTTATTGAACTTCACCCTGCAGGTATTGCCATACACACAATGTTTACAAAATACAAGCTTGTCTAGCTTATCACCACATAACAGTCCCTGCTTTTCCAGTTCATTCAACCCTCTTTCTAAAACATGTGCTAGTTTGAGATGCCACAACTTTCACTTTTCAAGACTAGTGATAGATGTTGTTGCTGCCACCCCAAACACTGTGCTACCTAATAGAGTATACAAACCATTTTCTCTAATACCCTTCATTATTACTAGAAAAACTTTCATGATCTTAAGAACTCCAGCTTCTGTCTTATAAAAGTAACCTAATTCATCAAATACCCTGAGTGAGATGAGGTTCCTCTTCAGCTCAGGTACGTATCTCACATCTGGTAAAAGTCTTTCAGTGCAATCATGGGTTTTAATCCTGATTGTTCCAATTCCTGCTACCTTGCATGGTTTATTGTTCCCTAGCAGTACTTAACCATTATCTATGGCCTTATAATTCTCAAACCAGCCTTGGTTGAGTGTCATATGAAAATAACAACCAGAATTTAAAATCAATTATTTATTGGAATTCTTGGTAGCAACAACTAACACATTTGCACTCTCATAGCCTTCTTCAACCACTATAGCATCACTTCTATCAGCTTTATTTTCTTTATTCTTATGCTTCCTCTTTAGATATAGTCTCCTAATGTGGCCCTTTTCATGACAGTGATAGCATTTTATCTTATGCCCTGACTTAGATTTAAATATCGACTTCCCTCTATGTTTTTGTTCCTTTTTGTTTGTTCTTCCCCTAGCTGATAAGATGTCACCAAATTGATCATTTTGTTCACATTTTCTTTAAAAGTCCTTTGAGTTCAGTGCTCCAATCACATCATCAAGTGAGAGAGTTTCTCTACCATGTTTTAATATGTCTACAAAGTTCTCATAAGATTTGAGAAGAGAATGAAGCAATACTACTAAAGCCTTGTCTTCATCTTCATACTCTACCTGAATACTTTCAAGATCTAGACACAACTTATTGAACTCACCAATATGTTCTTGCAGATTTTTCCCTACAGACATCTTAAGTGTAAAGAATATCCCCTTTTGATATAATCTACTAGACATAGACTTAGTCGTATATAAACTTTCAAGTTTTAACCATACTTCTGTAGCAGACTTCATCTTAGCTACTTCTCTCAAAACCTTGTCATTGAGACTGAGAATCAAGGTATTATAAGCCCTTTTCATGATGTTCCTTTTCTTCTCTTCTATGCAGATCAAAGGAATTTTACTCTCCCCTTCTAGAGCCTCATCCAGTCCTAGATTGCCAAGAAGAGCCAGTATCTTCATTTTCCACACAGTAAAGTCATTGGAACCATAACATCTCTCAACCTCTTGCTTGGTAGTTGAAGTTGCCATTTCTGTAATTCTATCGAACACTTTGGAAACTTGTTTCCTTAATAACTCAGATTTTAATAGTGAGGAAAGAAATTAACCCCGTGCTCAGATACCACTTTATTATGATTAAAGAAGCTTATAACTAGCTCTAAATAAGTAGCTAACTCAGTAAGTTCGCAAACATCAATAGAATAGTAAACTAGAGAAAAAAATGGAGATTAAGAGTAAAGAAGAAGAAGAAGAAGACAATGTTTATCCTGGTTCAGCTTATCAAGAAGATAAGCCTACATCCAGCAGCCTTGCGAGAGCTAATCTACTATATTCAAATAATGTTTTACAATGTGAGGAAAAGATTACAGAGAGACCCATTCACTGCTCTATTCTCTCACCTTCATTCCATTGCCCACTGCCTTTGTCTCTCTTATACTATAACGGACTAATCCCCTCTGGCATAACATAAAGTTTTTGTCTATTATTACATCAGGAGAATATTTCCTAGTTAGTTATTCTATAACCACTCTTAGCTTGTCCTGTGGACACACACATGTCCTTGATAGCTCATAGAAAAACAAATATAACTAACCAGTGGAAGCCCAACTTGATTGCTGAGTCATATGGTCTAGAATTAACAATCCACTTTTCTATGTGTACTGCTTTAAATAATTATTTCATTTATGGAATTATATCTAAGGCTAGATTATATTACAAAAAGTAGGTGTATAATAAAAAGAATATCTAATTTATTTGGTTATTCTAGAATTGCTCTTTTCATAAAAGGTAGGGACGAAAAATGGAAGTTTAACCATTGTCGTATCAGATTTGTTGTAGCCAACAAAATAATAATAAAGTATAATTTCTTTTTAAAAGTGGCTGTTATAGAAAATTTATTGAGGTTTGCTTAATATAACATGTTTGTCAATTCAGGAAGAAATTGTAAAATTTACCAAATTATTGAGGAATTATAGATATATGATTAAAAAATTTATAAAAAATAATAGCCCTTTAAGCAATTTATTTGTAGACAGTCCTAATTCCTAAATTAATAATTCTTTTAAGCAATATTACAATATGGTGACCATATTTATCATATTTCTTTAATCCTTTGGCTAGCAATCCTATGTTTAGCATTTACATTAATTCTCCAATAAAAGGACTCACTCTTTCTAAATATGTCTAATTATCATAAATTTCCCTTCCTTAATTATTAATATTATATCACTAAAAACTTTGTTGAATTATCTTACTAAAATTTATTAAAAACACATAAATAATAATTTATGACTACAAAGTTATATCCCGAGTCAAGTGGGACACGCATGAATGAGTCATATGCTTCTTCTATCAATTTTCTTGGTGAAGCTGGTCATCTCAGACTTGAACCAGAGACCTCACTCGTGAAGTAAATCATCACACCTACGGTCCACTCATATTGGGAGAGAATCAATAGATTCCTTTCCGAGCGTGATTCATCCTTCCCGAATGCAGCAAACAACTCTCTGTTGCACTGCGCTCTTCAAGTATACTAGTCTTCCCCTTCTTCCTTACCATAGTAAGTCTTTGTGAAATAACACCGATGAGAAAAAAAGAAGGCGTTAAGAAACTTATCTGACCCACCGACTGTGTGATATGAGCAAGTTGACTTAGTTTTTCTATGTAGAAAACTTGCAATTTTGAGGACGTGATACAAAAATCACCCTTGGGAGGAAGAGAAAAGAGAGAAAATTTATAGATTGAAACCTAACCATCGGATTAATTTTTTGGGTTATGGCAACCAAATGGAATAATTAACTATGTATGGTAAGTTAATTCAATTCACTATTTATATATATATATATATTTGTAGTTTAATTAACTATGTATGGTAAGTTACAACAGTGTTTGCCATCCTCAATGTAACTCTCATCTTCATATTTTTTCAGTAATATTCTAATTTGTTTAAGAAAAAACTTGTTCTCGGCAAATGTATCTTAGTGTTTTTACGTTCTAGCATTCAGGATAGATAAGTTTTTGAAGTATTGAAAATTACTTAACTAATAAAACTGCATTAATACAATCTATTTTTGTGATTTTTTGAAAAAAATCATATTTGAGACCAAAATAACTCATAAATATTATGTGATATTTTGTATCATAACACAAGACACGTCCAGTTCAGTGTACTTCTAACTTTTTTTTTAAATTCACTTCTCACATAATGTGAAAGACATGAAAACACATAATTTGAGATAATTGACACAATTCAAGCTTTGACTCACCATACTAGGCTAGGGTTAACCAAACCTAGTAGTGTGTGTCAAACATGGTGCGGAATCAAGTGTTGTTGACTATATATGACAATTACATACCATATATGGTTATTTTATAGCGAAGCGAAAATTTGCATTTCCCATATATCCCTACGTCTCACCATGAATCATGCTTTCGTACTCTACTTTTAATACTGAAGATGGTCTATTCATTGATGACTCTGATGGGTCCACATGAAGTGATGATCACCTCTATATATTAGCCCCTCATGAACTCACAAATGATGCCCAAAACATTCTTCTCTCTCCTTCCTTATGGAATCCCCCAAAATCCTTCTTCTTTCTATCCTTCTTTCTCTTCTCATGGCCTTTCCCATTTCCTTTTCCTTACCATGGAACTCTCTCTCTTCTTCTTCCTTTGGTAATTGGAATTCAAGGTACGGGGATGCCTTATTCCTCAACAACATTGCCTTACCATGTGCTCTTTGCGGCCGCATTGTGCTTGGTGTTGATGCACTCAATCACCACTATGATGACCATATTACTCAAGCTTCTCTCTTCACCAATTACCTTAACCGCGGAGCTGCCTCAACGCCCCATACACCCCCACAGAACATCTATGTCCATGTTCAACTCTCTCCTTATCCTTCTTCTTCTCATCGTCAACCCGTACGCCATCCCCAGACCGGTAACGCTGCTTTTTTTCGGTCTGAGTTGGTTAGAAGAGTCGTCAATAGTGTACGTCCACTTCAGGAAAATCAACAACCGGTGTTGCAAATCGGACATCTGGCCTTAAACCAGCCTCTTCATCCGATGTTGGTGCAGTTTCAGAACATCAATAACAACAACAACAACAACAATAACATTATATTGCAGCGGAGAGACAATCAAGGTGGTGTGAATGGGAATCAAAGGAATGACATTGATCGAGTGACGAACCAACCACCACCCCCTGATGTGATAGATCTTGTGGATGATGAGGATGATATGTGTAGTTCTGATGGATCTGAGGATTTGGATTTGACATTGACTCTCTGAGGAGCATCTTAGTTTTGTTTCGATTTATGTTTTTATTCAGAGTCTGTTTGTGTTGTTGTTTTGTGATATGGTTTGAATGTGACAATCTATCTGTCTGATCTTTTTTCCCTGATTAAAATCATATAATAAATTGGATTTTGTTAAGTTTTTTGCTGTTTAATTAGTCTTATAGATATCAACTAAGTTTACAAATTGTTAACTTTCTTAAAAATTTCATACTATTACTCAATCTTTATACGACTTTTTGCTGTTCTGAGATGAGATCCTTAATCTTTGTGTTCTATTAATTAGAGAAGGGGAAATTTACAATAGATTTTTTAATTAATTAAGTTGCAATGATGTTTAGGATTTCTATTGCTTCAATTCATTATCATCTATTTTGTCAAATGTGTTCATCATCAACTTTAAATCTATTTGAGTATAAATTTTGGACTCTGCATTTTTTTCAAATAACTGAGTAATGATCCGTAACGCCATTGTGAAATGACAATTTTCTTGCATGTTTAACTGTGCATTGTTCTTTTAAGTTGGTGGATGTTCTAGATACATTATTTAACTTTCACGAAAATGTGTGAATCGGAACGTTACGATAAATTGTATGCTTATCAATTACGCAAGTGAAAACCTAAAATAGGCAACTAGTTTGGGTGTGTCTGCGATGGCAAATTCTCTATTTAAACTGTACAAATTAATAACTTTGTGAGGTAGCTAATTTGTTGGCTGTATTACTTTAAAAGTATTGCATGCCAACTTAGGATAACCTGAATAGATTCTTTGAAACTTTTTATTATCTACCAATTAATAAAAGGTGCAAAATCTGAATATATGTATATCTCAGTTGTTAATCACATTTCTCCTTTAAAAATGATGTCTTAAATTGAAATAATATATATTCTTTAGAATTTTTCAACTAATGAAACTTTAGGTATTTAAATTTTGGGATTCTGTGTTTAGAGCTAATAGTTATGTTGTGACATTTTAATAAATTCCTCATATGTATAAATATGTTAAGGTTTAATTAGCTTCTTTTAGATATGAAAGTTTATATAGTGTTATACTGTCTTAAAAACTTTCATTTTATTTATTCAATATTAAGAAACTTTGTTTTGAGATGAGATAATTAATCTTGTGTTCTAGTAAGAGAAGAGGAAATCTAGAATGTATTATTTTAATTAATAATGTTGCAATGGGGTTTGGAATTCTATTGCTTCAGTTCATGATCTATATTAAGTCAAGTGTGTTGAACATCAACTTTAGGTCTATTTTCTATTGACTTGGACTATGATATGTTCTTTTGCTAATGCTAACTACATTGAGATTGATATATATTGAAACGACTGAATTTATCTTTGAATTGCTGGTACTTTTTTAAACTTAATTTATCTTTGAATTCGTTTAAGATAGTTGGCCTTATGGTTTTAGATACGTTTAATTTTCATGAATATATAAGTCGGGACGTTGTGCTCGGTTGCTTGATGCTTATGCAGGTGAAAAACCTGAAATAGAAAAATAATTGTGCATTGTGTTTTTGTTTTACTATATAACCATTTTTGACAATAATATCTTTCACATTTATTGGTAACTCAAGGTACAATATTCTCGTGGTCATCGATACTTATAAATAGTCTAGTGCCAGTCTCACCTCTATGTGTGCTCTCTTAGGTTTAAAACTTTTTTTTTTCAATTCGAGGAACAAAAAGTACTGCTATCTTGTCAAAGATCATGTATACCAAATAAACCTACTAGAATTGGCTCCAAAATGTTAAAATATGTTAACAAAGACACGAGTTAATGTAAAGAAATAATGTTTGTCCCATTGTTGGTTAGTTCGAATTATAGGTCAAATTATAGTTCGAATTATAGATCAAACTATTTTAGTTCGAATAAATATATTTAAGATTTAAATTTTAGGGTTTTGAAGCTAGCAGATATAGTGTGACTCTTCCATGTAATTTGCTTGAATGTTTGGAGAAAAATATCCGTTGGACAAAACAACCACTACTTTTTTGTGTTTCATTTTTAACATTAGTTAACCAATGTTATATAAGAATATGATTATATTGATTATCACATAGGTTCATTTTTACTCATCAATGTAAATTAATTTAATTTATTCAATGAGTATATTTTATTTCTGTGAAATATCAAATGGAATAAATTATTAAAAAAATGTTTCACCCATTTTCTACCTTTCATATATCAATAACTTATTAATATATAATTAATATATCAACATACAACAAAATACATTCTTGATCACATTTAGAATTGCATTGACATACGAATAATCCATAAGAATGGGTCTTTAGAATCTCATTGTCTCTAGGGTCTTGATCACTATCGACTTTATATTATTGATTTGGACTATAATTTTTTAACTTTATATTGATATTCACACATATTCAAACGACTAACATGCAACACCATTATCAAATATGACATATGTTGCTCTTCATTAAGTTCATCCACCTTACAACTCTTTTAGAATAGTAGACACCATCTGATTCTAAATATGTTTTAACTTTCACAAAAATATGAGTCAGAATATTATACTTAAAATTACTTATCGATTAAGCAAGTCAAAACCTAAAATAGGCAACTAGTTAGAGTTTATCTAATGGTAAATTCTCTCTTAAAACCTGTATCTGTAAAATTAATAACTTTGCCGGCTTGTTCATTGATTGAATATATTACTTTAAAAGTATTACATGCCTATTTAGGATGACCTGAATAGATTCACAACAACTTTTTATTATATGCTAATTATTTTCACAAGAAAAATAATTCAGCATTGTTTTTTGCTATGATTTCTGGTCATTGAACAATACGTGATAATTACTGTAAACTAAATATTTATTATAATCAGATAAATATCTAGATATTACTTAATTAAATTAACATATATGATTATCCCTATCAACTAAATTATTTGTTATTTCATAAATAACAGATTTAGTTGATCCAAACTATTATCTAATAATACTTTAATTATCTAATTTCATAAAATAGATATTTTGTCTAACTAATTGATAATTACTTATATAATCAATAATTATTGATTTATATGTTAATTCTGAAAATTACATATATATGTAAATAATTCAGTTAATTAATTTTTAATTAATCACACATAATTATCTCATAATTATGTACTTGGCCTAGAATAAAATTTTCTTTGTAAATTATTCATTTTCTCATGTCCTGAAAATATTCACACTCTAGAACGCGTAGTATAGAGGTGATTTGAGTACCATTGACCTATAATCGTAAACTCCAATAAATCATATTATTGATTAAACTCTTTAATTAAATAATCTTATTTATTAAATCCATTATTATTCTACTATAAATCTGGAATTACACTCTTTGAGATTATAGATTGTATTTATAGAGTATTCTCGTGTAGTCCACTGATATAATCAAATCATGTAGTTTTGTCCTCCAATTATTAGTTCATAAATTAGAACTTGTCAAAATTATCATTTTATACTTCTAATTACCTCTTGATCCTCAAGTACCATTAATCCACTAGTGAATGGTTAATTTATAATCTTATTATAAATTTGAGTTCAATAACTATTCAGTCTCAGAATTAACACTTAAGAAAATCAATATACGATCCGTTAGGAAAGCTTGGATTCCAAATCTTGTAAGATCATGTTCCTAGCCATCCATATCACTAAATCTCCAAAACAAAAGTCACTAGCCTATTTTACAAATAAAACTTAACGAGTGAATCAAAAGTTCTAGTAGACATGTATAGGAGTTCATGATTACTCAAGATTCAGACATATCTACATATGATCATCGAATTGATGTATATTAAATCTTTATTATAAATGGCACGTTGATAAAAATATTAATTCACATCGATCCAGTCATATATAATCTCATTATATAAAGTACATTCACTAAAATGTCTATCCACGTCAATGATTCGGATCTAGATCTCATGTATTCCTAATGCTTAGTGAACCCTACTAATAACCATTCATTAAAGATTTCATACTTTAATATGTTACTGATAATTTTATTCATTATCTATGAGCTTAATCCTCTCGTACTAATATAAGATCATAGTCTCATTAATGAATATAAAAATTTTAGATATTTATATAAATTATTCAACAATAATTTAAAAGAATAATTATAAGAAAAATATAATCCTCATTAAATTTTATATCAAAATGTAAATATACATGCTTTGAGGGCATAACCCCCAACAATAAACACATCGAGTTAGATGTTCACTTCATGAGGGACAAAGTCACCAACAAAAGTATGGAAGTTCGATATGCTCCTTCCACGGACCAACTTGCTGATATTTTGACTAAATTAGTATCTACTCCTAGAATTCTTTAACTTAAAAATAAGCTTTAGGTTGTCACTACCGCCTTCAGATTGAGGGGGAATGTTAAGCTACGTAATCACCCTTAACTGAATGACAAAGCAACCACATCAGCATAGGGTGTAACACATCAGCAAGCTACCAGCTAAGAATCAAGCAGTTGGCCGTTAGCGCTATTCTTGTAATAACAATGCACGTTGTAACTAGTAGGTTAGATTAGTTATGAGTTTAGTTTTATAGTTAGCGAAAGTAGTTAGCTTATGTAAGCTTATATATATTGTTCATCTCTTTTAGTAAAAAGTTAATGAACCTCTTAGTCTTCAACAACATCTATGTTCTTTCGAACCCTCTATTTCTCCCTTCGTAAAATCATTTCTTCTCATTTTCTTAGTTCATCACCTTTCTTTACATCTTTACATATATTGGTAAATCAAGGTGCAATATCTTCTCTTGATTATGGATAGTGGCACATTTCTGATTTAAAGCTGAGTATTTAGGTTCAACTTTTTCTCAGTTTGACAAAAAGGTACAATCTCTTCTCAAGGATCATCTCATACCCTACCCTACTATTCTACATGCACACCCACATAAATCTGCTAGAAGTGACTCCAAAATGTTCAAACTAGAAGTATAAAAATATGAGTTGAAACGGCAGACACAATCTTTTATTGTTCAACTATACGAGTAAGTTGGTTCAATTATTGAACAAATTGTTTAATAAATTCCATCCCCATCTAAATATATAATTTTCCCTTTCGATTATTTTATTCGGCAAATGTAACTTTAGATGTTCAAATTTTTGGATCCTGTTATTTCATGCCCTAGTTTGTCTTCAAGATTTACTTCAAGAAGTGCTAGTCGTCCGTCATCATTTTCATCTTTCTCTCCAATTTCGTCTAAATTTTTTGTGTTCTTAGAAATCTTCATATCAATCGTTCATTTGATTCGTTCATTATCCAATATCCTCTATGTATCTACCATAGATTGGATTGTTCATACCCTGATGGGGGGGGGGGGGAGTCATCACCTTCCTTATCATGGGTATATAATGGTCATATTATGATTCAAGCAATTTTTGTATTCTTTATTCAGTTCTAGTTAATCTTGTGATGAGTTCTCTATGGTGTAGTTAGTTTTCACATATGAGATATATAGAAGGACTGGAAATTTGAAAAATTGTTATTGAACTGCATATATTTTAAGATTTTACTCTATGTTTGTTGTTGTTGTCGCTTGTATTTAGCATATGTTGGATTTTGACTAGTTCTTGATTTACATATTACTACTATATTAAAAGGGAGAATTAGGTGAGAAATTTTTTTACCTTTTTTGTCCAACTATTTTATACTTAATTACAACTCAAACCTTTACATCTACACGTGTTTGATTCTTATTGGTTTAAGGTTGAACATTTCACACCCCTTCTGAAATACTTGAAATGATGTATTACTTCAATATGAGAACCTTTAGATTACATATATTTAATATAATTTTATAAATCTTAACAACATATTATGGATGCTTGCCAAATTATATATGCTTAATACAACTTTATAGATTTGGTAAGTTGCAAACTTAATTAATTTATAAATTTTAATTAATTAATTATTATTTTAAAACAAACAACTATTAAATTAATTAATTAATTTATATTTAGAAAAATTAATTAATTTAGAAATTTATTTAATTTATAAATGTTAATTAATTAGGTTTCCTAAGTTACAACTTTTTTTAAATAATCTTTCTAAGACAATAAAAAACTTATAATAGACTCTCTTCTTAGTGTATAATATATCTTTACAAATCTGAAACATAATCTTACGAATGATAACTGTCAAATTAATTTTTTTAATACAATTTTATAGATCTAAAATAGCATTTTTGAACTGTGAGAAGTTGAAACTCTTTAAAAAAATCTTTATGAAGGCAATACAAAATCATTATATGCTCTTCTCATAGCACAATAATATTTTTTTTCTGATTTCAACTTCCAATGAACGTTTGCAATAATGATGATGATTATGCCCACATATTTTTTACTGATCATAAAATAACCTTGAAAAGTACATTTGTACTCACATTCTCATTCGTTTGATACTAATATTTTTTATCAACTATCACAAATTATGACTACTTGGCCCAATCGAACTGTTAAAAACAGGTCAATAACATTTTTCAAGTGAAACAATAACATTTTTCAAGTGAAACAAATTAAACAATACCACTTATTTAAATAGAGAAGTATTTGTTGTTATCGTGGATAGAAACAACATATAATTCCATAAACATTGTTATACAAACTTTATAAATTATAAAAAAATAAATTTATAATACAAACGAAAAAAGGAAGATCAAAGTTTACATAAACAGAAAGAAATAGATAATTTAATTCTAATGAAATCACTTATTCTTTTAATTTTTAGAGCATATATCTGCTATACACTTGTTTTAGAAGCATACATGATTTCATTCAACTTTGTTTAATGAAAACATATCAACAAATAAATACAATAACAATTTAACATTGTTTACTGACAAATCAAATATAAATAATATGCTGCTAAATATATTTCTTTTAAATCCTCATAAACACAATATGGTTATGAATAATAATCATATTAAAAAATATAATATGTTTAATTACACGTGCATCGCACGTGTGTATTGAGTAGTCTAAGTAAAATGATTAATTTTTTATCTTTATTTACTTGACAGATTAACAACATAACAGAATTGTCACAAAAGGATGAGAGAGAAGCTCTTGTCAACTTTCATGTGTTTTATGCTTCTTTTATTTCTATTTTGTCATTAAGTTGGATTTGAATAGTAATTAAATTTGAGAGGAAATGTGTCAGTTGGAAATGTAATTTCTTGTGGACCTTGTTATTATTTGATCAATCAAATATAGTAATATATAATTTTGTTATTTGTTATTTTTTAGTTGAAAAGGCTTTTAAATAGCGTTAAAATTATATAAACAACAAAATAGCATTTTCACTAGTTATAAGATAGCGGCTATTAAAAGATTTGCAAATTTACTATTGCATTTAACAAATTCTATTAAAAGGTAATAACTATGTCAAATAATACACCTTGGCAGATTAAAAACATTATGTAAAGCATATTACACGTTAAAAAGTGCAATTAAAATCAGAAAATGTTTGTTCATATTATATTACAGCATTTATAAAACGTTGATGTATATAAATATATCACAGCATTTAAAGAAAAACGGAAAGAAAAACTCAACTACAGTGTTTCAAAAAGGTTATAATAGCTACAATGGAGTGTAAAATAACGTCGGGAAAATGCTATAATATCTAGTCATTCTTTAATCACAAGGGATATAATTGCCCACTGCTTTTGTTTTAGTATATAACTGTTAACAGTCATTTCTTTACATAATATATTGGTAACTCAAGGTGCAGTATTAACAATCTATAAGTTCTTGGATTTACCTCATTTTCTCCAATTTGACGGGAAATAAGCTCCATCTTCTCAAAGACTCGACACATACCTTACTATTCAATATATGCACACCAAATCCCAATACACCTACAATAGGCTCCAAAATATTCGAATATGTTAACAAATATATGAGTTAATGTAAATAAATAATGTTTGTCCGATTGTTAATTAGTTGGATTTATAAGACAAACTTTTTAAATTAAAGGTAGTGTTAATAAGGAAAACATCACAAAAACTAGTTTGTTTGTGTTAGGAAATAATATTTCTTTTAGTTCAAACGCGAGTAAGAGTGTTAGAAAACATGTCTCAAAGTTTTTGGAAACTGCATTTGTTATTTTATGAAAATATTTTAGGAAAAGTTATGTGCTGATAATGTCTATTGAATGAAATTCTATTTTGAATAAAAAAAGATTAGTGTTTTAGAGCGCCTACAAATATGAGGTATTAGAAAAATATTATAATATTGAGAGGTTATTCAGAAGACTTCACCCGTGACAGTTTTCAAGCTAGTGGGTTAATTCTACTTCACTTTAATCGAAAAGTAGTAATTTTTGTTAGTTATTATTTTCAAGTTATGATTTTGTGCGTATTGGATATAGATCTGAGTGTAATAGGTTTTAACTTAGGTGATTGAGTATGTAATTTGATGATTGATAATGAGATAGTCATGGACGTAAATAAATTGGTCGAACCATATAAAAATATCGTTCATTAACGTTTTTTAACGAAAAATTTATTTAATTATTGATTTTTTTAAATATAGCTACAGCACATAGCACCTGATTACTTAAATTTTCTCTTTTCAATAATTTATTCAATTAAAGTAACTTTAGCCACTAAAATTTTGGGATCATGTTTAGAGCTAGTACTCTTGTGACTCTTCCATATAAATTTCTTATACATATAAATATGTTAATGATTATAATTAGTAATTCTATAATTGGTTATTGAAACTTATCATATATCTTGACCGGTTTAAATTTATTCATAATCTTAAATTTCTTTTGTTCATTAATATATGCATTAATAAAGAAATATGTAGTCTAACACTAAATTTCTTTCATTGACTCCTTCTCAGCACTATGGGCCATCCCCTTAAAAATTATATGAAATTCAGTTTAATTAGAAAATAAATGTGCTCCATTATCTAATTTTCTTCAGTGTTTTTCTAATTTAATTGTGATTTGGTTAATCAAGTTTTGTACATAGGCTTCCACGGAATAGTAAATAAGTTTCAATGGAACTTCCACATGGTAAAAAAAACAAATTTTTTCCAAATATATGACATAATTCTAAGAAAATATATTCTTCTTCTTTAACAACAGATAAATGGAGAAAGTTTAAACTCGAGTACTCTTCTATCTCATCGATCAACACATACAAAATGAGATCGACCTTAAACCAATTGAAAATAAGTTGTATAGGCTATTTTATGGGATCATAGTTTTGAGGATCATCATTTACACTCAATAAAATAAGAAGATTTAGCTAGACATTATACTGAAGAAAAAGTAGTGAGCAAAATATTTATTGAGCAAGTCAAAATGTCAAGTTTCTAATTAAGGTCACTAAAATGCCAGCTAAATCTTGAATAGGTAGCTCTTCCATTTTAAGCTAAAGACATTAGACATAGGTCTTTCTCTATTGATTGACTATGATTTTTTTCTTCGATTTGATTATATTGATATTCAACAATTGGTAGATAATCTAACAGTCCATTGCGAATATGGTTTGGATGTAACTATCTATTTCTGATATTTTTCCTTAATTAAAATCATAAAAAAAGAGTGAGTTCTAAGTCAAGTTTGTTCATGTTTAATTAGTCTTTTAAATCTGAAAGTTTACAAAATGTTACACTAATAAATACTTAAGATAGTATTAAGATGAGCTGACACTACAACAAAATAGAGTTTAAATTACAGTGGAAAATTGTCATTAAAACCCTCTAATGACTGGGGCCACTGTCATATTTCGGGTTGTCGTCTTAATTAATTTTTATAAAACTATTGGTTCTAAGCCATCTCTGAGGATGAATCAACAATCTGAAGTATTTTTCTTGTGTATTCGTAATAAACCAACATTTATATATATGTAGGAAGATCTGTTTAGGAAGTAAGAAGCCCATTTGACATCATTTCATCTGCAAAGAATTCTTGATGTGAAAACACAAAGACAAATGACTGATTTTTGAATAGCAAAAAGAGTGGATCTGTAGGATCCCAAAGGAATTGGTTAAGGGAAATGCGAAAAAGGAAGGAAAATCCATGGACCAACCTTATCGTCTCCACCCCATAGGAACTACAAGATCACCTCAAGGAGGCCTTCAGTATCCAGAGGTCGACCGATCATAGAACCCTATTCAATAAGTGCAACGCATTAGCTGTCCACTCTCCTGTTGCGCAGTAAAGGTCGGAGAAGGGCAATCACTCATTCTTAAAACTAGCATTCTTAAGACCAAATAGGCGGGCGAAAAAGGGAGGAAAGCTCTCCGTTCCTAGTTCTCCTGTAACTGGATCCTCCAGAACCACAAAGATTCTTAGTTAGAATGGGATTCCAACTCAGCACATTTTGAAATTTTGAGAAGATTTGCTCTTTGGAGAGCACAATACGTTGACCGTCAAAGTGACCCATAATGACGGGGATTCACCATCATAAAAGATACCGTAAAAACACATTTAATGATGAGAATTTACAGTAAAAACATCTTTAATGATGGGGAATCCTTGTCATTAAAAGTCTAATTTCTTTATAAAAAACCCTGTCAAAGAAAGGCAGAAATTGCCTTTCCATGACAGCCCTTCAGCCACTCAATATTGTCACCACTAAGTAGAGGATTGGCATTTAATATTCTAGTCCTAATACCAATCCAAACAAACTGATGCGGAAAAGATGTCATTTTTAAATTTTTGGCTCAGGGTGTATCAACATCATTATAATCGTTCATTTGAAATAAATGAGGGAATGGAAGAACTTCCATATAAAGGTATATTACTTTTTTATCAGTAGATAATAAGTAAACAATAGAAACCCTTAATCATCTGCATTTCCAATAAGATAAAGAAAGAAAACCTAAAGGCTTACCCATAGGCTAAAACCATCTACGCATATTATAATTTATGCAGTCAATAGTCATCTAATAGATGCATAATTTTTCATGCTCTTGTTTACTAACATTTCATGGCAGTAAACCCTGACAGTGGCAAGTGTAGTTGTCAACTGTTTGAATGCTAAAGGGAAAGAAGAAAATTTCAATATAGGACATGATCACCTTGAGAAGGTAAACAACAATATACACAAGACCTCGATTACATAAGTTAAAGATTCAACAGAAAAACCCATGTAAATTGAACACCAATGTATCAATATTCACATCTTACGCCATTGACAATGTAGCAGAGCCCTTCCCAGCCTTTGCTTCCACAAGTTCCGTCCCACCATCTTGAGTTCACTTTGTAAGAGCAATAATTTCTTCATCAGATAGATTGGTTGTGGGAGTGGCCTGTAAGATTCATGTAAAGAGTATTTTATACATAATCCAAAATGCATAATAAGAGTAAAAAAGATTACAAATGATGAAACCAAAGAAGAGGGAGGGAAAGTGAAAATAAATTACTTGAGAGAACAGTGGAAGAATAGTTATGTCAGCATGGCCACCAACAACTGGTACATTAACCTCGGCAAAAAACACACACTTGAGACAAATACTTTGAAGTCTACAATTTTTCTTACCTAGTAATTCATAGAAAGGTGTAAAAAACTAATAAAATAATCTTTCACTCAACTATCTTTAAATAAATTCTCTGTTTCATCTTGTTTATATCTATGGAACATCATAAATAACTTTTAGAGAGTGGGATTACCTGCAACTGGGAGTTTTGCCTTTCCAGCATAAAATGTCTTAACTCTAACGACGTCAAGGGTGGTGACACCAAACAGCCTCTTCTTGTCTTATGTTCGAGCTTTCTTGAAACAATAGGGGCAATAGAGTTCACTGGGTCGCTAATCATGTAAACAAGTGCCTAGCAAATCAAATAAAGCGAAATCAAAACCATACTATGCAGAATCTAAGCCCTGCACAAGAAGATTAAATTACTACTGAAATCTCAGTGTCAAAATGGTTGACACTCACATTGGGACAATACTTAGCTATAGCAGTGCAAAGTGCTTTAACTATAGCACTGATAAATTAACTTGTTTTTTTTAAATGCAACACAACATAATAAGATTCTAATCAGCTTTAACTAATGGAAGGTTAAAAGCAAATACAAATTATAGCAGATTAGTAATAAGAACTTATAAACTGCCTTTAGCATATAACTTTTATTTAAGCAGGAGTTTCAAGACAGAGCTTTAATCTTGAAGTCAATGCTAAGGACTATGGTTTCAACCAACAGATACTCTAAGAACTTATTTAATTGAATTAAAGATGCTTTAACAAAAAACCAGAGGAATTTGAGTTAAGAAGTACCTGAGAATCCAGCTTCAGAGCCGGATGCACTGAAAAGCAAACTAACCTCTCATCACAACAGGAAGCTTTGAACCAAGAATTTCTCAAGGAATGTGTTCACTCCAGTCATGAAAAGAAATGTTTAAATCACATGGGCTCTCCCTTCTCACATATGCAAACAATCAAATATCAAATAGACTGACACAAAGACAACCCATGAAGCTTAATCCAACAAACTGGGAATTAAGATTAAAAATTGAAATGGAGTAGAGATCTCGTATATTGTTCCCTCCCATTCTAGGCACATGGATAGTGGCAATCATTACGATAGAGCCAAGCCTCACAACATACTGTTGAAAAGCCAGCAAAACCACTTCAATTGTCTCAGAAACATAAATAAGATAAAACCCCAACTAGAGATAGAACTAAGTTATGTAACTTGCAAGGCAACTAAACATAAAAAAGGGTGAAGTCTTAAAAAATGAAATCCAAAAGAACATTCAAAAAATGAACTTGGTAAGGTGAATCATTTGTATGTAATGATCAATGATGTAAGAGAGCAAAGAAATCCATTCAATAAGTTGGAAAGACCAGGAATCTGCTAGTTCTTACCTCCATCACCATCATAAATACCGAAGAACAAAGTTTCCCCAGTGAAAAATACAAATGATGTATCAAATATTTAAAATCTATTACTAAATCTAAATTCTAAATAAATCAGGAAAATATAAACCCTAACTCAAAATCAAAACCCTAGATCTCAATAAAACTAAATCACAACAAATAATACTAAATAAATCTGAAACAAAAACTACAAACTCACTACGAGAGTGAGAGAAGTATTGCTGGAGGATGAGATTCGAAAGAGATAATAGACCAGAGATGAGAAGTAGCAGAGAGAGAGGATGAGAAAGGAGTAACGAGAGAGAGAGATGAGAGAGAGAGCTGAGAGAGAGAGAGAGATGAATGCAGAGATGAGCTAGAGAGAGAGAAATAGAGAGCACTGTAGAGGCGAGCTTGAGAGGGAGAGAGCGCAGGCTGAGAGTGAGTTTGTTCGAGAGAGAACTTTGTGTTTTTTTTTGTCAAATGAGAGCTTTGAGTTGAAAGATGAGAGATTCTGATTTGAGAATTAGGGTTATGAGAAATATATAGATGGTATTTTTGTAATTAACATTAACTTTGGGTGTATATAACTATGTGAATGTGTCCTTTGAAAAAAGGGCAAAAGCTTTTTATGACAGTTAAAACAAATGACTGTCATATAATAGGTAAACATTTTATGACAGTTTAGGTAAGCACTATCATCTTAACTGAAATAATAAAATTTTCCACCCAAACACCTTTTAACAAAGTTGTCATAAAAAATTTCCTTTGACAGGTTTAACAAAGCTGTCATAAAAAATTTTCTTTGACAGGTTTAACAAAGCTGTCGTAAAACAATTTCTTTGATAGGTTTAACAAAGCTGTCATAAAAAAATTTTATAGGTGTCATTGTAACCCATTTTTTAGTAGTGTGATAATCTAATATGGCGCTCCACTAATGAGAGAAGAGAGGTTTGGGATTCTATTGCTTAAGTTCATAATCTATGTCGTGTGTTGATCATCATGAACTTTAATCTATTTTATATTGATTTGGACAGTGATTTTTTGGATACTGAGTTTGATATATATTCAAAAGTTTGATACACCAATCGTCGTTGTCAAATATGATAATTTCCATATGTTCTTTAACTACAGACCTCAGAAGCCCTTGGAGATGGTGGAACTTATGATTCTTGATACGTTTAACTTTCACGAAGATATGAGCAAGAACATTATGGTCAATTGATTATCAATTACGCAAGTCAAAACCTAAAATAGGCAACTACTTTTGTGTGTATAAGGTGGACATTCTGGTTTTGTATACTTCAACTCTCACGAAAATATAAGTCAGAATGTTATGCTCAGTTGTATATCAATCACGTATGTCAAAACCTAAAATAGGCAAGTATTATGATTGTATGTTTGCAAGTTTATATGTATCTAAATATAAACTTGCATCTGTATATATTAATAAATTTTCTTGGCTTATTAATTGATTGGTTGTATTTCTTTAAAAAGTATTACATGCCAACTTAGGATGACCTGAATAGATTACCGGTAACTGCTTATTATATAAGGAGAACTATAAGAATGACCCTTTTGTGCCATTCTTGTAGGTAAACGGCCACCCAATTTTTTATTAGCAAAAATGGTCGGGCGGTCATTTACTAATGGTAAATGGTTAAGCCATTTACCATTATGTCCCTAAAAATCAAATGCCTTGTCCATGTGCTACAGTAACGTGAATGGCCCAGTCCATGCTCCATTTAGTCAAAACGTGTGCTTTGATGGTTTAAATAAAACACGTGTTTTGGGGAATATAGAGAAGCGGGAAAATGAAACACCTTCCATTGTCTGATCGATGACACGTGTCAATATGCCTTGATACTCATCGTTAGATTAGAAATGAAACAGATTGTCACTTAAAATGCATTAAAACACCTTGTATAGTCAAAATGCTCCCAACCCACGAAGAAGCAGACCCTTTCCACGCCATTGAAATCGTCCACACGACGCCATTGAAGCCTTAATTCTTCCTACCTGAAAGAAAACCTTACCGCGAGGAAGAAGCTATTAAAGGAGCTCAAAGCTCAACAAACATTCAGCAAAACATGTATGAAAAATTCTTCTTTAATTTATGTTTTGACAGTATCTAAATTAGTGACTTAATTTTGATTTTTTTATTTTCGGTGGTTTAGATGCATATTAAGTCCCCGATTTCACTAAATCCTATCAAAACTAGATGATTCTAGTATTTAATTTAGTTACAAAAGCTATTACTAAATCCTATTGTGTTAGATTTCACTTTTGTAGAATTTACTAGTATATAGATTAGTGACCTAACAAAATATAAGTCAAATTCAGTTTACCATGTGCATAATTTTGAATCTGTTACATGAATTTTATAAAAATACCAAAATTAATATCGAAATCTTTTACATGTTGGTCTATAATTTATTAAGTACTCGATATAACTCATTACATGCATTTTATGAATCTGTTAGATACATTTTATAGTATCAAAATTTGTTACAAAAAGGTAATAACATCTCTGATATCTGTCAATAATTTTGATACTGGTGTGACTTAATTTTATTACCAATGTATGACAACCCACTGCTTATTTTACCAAGCTGTGTGTTATCAATGTAGAAATCTGTCAATAATTTAGATATTGGTTTGAAAAATATGGTTGCTTAAAAGTGTGTTGTTATTTTGAAAGAGGACTCGAGCTAAAACACAAGGAGTAAAAAGGTTAAAAGAAAAAAAGAAACAAGAAGGACCATCACGTAGAACACGATTCACAACTTCGAATAATGGAAGGTAATAAACAAATAGAACAACTCCTGAAAAATGAAGAATTGTTTCAAACACCAGATGAAATACAACTGACCCAGACAACACAAGACGAAGACACAAAACCTACAACGAAAGATGATACACAACCCACACCTTAACAAGAGGAAAAACAATCTCAAGAAGAAGACGAGGATGATGAAAATGAAAATGATGAAGATACAGATGAAGAAACTGTTGAACAAGAAGGCAATGAAACATAAAAAAGAAGAAAAAGAATCTGAGATGAAATCAATTGAAGAAAGCGCGTACAATTCAAAGGTAAAAACATTTTTATATTCTGATATCTGTCAAAAATTTTGATATGGCTGTGATTTAATTTTATTACCAATGCAGGATAACCCATTACTTGTTCTTTCAAGCAAGTAGAACTCCAAGCATCGGATAAATTTCGATTCTAGCATTTTTGTCATTTCAACGATAAAGACGATTTTGAACTCCAAGCAACAAAGATATTTCAAAGAAACATGTTTTGGACACTTACTGGACATGCAAATTCATAGCCTCCCCACACACTTATTCATGTAGCTAATGAGGAGACAATATCTTGCCATCAGCAAAATTAAAGGGGTAAGCTTTAACATTGATGGTAATGTTCTGAGCTTTGGCTTAAAAAAATTTGCACTAGTGACGGGGCTAAATTGTGGGGAGTATCCACTGATACAAAAGAGGGGAATGAAGGAAGGAATGCTAAGAAAGGCTATTTTTCCATTAATGAAGTCGATAACGCGCAAAAACCTTGCATTCTCATTCAATGCGATGCAAGGAGCGAAAGAGGAAAATAAGATAAAGGTTGTGCGGCTATACTTCTTGGGAAACCTTCTCTTAGCTCGTCAAGAGAGCATAAAGATCGACATTCAACATGTCGATATAATTGATGACGAGGAAACATTCGAGAGATATCCATGGGGAAGGCTGTCATACGAACTAACAATGAAATTCATTAAAGACTATCTAAAGCATGTAGACGCGATGGGATATAGTGTTGTTGGTTTCTCGTATGCTTTGATTGTTTGGGCGTACGAGACTATCCCCAACATTTCATCAAGGAAAAAACAATTTGCCAAGAGGATAGCAATAACAATTCCAAGGATTTTGCAACTGGGAATCGTATGTACATCCCTCATGGAATGACTTGGCCAATATAAGTTTTAACAATAACTTGGTATATAATTAATTACTTGTATTTAAAATTATTTACTGTTGTTGAAAAACCTGCTTCTTAATAACCTTATTTTATTAAATGATCAAACAACTTTGAATCGTGTTGACAAGAATGGTACCAACCCGGAAGGAACTGAAAACACCATACATGGAGCCTTTCCGTAACACAAAAGAGACAACTACAAAAGGAAAGGAACCAATAATGGCTACTGTCCAATCCGAAGAAGAGGACTCATTTGAGAGACTAATGAAGAAACCTTGTAAGAATGAAGGAGAAGCGCGGAGTAGCGGACAAAGAGCCGATGTTGAAACAAATGAACAATTGCATTTGATATTCGAAAACTTGAATATAATATCAAACGACATTAATTTTTTTTTCAAAAGATTAGACCAACAAGCTGGGCAGCAAGAAGTGGTAAGAAAATTATATATTGTTCATCATAAAAGTATGAATATTATTACTGATATATTTTAAATTGATAAATAGGAGCATGAATAAGATCAAGGCCAAGAGGAAGGAAAAGAGGAAGGCCAACAGGAGGAAGTATTGGTGAAGGATTTGAGGAGCAAAGGCAGCTCTTCAAAGAAGCCGAAAGGAAGAAAACGGTTGGTCAAGAAAAGCAAAGCTCTTCAATCACCATGTGGGGATGAGAGAGCAAAAAAAGTGAAGAAGACAGTAGCGAATAATCAAGGACCAAAGCCAACTTCACTTGAAACCGGACTAAGCTTCTCCCTTGGATCTCAATTTGATTTGTCGGTTTTGGATTTATGTTTTTAAGAATTTGGTTTAGTATGGATTCTTAACAAGTTCCTAGATACCGTTATATCAATGCTTATGAATATGTTTTTAGAATTTGAGAAGTATTTAAACATATAATTGAGTGCTTGTATTGTATAATTTCTTGTGCAGAAGTTGGATTATTTAGGGGTATCATGTAAAAATAGGTAACCCCTTTTCAGTTCAAATTAGAACGGTAGATAAATTATATACACAAGGTATATAATGTTACGACGAGCTCTATACAACTGTTAAAGACAAGAGTTTTAAAAACTTGCTTAAAACTACCTATCAATGAAAAAAGTACACATAAAATAAGCATATTCAAATAGTCAATTTCAAGAAATAACTAAATTGAAATGAACAATTAAAATATAACTTAAATGGAAGTTTGTCAATAAAAAACTTGCATTAAGACTTATAAAAATGAATGCTCATAAACAATAAAAGTACCAAATTAATAATATCAAATGTTAAAAAAATAATTGTGTCTACTTGCTACTCCTAGAAGAGGAAGCATAAATTGAGTTCTTGCATGTTTTCCGATTATGACCAAATTGGCAACAACGACCACACTTCACACGTCGCCTAGTTTCACATATAGAAGGAATACGTTGTTTCTTCAGTCTCCCAGTTGAACATCTCACATCTGGAGGTAGTATCTTCAATTGACCTTCATCCTGAATATGTAACATGCTCCAATTTCGTAATGGGTGAACGATGCATTTATAGGTTGAAGCGTATTCCGTACTTGAAAAACAATCACTAAAATATGAATATGAACTCAAATTTTGATTGCAAAAGACAGCACAAGCATGAGCACATGGGATATGATCCAAATCCCACCTCCGACTAGAACACGTACAACTACTCAAGTTCAAAACATGCATGACGCCATCATGGCTAACATGAAATTAATTTATATCTGATGAACCAACTTGAAAAGCCGTAAAAATAATTTACACATAACCATTATGTTAAAATAAAATAATATAGTAACTAAATAAAATACATGACACATACCAGCATAGTTTGAGCAACTATACTCGTCCCTCAAATGTTCCTCAACCGATGGTGTAAGCTTCATTTTTTAAAAAGATGTTGCCGTTCTACGCTCGTAAAACCATCTGAAACACATTTGATGTATAAATTCCAACAAGCGTATGATAGGAAGTTCACGTGCTTCAACTAAAACATTGTTAATACTTTCAGAGATGTTTGAGGTCAGCATGTTATACCGCGTACTAGGAAAATAAGCTCGTAAGAATGAACACGTGGAGATATCTTATCCAAACTTCGCATGTGACGCTCAAAGTCAGACATAAGATAAGCTTTAGCACATGCATAAGAAATGGGATCGATGCTATTTGGCAACTTAAACCTAGTCTTTATATTCTGACATAAATGAAACATGCATGCTCTGTGATGAGCATCGGGGAAAACAATACTAATGGCCATGGAAATACTAGTGTGTTGATAAGAAACAATAACTAAATCAACAACATCTCCAATGCAAGAATGCAACTTACGCATGAACCATATCCAAGAATCATCATTCTCAGAGTCAACTATAGCAAATGGTAATGGAAAAACTTGGTTGTTACCATCTAGAAAACAAACAGTTAACAAAATATCCACATACTTCACCTTCAAAAATGTTCCATCAACTTATATCCATGGTCTACAGTGTCCCCACCCATCTAAGGACACAACATTAGATATAAAACAATACCTGAACCTCCCAGCAGAAGTCACAACATAATCGGTAACGGAACCTAAAACAAAGAAATTAAAAGTAAAATAATAGTAACTAAACTATATGCTATATTTACTAAGCATAAGTAACTATGTCATACCATGATTAGTTTCATGCAATGCTGCAAAAAATGAAGGAATGGCAGCGTATGATTCTTCATGAGACCCCAAAACAGAATCCATAGCAATTTCTTTCCCCCTCAAAGCTTTATGATAACTAACATGAACACCATATTTCGCATGCATGTGGTCAACAATCTCCTTTGGACGACTCTTTCATAAGCAACCGGCCATATAATTTTTCGTGAAACACTCGCTGATCACGATAGCACTAGCTTGTCCATGATCACTTTGTATAATATCAATGAACAAGAATGTTCACTAGTATACTTCCTAGCCATCCACAAAACACTATGCCTATACCTCGAAGCACGCAAATACAATAACAAGAGTCATCAACACATATTGCCAAGAAAAACAAGAAATTGCAAAGAAAAACTTAATAATTTGGAAAATCAAGAAATATAACTCACCTCGCCGGAGAAGAATAAGGAGAAAAGGCGACGGAAGCAGCTCGCCAAAGAAGAAGAACCACCAGCAGCAGTTCGCCGAAAACATAAGGCTTGTATCCGAAAACAGTATCAGCTCGAATCCCTCAGCTACAAAACAAAGATCGATACAATAGGGTCGTTCAGAAATCGTGACTTCTTCCGATGAGGAAGGAAGAAGCGCGTTACAGTAGGTTGCCAATTTTGAAAATCCACGGCTCGTTTCCATCCCACAGCTCGCCATAGAGAAGGGAAAAATAGAGAAATAATAAAATTTTAACTACTCCACCTTTCGCACGTGTAATTTTGGCCATCCCTGAAAATTAAGAAGAAAATGGACATTTTATTAAATACACCCACCAAAAGTGATGAGAATTGCAAATTTCCCTATTATATATGTAGAGGCCCAACACTTCCTAGGTCAGACATCAATTCAAAAGTCCAAATGCCATCAAATAAGTCTCTGACAGTAGCCTAGATCTTAGTGGCCCGTCTGAAAATCTTATCTCTTCTTCCTATAAATATACATCCACACCCAAAATAAACACATTCATATTGTAACGTGAGGCACCACATTTTTACTTTTATCTAACTAATAAAACTTGCAGGGAATGCTTCAAAGTCAAAATTTTGTTTTATGTGTAAAGAATTTATGTTTATCGGATTTCTAATTAGTTGGCTCTACAAATTCAGAAACTTTTTAAACGAAAGGTAGCTAAGTTGGGGAAAATTCACCCACCAAAACTAGATTGATTTTGTTTAAGTAGTAGCTAGAGTTGTAACTTGAATAAAATCCTTATGTGTGTTAGTGTTTAATTATCCTGATCTAGTGTTATACTTTCTTAAAACCATCATATCATACTCAATATTAAGAAACTTTGTGTTGAGATGAGATAATTTTTAAATGAGGCAACTCATGATCTATATGCAAGTATGTTCATCATCAAACTTTGATTCTATTTTGGATTGATTTGAACTAAAATCTTTTTCCATTGAATAAATTAAGAATTATATATATTCAAACAACTCAACATCATTGTCAAATAACATTATGCTCGTGTTTTCAACTTAATTTACCTTTTATGTTTTTTTAAGATGTTAGGCCTTCTGATCCTGGATACATTTTTTTTATGAATACATAAGCCAGGACGCTATGGAAGTGAAAAATCTCCAGTAGGAAATCTAGTTTGGGTGTATCATTAATGACTTTCTCTTAAAATATGCATCTGTATAATTAATAATATTGCCAGCCTGTTAATTCATTAGATGTATTACTTTAAACATATTGTCAGCCTGTCTATTTAGAATGACCTAGATATAAGTTCCCTGTAACTTTTATTATCTAGTAATTATTTGTTCTCAAGGAAATTAAATAATTGCTCATTGTTTTTTTAACTATATAACTATTAACGATCCCTTTTGACCTTTATTGGTAACTCAAAGTGCAATCTTCTCATTGTTATAAACATAGTTTAGTGGTAATCACACCTCTGAATCAATAATGGTGATATAAAGTTGATGTCTTAGTTTACAATCCTACGGGGGAAAAAAGGTGCAAATTTTATCAAAGACCATGAATACCTTCACACTAAATAAACCTACTAGAGGTGTGGCTCCAAAATGTGTCCAAAGTAGGTTAATAAAGATATGAGTTGGGACGTGAGGCACAATCTTTTTTTAGCTAATTGGTTAAATCTTAATATATTTGAAAGCAAAATTCTTATTATTATATGTAAAGAACTATAATATTTGTTCACTTTTCTTACAAAACGTGTTTAAGGCTAAGAAGGATAAAATCACTTAAGCTAGTCTATTTGACCAGAAGTTTGTCAAGTTAACGAACGATCGAGTACTAAGAACAATGAAAGTTCGGATATGATATTCAAGATAGATAATGAAGCAAACTTTATATGGACAAACTATCAACGGGTGAAGGTTAGTCAAAATGATATATTTTGAAGAGGGAACCTCTTTCATTTCTAAGCTAAAGAAATGGCTACCCACATAATATAATAGCTCAGAAATTCTTTACACAATATTTTAAGAGTGTTAATTAGCTTCCAATGAATAACAATTTGTGGTTACCTATTATTTGGGATATTGGTTAATTTTCTACCATATAAAATGGAATTTTGAAGTTTTTATTGTCAAGTAAATCAATCGTTCCTATAAAATTGAACCTGAAATTGATCAATATTTCTTTGGGTGACTGCAAAAAAATGTTGTTTGGGCAGATCAAAAGACAAGCATCTTCTTTTCTACAAGGGAAATACAAAAATGCTAGGCCTGCCTTGACTAATGTTAGTCAATCTGAATTGTGAGTTTCCTCTCCTTGAAAACATTCAATTCTTAATCCTTTTGGTTGATACAATCTTTGAAATTGTTCCCTATTGATGAATGTTGGCAGAGGAAGTAACGAACAGAGATCCACGTAGTCCGAGTCCTAAAACAATGACTAGAATAGCAGAAGCATCTTTTGATATTGGTAACTTTTGGAGAATTGTTGAAGTTCTTCACGGGAGGTAAATATACTGTTGAAGTTTATTTACCCAAATTGAAGTAAATAATCTCCATATCAATTTGTTAATTAATTTAAAAAGTTAGTTAAAGACACTATCTTTGTATAATTTTGACAGGTTATCTAGCATTGACTGGAGGCAATGGAGACAATCCTACAAAACATTGGTCCTTCTTGTGTTCTTGCTGACTCACGGCCCTAAGGAATTTGCTCAAGAATTTCAGTCTGATTCTGATATCATTTAAAAGCTTGGATCATTCAAACACGTTGATGAAAATGGGTACTTTCTTTTCACATACTAACTTGCTATATGTAACTTTAGACTTACTTCTTTTTGTTGATAATGTTAGGTTCCATTGGGGAGATACAATGAAGAAGAAATCAGATAAGATACTAAAATTACTGAGAGGAGATCATATATTTAAAGAAGCACGTCTAAAAGCTCTGAATATAACTAAGGAAATTTAAGGATTTGGAAGTTCAATAAGTTCTCCTTCCTCCTTCTCCTCATCATCTTCTTTCCTGTCATCGTCCAACTAATCAAGAACTTCATCATTTGCATCATATTCAACCACAACAAGTCCTACTTGGAGTGATATCCGGAGAAATCATGCTGAGGGAGGAATTCCAAATGAAAAAACTGGTCCTAACACAATATATGAAAATGAAAAAGGAACAATTCACCTATGGGATTGCCGTCCATTTGAAGAAAATGATAGTCTAATTGATTCCAAAGACGACAAACCGGAAAGTTTTGTAAGCAGAATTCGCTCGAAGCTCAGTACCATTAGCGTAAGAGGATGTACTGTTAAAAACTCTGGGTTTAGGATAGTTTCTAGTGGTGATGATGAAGGGAATATAATTAAAAATTGATAATTACTTCCAATTTAACACACTACTTGTCTGTAAATAATATAACTTTATGTTTAAACAATTCTTATACTGTTTATAATAGCTACGCAAATTTTTTTCTTTTGCTAATAAAGAGGGGTATGGCAGATTTTCATGGTTTCTAATTGTAAATGATTTTTCACGCTAATCAGGGATCAAATGAAAGAATATTGATGAAAATTGATTTATATGAGTATTGATGAGAGAGAGAGCGTGTGTGTGTAAGGAGCAAATGCTCTGATTTGTATTTATTTGAGTTGTATTGAATGTTTGTGTTTCATTTAATACACTCACCTTATATAAGTTTTTTACTTTACATGAATTGATTAGAATAATAATAAAAGGGAGGGGAATGATTATCATGTTTGGGGTTATGCCCTCAAAGCATGTGTATTGACATTTTGATATGAAATTTAATGAGTATTAAATTTTTCTTATAATTATTTTATTAAATTATTTTGAATAATTTATATAAATAAATGAAAATTTCATATTTATTAATGAGACTATGATATTGTATTAATACGAAAGGATTAAGATAATAAATAATGAATAAAATTGTCAGCAACATATTAAAGTATATAATCTTTAATGAATGGTTACTATTACGATTCACTAACCATTATGAATGCATGTGATCTAGATCCAGATCATTGATGTGGATAGACATCTTAGTGAATGTACTTTATAAAATGAAATTATATATCACTGGACCGATGTGAATTAATATCTTTAGCAACGTGTCATTTATCATAAAGATTTAATACACATCAATTCGATGATCATATGTCGATTAGTCTGAATCCTGAGTATTTATGAACTCCTATACATGTCTACTAGATCTTTTGATTCACTCGTTAAAGTTTGTTTGTAAAACAAGCTAGTGATTTTCATTTTGGAGATTCAATGATATGGATGGCTGGGAACATGATCTTATAAGATTTGAAAACCAAGCTTTCCTAACGGATCCCATATTAGTTTCTTTAAGTGTTAATTTTAGAACTGAATGATTATTGAGCTCAAATTTATAATAAGATTATAAATTAGTCATTCACTAGTGGATTAATGATACTTAAAGATCAATGATAACTAGAAGGGTAAAACGGTAATTTTGACCAGTTCTAATCTACGAACCAATAATTGGAGAACAGAACTACATGAATTGAATATATCAATGGATTACATGAGAATACTCTGTAAATACAATCTATAATTTCTAATAGTGCAATTCCATATTTATAGTGGAGTAGTAATGAAATTAATAAATAAGATTATTTAATTAAAGAGTTTAATTAATAATCTATTTTATTAAAACTTAAGATTATAGGTTCATTGTCTCCAAGTCACATCTAGGGTGTGAATATTTCAGGACATGAGAAAATGACAGACTTACAAATGAATTTTTGTTATAGGGCAAGTACATAATTATGAGATAATTATGTGTGACTAATTAACTGAATTATTTATATATATTAATATAATTTTTGAAAATTATATAAATATAAATAATTATCAATTATTTTTTTAATTATCGATAAATGAGACAAAATATCTAAGTTGTGAAATTAGATAATTAAATTATTATTAGATAATAATTTTGATCAACTAAATCTCTTATTTGTGAAATAACATATAATTTAGTTGATAGGGATAATCAGATACGTTAATTTTGAATTAATCAATATCTAGATATATATCTTATTAAAATAAACATTTAATTTACAGTAATTGTCACGTGTCGATTAATGATTGAAAATCGTAGATCATCATGGACTACTATAGTGTCACGTGGCACTACATCAGTAGGGGTGGAACACTGTAGTGCCACACGACACTGTAGTGTGGCGTGAAACACAGTCCCGTGAGGCACTACGTTACTTCACGCCAACTGCAGTGCTGTGTGGCACTGTAGTTGGGTACCATTATAGAGTGGGTTCCACTGTATTGGACAATTTAAAATTTAATATTAATTTTTAATTATCTTTAAATATATGATACGCTATTATCTAGAATAAGATACAAATTCTATTCGAATCACCTTAGTTGATCGATAAGTTGATCAGATGATCAGTTGAACAATCATAGAATTGAGTTGTAAACATAATTGCGAAGTGTGATTTTTCTCTACGATTAATAGTTAATCAGATCTTTAAAATAATTATCATCACATTCTTTTAGATAATCGTCTCACAAAAGTCATTTTCTGTAAATATTTAGATCTCATGAATTAAAACATTTAGAGACAGAAATGGGTCTTGTAATATTCTACGTGCCCACACATGTCCTAGTGCGTTGATGATTGACTTGGAATATCTTGTTGTGAATCCCGGAGTATATTGATCGTTGAAACGATTTTATGAGACAGAGGATCGATCGGTTTTGCAAGAACGTTTGATCAAGACTACAAAAGGTTAATGATTCATAACCTTGTATGTTATAGATTTAATATATAAATATAAAATGGATCCTGATTAACAAGAGTTTTTAGTAAAAAGTTTGTTTTTATTTAGTTATCGTGGTGTTGCGCAAGTTTTATTTTATTAAATGATTTATTTTTATTAATTTATTTTAAACGCTTCCGTTGTGTGGGTTTTCTTGCATTATTCATATAATATGAGATATGTATGAATGAATGAATGTTTATATTTTTTTGAATGCATGAAAAATAATATGATCATTAATTGTATGGTGATTATTGAGTTAAGTTTTGTTCTATAAATTTTCCTTAGATGTTGTGTAAGTCGTTTTGGGGCTTAGGAATTTTTTTAACTTTATTTTGAATATTTATTGTAATTATTCTAATCGTGAGAAGATGAAGAATGCACGAGACGAACGATGGAGAAAAAATAAAAGAAATAGGAAATCTTTTTGCATTCTGGCGCCGGCACCGGAACTCAGAGTTCCGACGCTGGCGCCGCCGATTTTTGAAAACCAGCAATGTCGCTGAAATTTACTATGCCGGTGACGTCACCAGAAAATCAGCGTCGACGACGGCAGAGGGCGGCCGGCAGTGGCAGACGGTGGCTGATGGTGGTAACTGTTGTCACATTTAGGAATGTGACAACATACCTTGATACCAACCAACCCTATCACTATAGATAACCCTATATCTATCAATTATCCTTTTTTAAAATTTGAAATTTATCTAATTTTAAAATTAAATTATTAATTATCAATTCTATGAAAATTAGAAATTAATAGGTTGATTGATTTTGACCTAAGTTTGACCAAATTAAATAAAATATTTATTTGACTAAGCCAAAGTTAGCTATTTTAATGGGATAATTATATAAATTAATTTTAATTCAGAAAAACAGTTTTTCCTAATTAAATAGGGTTTTGTTTAAAGTTTGAAGATTATGAAGATGCACATTAAGAGGAGAAGATAATATTTGAGAAATATGTATTCTTGAAGTCCGTTTTGTAATTTTATTTCTTTATTTCAAGGATTATAATTTAGAAACACTCAATAGTCACTCGGTCCATTATTATCTTATTTAATTGTTAAATAATTGTTTAATTATTATGTTTGATGGCATGTCTATGCATTACTCGATCACATGCCATACATAAAAATTTCACACAGCTTTATTTAATCATGCATCTGATATATAGAAATATGATTTGTTAGGATTGTCCTAATATGTTTATATGTATTGTTTTATGAAATCAATTGCATGCAAACTGTTAGATTTTAATTAGTTAAAATTTAGTAATCACATCACACTAAGGTCTATAGTAACCTTTAAGATAACCGATTTTAGTAAAAGAGTTTTATTATAGTTTGATTAATATAATTAATTAATTAATCTAAGTTCACCTTATTATGACTTAAGCAATTTAGAAAGTTAAATGAACTTAGACCAATGGGATTGACATAACTGATTATTAAATATTCATAGGGTTACTATTTTAACTAGTAATTAATTTGGAATCAATTGATTAGTTAAAAATAGAAACACATAATCCTAAAATAGTGAGTGAGAGAAGGTTGACATGTCAATGTAACCTATGGTCTCCATTATTAATACAACAGCGTGAGGTGCAGTAAGGGCCTCGAGATGGCTTTGTTTTCATCCCCCTAAGGAAGGTTTTGAGTTGTACCAATACCAAGGTTGGACTTCTTAAAAAGATAAGAGGAAGTGATGTAATTTAGTTTTGACCGACCCTATGGCTGCGTATTCTAAATGAAGTCATGGAATCTAAAATAATGGGTTACACTTACAAAGTCACAATTAAACTTTCATGTGGATAGTTGTGACTTGACAGAACAAGCGATACCTTATAGTTAAAAGAGAAAATATGAGATATTTTAAGTTTTAATTAATAAGGATGAGAATGTCTTATAGACAATTTGAAGTTAATCTTACTGACCCTAAGGCAATACATTAATCGTTGAGTTTTTTTATAATGCTTAGTAAATGTTTAATTTGAATGTTTATTATGTTGCATTCATACATCACGTTTACTTTTCGAATTCTAGATATTTATTAATTATATTGAATCTTGTATGTTTTAAATTTCAGCTATCATTATTATGTCTACCATGGGTAACACTATTACTGCTTTACTCGTTCTTGAGAAATTGAATATTGATAATTCCAAAGGATGGAAATCCAACTTGAACATGTTGCTAGTTTATGAACTTAATGCTGATTTGTGAGAACCATAATTTCGTTCTTACTGAGCAATGTCCTGAGGAGCCCGCCGCTAATGCCTCTAAGAATGTTAGGGACAGAGATGATGCTTGGATCATATCAAACAACAAGGCGGAGTGCTACATGCTTGTGAGCATGAATGATGTTCCGAGAACCAAGCATGAAAGCATAGCGACTGCCTATGAGATTATAGAATCTCTAAATGTGATGTTTGGGCATCAGTCTGATCAAAGTAGTCATGAGGGTACTAAGAGCTATATAATGACTAAGATGAGAAAAGGTACTTCTATGCAAGAACATGTTTTGAATATGATAAACATAATGCATGGAGTAGAAGTACATGGGGCGACTAGTGATGAGCAGACTCAAGTGAGCATTATACCTGAATGGCTCATATAAATTGTTTCTGCGTTCACGTCCAACTATGTTATGAACAAGTTGTAATTCAACATGACACAATTGTTGAATGAACTGCATATTTTTTAGTCACGCAATCTTAGAATGACCAAGAGGGTGAGACAAATGTTGTCGAGCAAAAGGCTTTTTCCACTATTGAAAGTAACAAGAGGAAGAAAATCAATGGTAAGGGTAAAATAAAGAACAACAAAGGGAAGAACACCAAGACATCGTCAAACGCCAAGAAGAACAAGAAAGACAGCAAGCCCAAGGGAAAATGTTTCCACTATGGGGTTGAAAGTCATTGGAAGAGAAACTGTAACAAGTATCTCTCCGAACTGAAAAAGAAAGGTAAATATGATTTACTTGTACTTGAAGCTTATTTAGTGGAATATGATTTGTCATCCTAGATACTAGATTCAGGAGTCACTAACCATATTAGTTCTTCTTTGCAGATACTTGATTTGTCAAGGGAGTTGGCTGATGGCGAAATCGTTTTGAGAGTTGGCAGTGGTGCACTCGTGTCAGCTAAAGCATGAAGGACAATCCATTTATTTTTTGGATATGATTATTTAGTTTTGAACATTATTTAGTATATTCTTGGATTTTTCAAAAATTTGATTTCTCTTTCATTTTTACAAGAACAATTATTCGAAGTTTCTTTTATTAATAGAGTTTATTATTTCAAAGAGTGGATTCAATCTTTGTCATGTAAAAGTTATAAACGGACTATAAATGCTTAAACTGACTGAACGCGCATTAAATAATTCTGAATTATTTAAAGTAGCAAAACCTAAAAGTAACGAATGACATAGAGTTTCTCATGATGATGATAACACATATATTTGGCATCTTAGGTTGGGACATATTAATCTAGATATGTTAAACATGTTAACAAAACATGAGACTTTGAGAGAACTAAAAGTTGGAACTCTTCCCGTTTGTGAATCTTGTGAAGAGGGTAAAATGACCAAGAGACCTGCACAGGAAAGGGCTAAAGAGCCAAGGAACCACTTGAACTAGTACATAGTGATGTATGTAGATCAATCAACGTACAAGCTAGATGTGGGTATGAGTATTTCGTCAATTTTATTGACAATTACTCAAGATATGGTTATTCTTACCTAGTGCAAAGAAAGTTTGAAACTTTTGAAAAGTTTAAAGACTTCAAAGCTAAAGTTCAAAAGCAATTAGGTAAATCATTGAAACCCCTTCGATATGATCGAGACGGTGAATACTTTGATTTAGAATTCAAAGAATATTTGCTGGAGTGTGGAATCTTATCCCAACTCACAACACTTGGAACACCACAACAAAATGGTGTTGCAGAGAGGAGAAATCGAACCTTATTGGACATGGTTAGTTTGTTGTTAAGCTACTCATCACTCACTTACATTTTGGGGATACGCGCTACACATGACAACTTACATTTTGAATGTAGTGCCTTCTAAGTCTGTAAGCAAGACGCCTTTGGAGTTATGGAATGACTTCAAACCCAGTTTGCGTTAATTCTATATATGGGGGTGTCCAACTCATGTTCTTAGATTCAAGACTAGAAAGTTAGACATAGGGTCTGAAGTGTGCCTATTCGTTGGCTATGGTCCAGAGACTAGAGGAGCGTATTTTTATAGTCATAACGATCAAAAGGTGTTTGTGTCGGCAAATGCAACATTCATTGAGCATGACTATATGCAAAACTACAAACCTCGAAACAAAATAACTCTCGAGGAATTAGTAATTGATGAGATCAGACCACCTTCAATTTATTTTGATAAACGACAAACCAGAGAACCCACAGTTCCTGCAAAGGAAACTCTGGTACAACGTCGTAGTGGGAGGGTTGTGAGATAACCAGTTCACTACGAACTAGAGGCACATGTTTTGGTGTCAGACAACCAGTTTGCTACCAACCAGTTCCCTTTTCTTAATTACTTAAAAAAATTTCAAGGAATTCTCAGGCAAGAGTATACTTACCTGTTTTGGCCGTTTTTACTTTCCATCCTGTTTGAGTCATCTATTTCCATGGTTTTTCCTATTTTAATTATTTTTACTTTTGAGAGTAGGACTTATGGGATGCCTTTCTCAAGGACTTTTCATGCCTCTAGTTCCTTCTAGGAGAAAGACTTATGAACTGCCCCTCCCAATGACTTTTTATGCCCTTAATTCCTTATTGGGAGTTGGACTTATGAACTTCCCCTCTCAATGACTTTTTATGCCCTTAATTCCTTATTGGGAGTTGGACTTATGAACTGCCCCTCTCAATGACTTTTTATGCCCTTAATTCTTTTTGGGAGTATTACTTATGAACTGCCCCTCCTAAGGACCTTTAAGCTCTTATTTCCATGTAGTAATGATTCAACTAAGGAAAGAAGATTGGCACCGATGTTTTTACGAACCCTTGCGGGAAAAAATCACAAGAAATGCGTTTCACTATAATGAGTTTTTACATTCCTTGTACAAAATATTTCTTCATATGAACTGCGTTCCATGGTTTCTACAATTCCATTCATTCTCCCATTTTTTGGTGGTAATAGCCACTTCCTCCTATTTTACTGATGATGTATGGTCCTTGCCATGTTGGCCCGAGCCTCCTTTCCATCTAGAAGATTGTTCTGAGGACCAGATCTCTCGTCTGGGATTCCCACTTCCTTACTTTCTTTTGGAAATAAAATCTCATTTTTTATTTTAATGGATCATTTTGATAAGGGTCGTTTCCCATATTTCTTCTAGTTCATCAAGGTTGTTCCTTGAGATCTTTATTCTGTTGTTCATTTTACTCGGATCTTATGGTGGGGCTTCCAATTTCCAAGAGAATGACTACTTCTGATCTGTATGCTAGTGTGAATGGGGTTTCACCCGTTGACTCTCTAGGAGTTCTTCTGTATGCCCACAAAACTGAGGGTAGCTCTTCCACTCAAGCAGTCTCCAATCGTTTCTTTAAGTTATCAAGTACGACCCGGTTTGATATTTTTGTTTACCCGTTCCCCTATGCGTAGTAAGGCATGGAGAAGTAGTTTATAATCTTCATATCTTCATTAAATGTTCTTACTAAGTTCTGGTGAACTGAAGTCCGTTGTTAGATACCGAGATCTGAGGGATCCCGTACCAACACACCAAGTTTTTTCGTAGGAACCCCCTCACAAATTCTAGCAAAGGCTTCAACCTCGATCCACTTAGTAAGCTAATCTGTTGCTATTAATAAAAAAAATGTTGGTAGGTAACATGGGGAGTGGCCCAAAAAAGTCCAGGTCCCACTGTATAAATAGCCAAGGACTAGCCACGGTTTTTAGTTCTCCGGGAGCCATTTTTACTACGGGCATCCTGATGCATGTAGAGCCAGTAGTATCTTTTATTCATGAGTTTATGGGCTAGTGATCTGCCCCCAGTATGGTTTCCACATATGCCCTCATGAATTTCCGCTAACACAAATGGGCCTCCTATTCCCGTAGACACTTCAGGTACGCTCCTGCAAACATTTTCTTATATAATACCCATTAATCATCATGTACCTGGAACCTCGTTGTTGCACCTTCTTGGCAAGTAGTTTATCTTTAGAAAGTGTTCCTTCTTCAAGGAAGCGGATTATGTCATCTTGCCAACTGAGTTCATGTTCAACTTCTACATCAGCCACATTATTCCATGGGAGCAAGATGCTTGGCTCCTTCATTATTTCCACGAGGACATTCCTTTTGTAAGGGAAGTGCTACAGTTACAATGGCCAGTACCAGTTTCTCCATTCGTTTATATCTCGTTTCTGCCGCTACAAGACTTTTACTCACAAAGTATATATGTTTCTATTTCTTTTCCTCTTATTTGATGAGTATTGGCTAACTTCTCCCGTTAAGACTGCTACGAATAAGAGAAGCTGCTCGACAGGAGTAGGTTTGGAAAATAAGAGGGCAGTTGTTAGGTACTCCTTAATCTTGGCAAAGGCTTCTTCACACTCTTCATTCCAACCGCTCGCAGAATTTTTCCGCAACCTCTCAAATAAAGGCTTTCATTTGTCCGTTGATTGGAGATGAACCTGTTTAGAACGGCTAATCTTCTTGTTTACCCTTGTATTTCTTTGAGGTTTCATAGGGACTTCATTTCTATGATTGGCTTTACCTGGTCCGGGTTTACTTTGATTCCCATTTGTGTAACTAGGTGCCCAAGAAACTTTCCCGTCGTTACTCTAAAAGTGCACTTCTTTGGATTCAGCTTCATGCAATTTCTCCTTAGAACAGAAAAGGCTTCTTCAATGTCCTAAATGTGGTCGTCCCGCTTCTTACTTTTGACCAACAAGTCATCAACATAGCCTTCCATATTCTTCCATACCTGCTTGCGAAAGGCTTTATTCACCAGCTTTTAAGTTGCACCTGCATTCTTTAGACCAAAAGGCATGACTTTATAACAATAGACGCCGTACTCAGTAATGAAAGAAGTTTTATCCTGATCAAGTTGGAATATTTTCACTTGATTGTAGCCTGAGTAAGCATCCATGAAGATGAGCAGTTTGTGCCCTTAAGTTGCGTCTACCATTTGATCTATCCTTGGCAACAGGTATCCATCTTTGGGGTATGCCTTATTTAAGTCTGTGAAGTCTATGCAGATCCTCCACTTCACGTTCTTCTTCTTCACCATTACCACATTAGCTAGCCAATCAGGCTAGTTTACTTCCCTAATAAAATCTGCTGCCAAGAGCATCTCAACATCATCTTTGATCGCTTGATTTTGTTTAGGGGTAAAACCTCTCTTATTTTATTTTACAGGTTTTAAGGCTGGATTCATGTTTAAAATGTAGTAGATGATCTCTTCTAGAATGTTGGGCATCTCTTGTGCCGTTGCTGCAAATACATCTCCATTTTCCTTTAGAAATTTCACCAACTTCCTCTCCTCATTTTTCTTGAGACGGGTGCCAATGTTGGTCATCTTCTGGGTCCCTTCTTTCAAACATATGAGCTCTGTTTCCTCTCCCACCTCGTAGCTTAGGCCGTCTAGCCTGTTTTCTTGTGATTGCTATAAATCTGCGGGGTCGTTTTCCTTCGGCCTTCTCCGTAGCCTTTTTCTTAGCGGGTTCTAAAGTGGTCACTAAACAGATGCAAGCCGCGGCCTAGTCGCCTCTTATTGTTTTCACTACCTTTGGTGATGGGTACTTCAACAGTTAGTAGAACATTGAGGGTACATCTTTCATCTTGTGGAGCCAGGTCCTCCTAGGGATCACGTTGTATGGGGACATTGTTCCCAACACAATGAACTTGTGTCATATAGCAAACGGACCCGCGTTCATCGGGAGAGTCAAAGTACATTTTGAGTAGCTGATGGCTCCACTGAAACCAATCAATGGCTATGAAGTCCCTGGCAAATTTTAATCTCCTATGAACATCTCCACGGTTGCTCGATATAGGATGTTAATTGCGCTCCTATCATCTGCAAGGACTCTCCTCAACAGGTAGTTTCCAACTTGTATTGAGATGACTAGGGCATCGTTACGGCGCCCGTCGTGCTCCTGATCTAAATCGTCAAACACCAGCAGCAGATTTCAGTTGATGTTTGAGGGTTTTTGTCAATGTCTTTCTCACATTGGCCGCTTGCTGTATATCTTCCTGAAAAATCATTGTTCTTCTTGTTTTGTTAGTGTCATAAATGTGTAAATGATGCAGATGGGCTGCTTCCCCTTGTCTCGCTTGTCTTCCCCATGACTGTCTTTCTCAGCCTCCCACTTCTATTCATCTTTCTTTATAAATTGAAAAAGGTACCCTTCCTTGATTAGTTGTTCAATATAATCTTTCAGTTGAAAACAGTCTCGTGTGTAATGCCCATTTCTCTTGTCGTAGGAGCAGTACTTATCTTTATCCCTATAGCTTGGTTCCTTGGTGAGCGGGGCTGGTCTTTTCAGCCAGGATTTATCTTTGATAGCCTCTAGGATCTGGTTGACCAGAATGGTCAACGGTATGTAGACTTTATCCCTTGGGTGGACTCTGTCAAAACCCTGTCTTGGGTATGTGATTCTTTCTTGCTTGATATTCTTCCCATATTCTCTTTCTAATCCGTCGTGCTTACTTCTTTTGGGTCTTACACTTCTTTCCCCTTTTCTTGATTTCTCTTTCTTTCGTTCAACCGTTCTCTGCATACACCTCTTTTCTTCCTCAAGAGTGATGTATGCTTGCGCCCATTGAAAAACTTCCACCATAAAAAGGGGTTTCACTTTGAACAGATCCTCAAAAAAGGGTGATTTTGGGTACAGACGTCGTCAGAAGGCCAATCTAGCGAACCAGTCATCATAGTTCTCGACCTCGGCCATCTCACCTTTGAAACGATGAGTGTACTCCCGCAGGGAATCCCGTTCCTTGGTTGAGATTGTCATCAGGTGTTCTGAGTCCTCCATGACTGTACGGTAAGTAAAGTATTGCTCTATGAAAATGGAGGACATGACAGCGAAGCTCGTGATCAAGTGCATCGACAAGGAGTGATACCACTTCAAAGTTATCCCGTCTAGACTAGCAGGGAATATTCTGCACATAAACTTATCATCATGTTGGTATAATGTCATGTCTTGTCTGAATAATCGAAGATGGTTTATGGGATCTGTTTTTCCTTCATGGCATTTGAATTTGGGAGTAATGGATTTTTGGGGTACGGGCGCCGCTAGGACTTCCGGGCTTAACTGTGTCTGGATTAGAGTGAGATTGGTTTTTACCGTACTCCTGAGATTCCACATTTCCATCACATTTTGTTCCAATAGTTCTTCTATTACTTCCTTTGACATGACTCGAGATTGTCAAGCCTCACTCGTAGCCTCCTTCATGAGGTTTTGGAACTGGACTTCCTCTCCCTATCGTATATTTCTATTGTTCTCGTGGTCTCCTTGTCTTTTATCTCGACGGTTACCCTAGAGTGGGCTTCCTGTTCATTATTATTTTCCCGTTGATCATCATTCAGCTGTTGACTAGCCTTTGCTCAACTTTTGTTGATATGATCTTGCACATACTGCCATGCATTATGCATTCTTCAACGTTCCTCCGTTCCATCTCATGTATCATGTTCAGGATCCTCTGCATCATTTCTGTTGGTGAGGTTGGTTGATCTACGTGGTCATCTCCAATTCTGGTTATGTTTCCCTCATTTAGGGTTGCATTGGATCTAGTTCTAGGATGTTTATGGTCTTATAGGGTGGGCCTCTTGAGCTTTTCTCTCAGCTCTTAATGAAATCATAAAAATATAAAGGATTTTTTTTGCTAATCAGGGATTAAAGGGAAAAGTATTGGTAAGGGTTGACTTATATGAGTATTAATGAGAGAAAGAGAGAGAGAGAGAGAGAATGTGTGTGTGTGTGTGTGTGTGTGTGTAAGGAGTAAAAGCTTTAAATTGTATTTGTTTGAATTGTATTGAATGCATGTGTTTCATTTAATACACTGGTCTTATATAGGCTTTCTAATTTACATGACTTAATTAGAACAATAATAAAATGAAGGGGAACGATTATCCTCCCCCTATGGTCTCGGAGGCACTTATTATGCCTAGAGATCAGACCCATTTATGGGGATCTTTCTATCAGGTATGACCCTATTTCACTTCTTTACTTATCATTTCCATTTTCCTAGTTCAACCACCAATCATTCACAGTCACTGGGTGATTTCTTATGGTTTGAGCTGCTCAGTCGTAGCCACAAGGTGACCTGCCATCCTGTCTCATCCGAGTCATTCCACTACCTAATCAACCAATGCCACTTTCATTCGTTCCCGATCTTTCTTCTGACCTGTCTCTTCCCGTTCTTGCACAGTTCAGCAAGTGCCTTGCCCGTTCATTGTAGTTCTCTGAGTCTCATGTTCCAATTCTCATTCCAGAGGCGTGGGTGTCGGGGGTTATGCCCTCAAAACATGTGTATTGACATTTTGATATGAAATTTAAAGAGGATTACATTTTTCTTATAATTGTTCTTTTAAATTATTGTTGAATAATTTATATAAATATCTAAAAATTACATATTCATTAATGAGACTATGATCTTGTATTAGTATGAGAGGATTAAGATCATAGATAATGAATAAAATTGTCAGCAACATATTAAAGTATGAAATATTTAATGAATGATTGCTAGTATAGTTCACTAAACATTATGAATGCGTGTGATCTAGATCCAGATTGTTGATTTGGATAGGAATTTTAATGAATGTACTTTATATAATAAGATTATATATGACAAGACTGATATGAATTAATATCTTTATTATTGTGCCGTCTATCATAAATATTAAATACACATCAATTTGATGATCATATATAGATCAGTCTGAATCCTGAGTAGTCATGAACTCCTATGCATGTCTACTGAATCTTTTGATTCACTCGTTAAAGTCTGTTTGTTAATCAGGTTAGTGACTTTTGTTTTAGAGATTCGGTGATGTGGATGGCTCGAGACATGATCTTACAAGAGTTGGAATCTAAGCTTTCTTAACGGATCGTATATTGGTTCCCTCAAGTGTTAATTTTGGAAATGAATGGTTATTGAGCTCAAATTTATAATAAGATTATAAATTAGTCATTTACTAGTGGAGTAATGGTACTTAAGGATCAAGAGATAATTAGAAGGGTAAACTGGTAATTTTGACAAGTTCTAACTTAAGAACCAATAATTGGAGGACAGAATTACATGAAATGATTATGTATGTGGGCTACATGAGAATACTCTGTAAATACATTCTAGAATCTCTATGAGTGCAATTCCAAATTTATAGTGGAGTAATAATGAAATTAATAAATAAAATTATTTAATTAAAGAGTTTAATAAATAACCTGATTTATTGAAACTTAGGATTATAGGTTCATGGTCCCCAAGTCATCTCTATACTACGCTGTGTAGGGTGTGAATATTTCAGGACATGAGAAAATTACTAACTTGCAAAAAAAAAATTATTATGGGGCAAGTTCATAATTATGAGATAATTATGTGGGATTAATTAATTAAAAATTAATTAATTAGATTATTTATATATTTAAATATAGTTTTTAGAAATTATATATATAAATAATTATCAATTTTTTTAATTGTCGATAAGTGAGACATATTGTCTAATTTATGAAATTAGATAATTAAATTATTATTAAATAATAATTTAAATCAACTAAATTTTTATTTGTGAAATAACAGATAAGTTAGTTGATAGGGATAATCAGATATTTTAACTTTAAATTAACTTATATGTAGATGAGTATCTGATTAAAATAAATATTTAATTCGCAGTAATTGTCACATGTAAATCACTTATAGGGCATTAGAAATTGACATGAACTACTGTGGTGCCACGTGGTACTACAGTAGTGAGTGTGTAATACTGTAGTGTCGCATGACACTATAGTGGTGCCTTGAGGCACTGTGCTGGCTCACGGCACACTACAATGCTATGTGGCACTGTAGTTGTGCACAATTGCAGTGAATCCCACTACAATTGGTAATTTATAATTAAATATTATTTTAGTTTATTCTAAAAATATGATACGCCATTATCTAAAATATATACAAATATTATTCTAGTGGCCTTGGTTATTGAACGAAGAGGAGATAATTAATTGATCAGATCATCAGTTCATCAATCAAAACTTGAATTGAGAACACGATTAGTGTTAGAGAGATTTTCATTTGTCATTAAACGTTTATCAAATCTTTAAAAGAATAATCATCACGTTGTTTTAGAGAATCCTCTCACTAAAATCATTCTCAGTAAATCTCTAGATCTCACGCGTTGAGAAAATATAGAGATAGAAAAAGTGGATTGTAATATTTTACGTGCCCACACAAGTCCTAATGCGTTGATGATTGATTTGGAAGATTTTTGTGTGGATCTCGGAGTCTACTGACCGTTAGAATGATTTCATGGGAACGGAGGATCGATCGGTTTTTGCAATGACACTTGATATAAACTACAAGAGGTATATGATTCCTAATCTTGTATGTTGTAGATTTAACTCATAAATATATAATGGTATCAGAGCGGTCTTTATATATTTATATGTTAAATTTTGTGTGTGTTTTCTTTCATTATTCATATGATATGAGATATGTATGATGATGGATGGTTAAGTTTTTTGAATGTATGGAAAAGAATGGATCCTTGATTGAATGGTGATTATTGGATTAAGCTTTGTTTTATTTTTACCTAGATCTTGTGTAAACCGAATTGAGGTGTATGAATTTTTATAGTTTTATTTTGAATATTATTGTAATTATTTTGAACGCGACAAGACAAAGAACGTATGAGAAAAATGGCAGAAATTTACTGTTCAATCAAAAACAATGTTCGTACGCTTGAAATTTACTGTTCCGGCGGAGGTAAACATTGGTTATCCGGTACGGCAGGCGGCTACCGGCTGTGAGACGGGCAGCGGTGGTGATGGGCGGCGATCGGAGAGTCCTATCGTCAGTGACAATTGTTGTCACATTTTATGAAAGTTTCTAACAAACCATGTAACCAACTCCATCACCTAAGTATTTCATTAAAACCCAAACTCTTTTAACTATTCATTTAAATTTTGAAATTAATGTAATTTTAAAATTATTTATTAATTTTTGATTTTATGAAAATTAAAAATTAATATGTTCATTGAGTTCGACCCAAGTTTGACCAAATCAAATAAAATGTTTATTGGACTAAGTCAAAGTCAACTATATTAAAAGGGATAACTATGGAAATTGTTTTAATTAAGAAAAATAGTTTTTCTAATTAAATTTTTTTTTGTTAAAAGCTTGAAAATTATGAAGATGGACATCAAGATGAGAAGGCAATATTTGGGAAATATGTATTCATGAAGTCCGTTTTGTAATTTTATTTCTTTATTTCAAGGATTGTAATTTAGAAATATCCAATAGTCACTCGGTCCATTATTATTTTATTTAATTGTTAAATAATTGTTTAATTATTATGTTTGATAACATGTTCATGCATTAGTTGATCAAATGTGATACATGAAAATATCAGACAATTTTATTTAACCATGCATCTCATCTGTTGAAACATGATTTATTGGGATTGCCCTAATATGTTTATATATATTATTTTATGAAATCAATTACATGTAAACTGCGATGTTTTAACTAATTAAAACTTGGCAATCACACCACACTAGGCTATAGTAACCTTTAGGGTAGCTGACTTAGTAAAAGAGTTTTATTAAAGTTTGATGAATATAATTAATTAGTTAATCTATGTTCACCTAATTATGACTTAGGCACTTCAGAAAGTTAAATGAACTTAGACCATTGAGATTGGATTAACTGATAATTAAATATTTATAGGGTTATTATTTTAACTAGAAATTAATTGATTAGTTAAAAAAGAAACACCTTATCCTAAAATAGTGAGTTGGAGAAGGTTGACATGTCAATATAACCTATTATCTCCATCATTAGTACAACACCGTGAGATGTAGTGAGGGCCTCGAGATGGCTGTGTTTTCATCCATCTAAGGAAGGTTTTGAGCGGTACACTTACCAAGGCTGGACTTCTTAAGAAGATAGGAAGAAGTGATATAGTTTAGTTTTAACCGACCTTAAGGTGACATATTCTAAATGAAGTCATGAAATCTGAAATGATGGGTTACACTCACAAAATCACAATTAAACTTTAATGTTGATAGTTGTGACTTGACCGAACAAGCGATACTTTATTATTAAAAGAGAAAATTTGAGATATTTTAAGTTTTAATTAAAAATGATGAGAATGTCTCATAGACAGTCTGAGGTTAATCTGACTGACCCTAAGGCGACACATTAATCGTTTGGTTATTTTATCATGATTAGTAAATGCTAAATTTATGAGTTTATTATGCTTGCATTTATGCATCACGTTTACTTTTTGAATTTGAGATATTTATCAATTATATTGAATCATGTATGTTTTAAATTTCAGTTATCAATATTATGTCTACCATGGGTAAGCCAATTACTGTTTTACTCGCTCTTGAGAAATTGAATGGTGATAATTTCGTACGTTGGAAATAAAATATGAATTTAATGCTCATTTGTGAGAACCATAAGTTCATTCTTACTGAGGAATGTCCTTAGAAGCCCGTTGCTAACGCCTCTAATATGATACTTGCATCATATCAAACAACACGGTGAAGTGCTAAATGCTTGTGAGCATGAATGATGTTCCGAGAACCAAGCATGAAAGCATGGAGTCTTCTTATGAGATTATGAAATCTTTACAAGCAATGTTTTGGCAACCGTCCGATCAAAGTCGTCATGAAGCCACTAGGAGCTATATGACAACTAAGATGAGGAAGGGTACTTTTGTTCTAGAATATGTTTTGAACATGATCAACATAATGCACGAGGCAGAAGTACATGGGGCGACCATTGATGAGCAGACTCAAGTTAGCATCATACTAGAGTATTTTGTCACTTTCATTGACGACTACTCAAGATATGATAATAGTTACCTAATGCATCGAAAGTCTGAAACATTTGGAAAGTTTAAAGACTTCAAGGCTGAAGCTGAAAAAAAATTAGGTAAATCATTGAAAACTCTTTGATCCGATCGAGGTGGTGAATGATTGGATTTAGAATTCAAGGATTATTTACTGGAGTTTGAAATCTTATCCCAACTGACAGCACCTAGAACACCACATCAAAATGGTATTACAGATAGGAGAAACTAAACATTATTGGATATGGACTACACACGACAACTTACATTTTGAATGTAGTCCCCTCTAAGTCTGTAAGCAAGACGCCTTTAGAGTTATGGAATGTCTCAAAATCTAGTTTGCATCATTTTCATATATGGGGGTGTCCAAATCACGTTCTTAGACCCAAGACCGAAAAGTTAGACTCAAGGTCTGAGGTATACATATTTATTTGTTATTCTCTAGAGATAAAGATGTATGTGTCAACAAATGCAATATTTCTTGAGCATTAATATATGCAGTACTACAAACCTCGTAGAAAATTAGTTCTCAAGGAATTAACGACTAATGAGAATTTCTACTGATAAACGAGAAGTTCCGATAAAGGAAACTCTGGTGCAATGTCATAGTAGGAGGGTTGTGAGATAACGAGTTCGCTATGAACTAAAGGCACTAATAAGGACGATCCATTATCTTATGAAGAAACAATGAATGATCCTGAAAAGGAGAAATGGGAAGATGCCATGAACCAGGAAATGAAATCTATGTATTCTAATTTTGTTTGGGATCTTGTAGATCCACCTGAAGATGTCAAGTCCTTTGGATGTAAATGGATCTTCAAAAAGAAAAGTGGTGTAGATGGGAAAGTAGAGACTTTTAAGGCATGGTTAAAAGCCAAGAGCTATACACAAAGGGAGGCAGTCAATTATGAAAAGACATTTTCTCATGTGGCCATGCTAAAATCCAATCACATCCTTTTATCCATAGCCACTAGTTTTAATTATGAGATATGGCAAATGGACGTCAAGACAACTTTTCTAAATGATTCTCTTGAAGAAAGAATCTATATGATACAACTAGAAGGGTTCGTACAAAAGGGGCATGATTAGAAAATATGCAAATTGCTTAAATCCATTTATGGATGAAAGCAAGCATCTAGATCTTTGAATCTTACCTTTGATGAGATTACAAAGTCTTATGGCTTCGAGAAAAATGTTGATGAAGCCTGTGTTTATAAATACACCAAAGATAAGATAGTGGTTTTCTTCGTTCTTTATGTTGATGATATTCTACTCATTGAGAATTATGTAGAAACTTTTTCAAAAGTAAAGAAGTGGTTAGTTGAGAAATTTCAAATGAAAGATTTGGGAGAAACGAGCTTTGTTCTAGGCATCCAAATCTTAAGAGATTGAAAGAACAAGTTCTTGGCCTTTTCTCAGGCATCTTATACTGATAAAGTGCTGGAGAGATTCTCTATGGAGAATTCCAAGAAAGGTGAACAAAGACATGAAATTGTCCTCTTCAAGGAATAATGTCCTAAGACACATCAGAAGGAAGATGATATGAGAAAGGTTCCCTATGCTTTAGCAGTTAGATGTCTCATGTGTGTCATGTTATGTACGAGATCGAACATCTGTTATGCAGTGGGAATTTTCAGTCATTATCAATCAAATCTAGGTTTGGAACACTTGATTGCAGTAAAGCACATTCTCAAGTATTTTAGGAGAACAAGAAACTATATGCTTGTTTATTCAGGTCGAAACCTGAACTGTAGTCACCTTAGGTGGAGGAGCTGTAGTCTGGAGAAGAATTAAATAATCCAGCATTGTAGATTCCACAATGGAAGTCAAATATATAGCGGCTTGTGAAGCTACAAAAATGGTGGTATGACTCAGAAAGTTCTATTCTGATCTGGATGTAGTTTCAGATATGGACAAGCCACTGATCTTGTACTCTAATAACAATGGGGCTGTAGAAAATTCCAAGGAATTGAGGACTCAAAAGAGGGGCAAGCACAAAGAGATGAAATATCATCTTATAATTGTGCATCGATGGGATGTGACTGTTATGAAAATATCATTAGAACAGAACCTGACTGATCCTTTTACAAATACACTTTCGATGAAGTCTTTTGAAGGTCACATGCGAAACATGGGACTAAGAGAGATGCCACATTTTCTTTAGGGTAAGTGGGAGATTGTTGAGGTTATGCCTTCAAAACATGTGTATTGACATTTTGATATGAAATTTAAAGAGGATTACATTTTTCTTATAATTGTTCTTTTAAATTATTGTGGAATAATTTATATAAATATTTAAAAATTACATATTCATTAATGAGACTATGATCTTGTATTAGTATGAGAAGATTAAGATCATAGATGATGAATAAAATTGAAATATTTAATGAATGGTTGCTAATATGGTTCACTAAACATTATAAATGTGTGTGATCTAGATTCGGATCATTGATATGGATAGACATTATAATGAATGTACTTTATATAATAAGATTATATATGACAAGACTGATGTGAATTAATATCTTTATTAATGTGATGTCTATCATAAAGATTAAATACGCATCAATTCGATGATCATATGTAGATCAGTCTGAATCCTGAGTAGTCATGAACTCCTATGCATGTCTACTAGATCTTTGATTTACTCATTAAAGTCTGTTTGTTAATCAGGTTAGTGACTTTTTATTTGGAGATTCAGTGATGTAGATGGTTGGAGACATGATCTTACAAGATTTGAAATTTAAGCTTTCCTAACGGATCGCATATTAGTTTCCTTAAGTGTTGTTCTAGAACTGAATGGTTATTAAGCTCAAATTTATAATAAGATTATAAATTAGTCATTCACTAGTGAATTAATGGTACTTAAGAATCAAGAGGTAATTATAAGCATAAAATGGTAATTTTGTCCGGTTCTAATTTACAAACCAATAATTAGAGGACATAACAACATGAAATGATTATGTCAGTAGACTACATGAGAATACTCTGTAAATACATTCTATAATCCTTAAGAGTGCAATTCCATATTTATAATGGAGAAATAATTAAATTAATTAATAAGATTATTTAATTAAAGAGTTTAATTAATTGTCCTCAAGTCACCTCTATACTACGCTGTTTGGGGTGTGAATATTTCAAGATATGAGAAAAAGACTAACTTGTAAACAAAATTTGTATTCTAGGGCAAGTATATAATTATGAGATAATTATGTGTGATTAATTAATTAATTGAATTATTTATATATTTAAATATAATTTTTAGAAATTATATATATACATATAAATATTTTTAATTATCGATAAGTGAGACATAATATCTAACTTATAAATTTAGATAATTAAATTATTATTAGATAATAATTTAAATCAATTAATATGTTATTTGTGAAATAACAGATAAGTTACTTGTAGGGATAAACAGATATGTAAATTTTGAATTAACTGATATCTAGATAATTATCTTATTAAAATAAATATTTAATTCGCAGTAATTGTCATGTGTGAATCACTGATAGGGTATTAGAAATTGACATGGACTACTGTGGTGTCATGTGGCACTACAGTAGTGAGTGTGCAACATTGTAGTGCCACATGGCACTACAGTGGTGCCTTGAGGCATTGTGCTGGCTTACAGCACACTGCAGTGCCATGTGGCATTACAGTTGTACACGAGTATAGTGTATCCCACTGTAATTGATAATTTTATAATGAAATATTATTTCAATTTATCCCTAAAAATATGATACGCCATTATCTAGAATATTATTCTAATGGCCTTGGTTGTTGAACCTATAGTAGGGAATCAGTTGATCAGATCATCAGTTCATCAATCAAGAGTTGAATTAAGACACGCTTGGTGTGTGAGAGATTTTTTTCTGTGATTAAACGTTAATCAAATCTCTAAAAGAATAATCATCACATTCTTTTATAAAATCGTATCACTAAAGTTCTTCTTAATAAATCTCTAGATCTTATGCGTTGAGAAAATCTAGAGATAGAAAAAGTTTTATGATATTCTACGTGCCCACACACATCCTAGTGCGTTGAGGATTGACTTGAAAGATATTGGTGTGGATCTCGGAGTCTACTGATCGTTTGAATGGTTTCGCGAGAATGGAGGATTGATCGGTTTTTACAAGGACACTTGATATAGACTATAAGAGTTATATGATTTCTAACCTTCTATGTTATAGATTTAACTTATAAATATATAATAGATCCTGACTGATTGAAAAAGAATTTTCAATAAAACTTTTTATTTGGTTATCGTGGCGTTGAACAAGTTTGGTTTTAATAAAAAAATTTATTTTTTTATTAAAAGATTAATTTTTTTAAAAGGTCACGCTTCCGCCACGCACGCGCCGTGACCACCAGTCCTTCATCAGTGTTTACCCGTTGGCTAGTTAGCATTTCCCGTTCTGGTGCTCTTTTCTGTTCTTGGTATGCGCCCGACCGTTCTTTATCTATTTACGGGTGTCACTCGACATCAGTCTTCTCTTCCGTTTCTGCTTTTCTGCCACTTTCCGCGAGCCCTTTGGTTGGCCCTTCTTGTCCACGTGACAGTGGGTATTTTTTTGAACTGTTCACTAATAAAATCAATTCATTAAACTACTTATTATCTGCAAAAAAAATATATGACTAAGATGGATATTATTCGAAACTAATGACTAGATATAAGATATATTGGTTTTGATCATTCTAGTTAAAGCCTCTTCAGCCAAGCATTCGCATCTTCTCGTGGATCTTCTATGTAACTGATGAGCTTCATGGTGTCTGGGTTCTCATCGCCTAGTTAAAAGAAAACAAGATAACTCTTGAAGAATCGATTTTGAAAAACCAACGCAAAATAATTATCGGAAAGAATATGTAAATTTATTATATGAGACTTTATATTGGAGTTAAACAGTAAAGACTCAAGGATCGAAAAAAAAAATGTTTAGTGCAATCAAAGTTAGAACTTTTAGTAATTAATAAGTGAACAAGATGATCTTAACTTACAAAAAATATGAAAAATTAATTCTAATTAGATAATTTTAAAACATTGGTGATTACCTCTTTAAGCTTGTTATCAAAGAACTGTGCTTGCATATATTTGGTGGCTTTGTCACCAATTCAACAATAAAAACACCAAAGAACTACAAAGTAAATTATATTTCTTGAATTTGCTCTCTCTGAATCACAACAGAGTCATGGTCAGTTACACCCATTTTTCATTGGAGTAATCCCCGATAATGTGGTACTCATGTGTGATTAGAGTCATCCATGTCGACTTCCTCGTGATCGTAGACCGTCTTTTCTTATTCTCAGATTGTCCAACTAGAAAACATCTTAGATATAATGTCTAAACAACTCAAGCAAGATGATGACACAATAAAAAATATGTTCATTAAATTTAATGAAAATAATTGTTAACTTAATCCTTAGATGAAAACACATAAGGCTCATGCTTTATTTTTTGATGAACTTCATTTTCTTTTGGAGATAATCAAATGAGAAAGGTAAAACTTAAGAAAAATAAGAAATTCAAAATAGAATGAAGGGAAGTCAGTGAGTTAAGTGGGAACGAATGTCAGTAGTTTGAATTCAAGAAGAATTTCAGTTTGTAAGGATAATCTTATTTAAGTATGATTTCTCAAGATGGTTATGTAAATTATTAGGCAGAATATGTGAGATCTTATCATTTTGGTTTAAATTTTGATTTTCTAAGTTTATCTTTTCCTTATCTCATATCTACTTGTAGAAATAACCTTATTTAATATTCTGAAAATGCTCAAGATTTCTTCCACAAGAAGCACTAATTTTGTTTATATGGGATTCAAAAGATTGAAAATTTATTACATTTTAAAGTTTTTGTTAGAGAGAGAATTTATCCCATGTAACGGTCTAATTTTAGCGTCTTGGTAAGGTAGGTAAATCTACTAGCTACTACTATTCTATTGCCCTATTTGAATTTATCCAAAACTAAATTGGCTCAAAAAAGGGAAATATAACCGTTGTAAATTCAAATAAACCTATCTTAAAACTCTCTAACCATGAGGTTCTTCTATTTGTTTCATCTTGGAGAATAAAGATAAATTATGATCGAAAAATCGGCGAGAACCATGTTAATTCCAAAAGCCACACCTCCATAATAGTTTATTGTGACTTTAGATGGCAAAAATACCCGTGCTACCCGCGAATATCTGATTTAATGGGTGAGTTTAAAATATTAAAAGTAAGTGCACTAAATAGACAAGTTTTGAAAACCAATTTAAGAAAGGATAACACACCATTGTACTTTGATCAAAATGCAAACTAACCCTTACACTTTTTTTCATATTTTTATACCTCTATACTTTAACCAAACTGTAAAATATACAAGGATCAATCATTGATTATCATCTAATTTAATTAAAAATAAATGTAAAAAATAACTTTTGAATTGAAAGATAATAGATTCTGAAATATTTGATTATGAAATCTATAAATCAAAGGTTAAAATGATCATCTACAAATTCGTCAACAGTTAGTTGATGACGTGACACTAAAAATCTATTATTTACCTATAATTTAAAAAATGCATTGTAATATTGCTCTCAATAAATTATAGACCAATAAATATGCATTCTCTCATTTCTATTAAAAAATACACACATAAACATATATATATATATANATGTCAAATTTCATCTTTATCATTCAAAAAACAATAGAGCACTACAGTCATGGGAGAGGGGAAAATGATTTTCCTAAGTTCCACGGTCACTTAAGATAAGTGGAACATTGAATTGTTAATGGAGAAGACTAGTGATACCCAAATAGCCATTGGTCAATCAGAGGCAAAGGAAATAAGTAACTAACGCTCAATATGAAAGCAAACTTACAAGAAAGAAAAAATAAAGGGAAAAAAGACAAATCTGTACCATTTTTTTAATGCTTTTTACTCCATCACTCGTCTTGCTACCATCCCATATTCACTGTAGCAGACAATGTCTGTTTGTAGTCACTAAACATCACAGCCGCACATCTTAACTAACCCTCCTTTGTTTAAACTAGTTAATAATTACGTGCTTCACACGTGTTAAACAACTTAAAATATACGTTGAATTTAAAATTAATAATAATGTAACGGCGACCGATGATGAACCCCAGACTTGGTCGGAGAGAGGGGAGAAAAGCATGTTTGAACCCAATGGATATATCAAACGCGGGAATCCATGTATAAATAGCTACCCTTAGATTATTCTTACGAGATGTATAAGATATGATCCAAATATATGTTTGACTTATTTTATGTTACATACAATATACATTAGTTTTTCTCCTATTTTGAAGTTGGACACAACTTTTTTAGAGTACATGCTATTTACCATATAATAAATTTAGCTAATTTTTAGATTATCTAATGTGGGGTCACAACTTTTTTAGAGTACATACTATTCACCATATTATTCACCATATAATGGATTTAGCTAACTTTTAGATCATCTTTTGTGACCCACATTAGATGATCTAAAGTTTATTTTAATTCTATGTATGATACATGATCAATGCCATACATGACCCCTTTTAAAGTTTTATCTTCAATTATATATTAATATACTTTTTTTCATTATTATGAGTTAATTGATTCTTAATTTAATATTTGATGAATCTATTTATACATAAACAATATCACATAAATATACAATATCACATCGTTTATATAACTTTCTTTTAATAAACTAATAAGAAATAATTATTTTTAAAAACTTAACTAATATAATGTTAAAATTGAATATATCAAAATACAAAAATATTGAAAAAAATGTTACACATTTCACTATATTGATTAATTTTAAATTACTTCTGTAAATTTGTTATGTTGACAATTTACAACGTAAATTTTTAAATGTTTAACATTAATCCCAAACTTGTGAAAACAGATAAAATTGGTCATCATTATCTTACTCTCGTCAATTTTCCAACACCCAAAATTATTTTGGAAAACATCAGCCTATAATTTTCTACTCAATAACGTTTAACGAGACAATATTAGTAATATTGCTCTTCTTAAATTTGGCATGGAATTCTAATTTTTATTCTAATAAAAGTTAGGGAAGCAATGTTACTCATCTTAAATTTGTAAGCGCAAAATGATTCAAAATTTACAAGCTCAAATTGAATTTTAATTAAAGATATATTTTTGAAAAGGAAGCTGTTTGGGATCCTATAACAGAGCTGGATTCGGTAACTACTGAGCTCTCGCTTGGTGTGACTGACCATTTCTAGTCCTTGATCAATCTCAGATCTCTCTATCTCTAATTATGATAGGTCCCAAATACAGATAATAAAATGTAAGAATAATTATTTTCTCTTCGGATGAGAATAGAACTACAATTTGAATGCAAATGATTTTCTTTTCTCTTTTCTTCATTAACAACTTCGGCTGCTTAAATAAGCAAGGCCACTTACAAGAAAACTGAAATGAAAAGAAAGACTAGTAACTAACAATTTAGCGGAAGCACACGTAAAACAGAGCATGCCAATACACGTAAAAACAGAACATGACTAACGGAAATAAAAATAACGAAAAACTCTGCACTTCCGAAGACCCATTCACACGATCCCACTGAACCACTAGCACGTAAACTTCTCGCCATCCAAGACCGAGTCCATTCCTGCTTTTCACGTGTTTGTTGGTTCTGCCTGCATGCAATGGTTCTTCACGTCCCAACTTATCCCTAGTATTTGGGATTTGGTTTATGGCCCCTCTCCAAACGACGTGGCCTAACAATACCTCCCTCATCAAGTGGATCCTTGTCCTCAAGGTCCAAATTCGGAAACATCTCCCGTAACTTCTTTTTTGGTTCCCAGGTTGCCTCCTCGGCTGGAAGGTGTTTCCATTTTACTAAGTTTTCTTCGAGCAGTTGAGTTCCTTGCTTGATCCAACGGTAGTCTAAAATAGTTTGTGGCTCCACTAAGACTACCCCTTCATCGGTGACTGGTGGTAACTCGGCCTGTAGCATTTCAGTGTTCCCCCGTTGTCTTGGTATCGTTTGAGTAGTGACACGTGAAACACCGGGTGAATACGCGCCCCTTCTGGTAACTGTAATTTGTATGCAACAGGCCCAATCTTCTCTAAAATCTGGTAGGGTCCATAAAAAAGGCTAGCTAGTTTCTGATAGACCCGTTTGAAGATCGTTTTTTATCGGTATGGGTGCAGCCTCAAAAGTACCCACTCGCCGACATCGAATGAAATGTCTCCTCGCTTCTTATCTACCATTTGCTTCATTCTGTTTACTGATCTCTCTAAGTTGGCTTTCAGTTGCCGTAGCAGTTCATCCCGGTTTATGAGTTGCTGGTCAACTTCATGTACCGGTGATAATCTATTTTTATACGTCGGAATGGAAGGAGGCAATCTTCTATACAACGCCTGAAAAGGGGTCATCCCTGTTGAAATATGGTATTTCGTATTATACCAGCATTCCGCCCAAGGTAAATAGCCGCTCCATTTCCGTGGCCACTGATGAACAAAACATCGAAGATATTGTTCGACGCAGCGATTGGTGACTTCCTTCTGGGCATCCGTCTGTGGATGGTATGCGGAACTAAACTGCAGTTTAGTGCCCGATAGCTTGAAAAATTCTTTCCAGAAGTTACTGATGAAAATTGGGTCCCGATCACAGGCATACAGTGAAGCTTGATGATGCCTTCCACAAATTTTTCTGGTACAGTTTTTGCAGTAAAAGGATGACTTAAAGTAAGGAAATGAGCGGACTTCCTAAGTCTGTCGACAACCACCATAATGGTTTCCTTTCCTTGCGACACTGGTAAGCCCTCGATAAAGTCGACGGTAATATCGTCCCATACTTGACACGGGATTGGCATGGTTGAAAAAGGCCAGCTGGAGCTAACGTCTCAGTTTTTATTTTCTGTCATACCTCGCATCCCTTGATGTAGTATTGCACTGATTTATGCATCCCAGGCCAATAAAACTGTTGTCTTAATTTCCTGACGTACGTAGGACGCCCGAATGACCCCCTACTTTGGTGTCGTGCATTTCATGTAATAGTTTTGCCCTGAAGGCAGCATCGTTCGGCACAATGACCCTTCCTCTACAAAGTAATAGACCTTGGCGCCATATATATGATCCTCCTGGTTGCTCAGTGGCCGCACGACCCTTTGACTGAATGTACTGGTCTTCTGCAGCCTTTTTTATTTCTTCCCATAAGCTAACCTGCGGAAAGAAAATACCTTGAAGAATGGGACTGCCCTGTCTTCGCGAGAGAGCATCAGCTACGGAATTCTCACGGTCCGGTCTGTATTTAATTTCGTAATCATAACCCAAGAATTTAGCAACCAATTTTTGTTGCTCTGGCGTTGCTATTCGCTGCTCTAGAAAATATTTGAGGCTGCGTTGACCGGTCTGAATATAGAATTTTTGGCCTAGAAGATAAAGCCGCCATGTATGCCACTGGTTTGTCACTCCGAGGGCTCGACTCATGTATGCCACTGGTTTGCCTTGTTGCGACAGGACCGCTCCAATTCCCTCTCCAGATGCGTCCGTTTCAATAGTGAAAGCATCATCGAAGTTTGGCGTGGCTAATATCGGCGTGGTTGTCATAGCCTGTTTGAGAGCAAGGAACGCTTTTTCAGCTTCTTCATGCCATCTGAATTGGCCTTTTTTGAGAAGATTCGTGAGAGGCCAAGCTATAATAACGTAATCCTTGACGAACTTCCGGTAATTACCTGTCAAACCTAAAAACCCACGTAGTTCCAAAATGTTAGTAGGTTGAGGCCACACTACCATAGCAGCAATTTTGTTTTCATCCACTTTCACGCCCTGACTTGTAATGATGTGTCCCAAGTATAGATCAAAATATCATCAAAGAAAACTAATATGAATTTTCGAAGATGATGTCGAAAGATGGAGTTCATAATAGCTTGAAATGTGGAAGGTGCATTACATAAGCCGAAAGGCATAACCAAGTATTCGTAATGTCCATTATGCGTTCGGAAAACAGTTTTATGGTATAACCTGGTTGAACTCGTACCTGATGGTATCCCGCCCTCACATCGAGCTTGGTAAAAATAAGAGGCACCGTAGAGTTCATCCAACACATCATCCACTGTGAGAATCGAAAATCGGTCTTTAATGGTTGCGGCATTGAGCGCGCGATAATCTTTGCAAAATCACCAATTCCCGTCTTTCTTTTTTACCAGTAATATGGGCGACGAGAAGGGGCTAGTGCTGGGTCGCACAAGCCCGGATTGCAGCATATCTTGGACCTGTTTTTCAATCTCGTTCTTTTGATAATACGCATATCTATAAGGCCGAACATTAATTGGTTCGGTTCCATCCTTGAGGGCAATGTCGTGGTCAACTTCCCGTGTTGGTGGTAAGCTTGAAGGCTCAATGAACAAATCTGAAAATTCCTGTAATAACTCCCGTATGCTGGAATAAATATTCCTTGGTAGTTCCGTCTCGGCAACTTGTAGGCAAACAGCAAACAGAGCATGGCTGGGTCGAACTCCTTTAGTTAGCTCTGCGATTGAGGCCGCTTGGATATTTTGCCCGTCGATGCCTACCAATCTCTTAGTTTGATTTTCCCACGTGAATTCCATGGTTAACTTCCTCCAATCACATACCACGGAACCGAGAATTTCAAGCCATTGAATTCCCAAAACCATGTCTAACCCTGTGAGAGGTAAGGAATAAAGGGTTAATGAAAAAATGTTTCCCTGTAAATTGATCTGTACCACCTCAAACCTCCCTTGGCATCTGAGATTTTCTCCATTAGCAATTCAGACCGTGAAGGTTTCCGTAGGCACTACCGGTAGAGGCAGCAAATTGGCCATACGCTCACTAATAAAATTGTGAGTCGATCCGCTATCGATTAATACGATGACGTCATGGGCACAAATCTTGGCAGCAATTCGCATGGTTTTGGGAGCTGTCCATCTCGTTAGTGCATGCAGCGTAATTTCTGGTTCAGGAGGCCCTTCATGATTCTCTTCAACTGGTTGTTCTTTGGTGACATCATCGAATAACAGGTTCTCGTTATCCTCATAACGCTCCTACATGAGTATCCGTGGGCCCTGACATTTGTGTCCTGCAGTAAAACGGTCATTACAATTAAAGCATAAATTTTGGGCTCTTCTCCGCTGCATTTCCTCCCAAGTAAGTCGCCTCATGGGAACGACAGGGGTTGGTGGTGTTGCTCGGTTAGTAGGGGGAAGAGCTAGGGGAGCTCGCGTTGGTGGTGCAGGTCTTGTAAACCTCCTTTGTCTAGTCAATTGATCATCCTTCATTATTGCTAAACTGATGGCTTCTTTTAGTGTCTGGGGCTTAAAAATCCGTATACCATCAGAGATGTCCGTCTTTAAACCACCCATAAAAGTTCCTACAAGAGCTCTTTACGTCCATCCGTGAACTCGATTGCCCAAGCGATCGAATTCCCGCTGGTAATCATGCAAAGTACCAACTTGTATGATCCTCGAAAGGGCTTCATCAAAATGTTCACACTCCGACGGCCCAAAGTGAGCCCAGAGTTCATCTTTAAAATTTGCCCATGAGAGAGTACGTCCTTCCTCTTGCAATGTCCTACGGACCCATTGCCACCACTGGTTGGCCTCTCCTTCCAAGTGGTATGAAGCCAAAGAAACTCTTTGGGCTTCAGGAGTGTTCTGGAACTAAAAAATTGGTTAACACAATTGAACCACTCCGTCGGATCATCTCCTAAAAATCGAGGAAATTCAAGTTTTGCTGTTTTGGAAGATACCACCAGTCGTCCCCGTCGTTGCCTTCTCGATGGTGGTTGGAAATTTCCTGGTTGGCAAGTAAGACATCAGAAAAATGATTGAGAGTTTCTTCCACCTGACGAAGCCTATCGGCCATGCCGAGCTCCATCCTGTGTAACCCATCCTACACTCCACCTAGCTCGGCCTCTAACTGCTCGATACGCTCTTTATTGGTTCCCATTAATAACATGGCTTTAATACCAATGATAGGTCCCAAATACAGATAATAAAATGTAAGAATAATTATATTCTCTTCGGGTGAGAATAGAACCACAATTTGAATGCAAATGATTTTCTTTTCTCTTTTCTTCATTAACAACTTCGGCTGCTTAAATAAGCAAGGCCACTTACAAGAAAACTGAAATGAAAGGAAAGACTAGTAACTAACAACTCAACGGAAGCACACATCAAACAGAGCATGCCAATACACGTAAACATAGAACATGACTAACGGAAATAAAAATAATGAAAAACTCTGCACTTCCGAAGATCCATTCGCACGATCCCACTAAACCAGTCGCACGTAAACTTCTCGCCTTCCAAGACTCTGTCCATTCCTGCTTTCACTTGTTTGTTGGTTCCGCCTGCATGCATGCAATGGTTCTTCACGTCCTAACTTATCCCAAGTATTTGGGATTTGGTTTATGGATCCTCTCTGAACGACGTGGCCTAACAAATTATCCTCTGTATCTGTTCTTCTAAGTTTCTCTCTCACTGTCTCTTCCATTTTCCAGAAAAAGTTTATGAAACTAGCTGTTTCTTGGACCGAATAATCTTTCTTTGTCTATCTATTGAAGGTAACCTGAGGAAGCTTATTCCTTAGTCCATTTCTAGTAAAGCAACTATAAATATTTTCTTTCTTATTTACCTTTGGAACTTCCCGAGAAAAAGAAAGAGAGAAATAAAACACATTTTTCTTCTTTTCTTTTTTGGTCACAAATTCTCGATGTGGTTTTCACAACATCGCGATCGAGACGCGACAAAGATCGTGACGGCGATTTAAAACCATGATAATGAGATTAGAGTGATAGCACACCCATGCGGTACTTAAGATGCTCTATTGTCAAGATGAGTTCCTTAGTAAGTCTAACTAGCAGATTTTACGCGTTGAAGTGGGCTAAAGAATGAGATGAGGACTGAAGAGGTTTTGAAAGAATAAGAAAAGCTTATATTACTCAAGAGAATGATGATACCATGCTTGAAGGATTGGAAATTCAGGAATTTAAGGGATTTATAGATTTCAGGGATGAATTGTGAGGGTGAAGACATTTCTTATATATAACCTTTCACCTCCTCAATAGAAGGTTGAGATCATTTAAATCTATGATGGAGATGAAGCTCTAGAGAGTCTCACCTCCTTGCTTATAAATATCTTGAATATTTATACATAATATCTAGATATTTTTATAAAAGAGATTCTAGATACATCCTATTTATTTCTACTAACTCTTATTTCATATTATCTAGATATTTACATAGAAACTCCTACAGTCTCCTAGAAAACTCTAGATTCTTCTGGATGGTTCCAAAGAACTCTTGGTAAACCTCGTGTAAGAGTGTGTATAGGAAGGTTGGAAATATACTATATCATTATGCATGCTTAATGGTATGGACGTGGAACTCCTGATGTCTCCAAGTGTTGCAACAGTATGTGCTGAGTGCCTAATGCATGTTTGCTTGAACTTTTATTAAGGGGATTCAAAAACTGTCGTGGCCTTCTATCAGCCTTATGCAGGGTGTAACATTCTCCCAGCCCTAAGATCGCAACGTCTTAGGCACATAAGTGTGGTCGTGAAAAGTACGAGACGGTGTCCTACGATTGTGTCGGGATATCTTATGGTAGATGATTGTGTTCTCCTACGGTTTTTGTGAGATGTAAGCTTGTGCATGACACGAGATGGGTCGGGCTTTGAGCTTTTTCTGTCTCATCCCATCTAAAACGAGACAAGAAAATCTTATCATGTTATGTTCTGTCGAAGAAAAATTGCACAAAGGACGAGATGGTTGGTCCCACGATTCAGAACGGGACGAGCCATAGGGACAGACGGATTTGGATCACCTCATGTTTTTTGATCCAAACAGGGGTGGTGTTCACGCAATCTGGACCATTTGTTTCTACAACGGACGATCGAGATGCCTTCTTTTCCCTTTTTGTTTTTTCTAGCATATTTTTTCTTTTCTTTTCCCTTTTATTTCTTCAAATGGATTGCCCAGATGAAAACATATCTCTCTCATATTTTCAAAACATGAGAGGATTCATATCGAGGGACCGACTTCCCTTGGATTCGTTTGATTAGGGTTGATTTTGACTGCGTTTTTTTTACTAATTTCCCCATTCAAGTTAGAATTTTTAAAACATATAGTAGTTCTTACAACACTATTATTAGATAAATGCTAGGTTACAAGACTTGGACGGACACTTACCACTTTGGGAATGAATTAGAGGCATACGGCTTGGTAGGATTAGGATGAGGTTCCTTGTGTCAGTCCGCCGCCACGACCTCCTCCATAGAATTTAGATGCGTCGTCCTCTCATTAAGGTTGAACCTAGAGACAGGTGGTAGTGTCATATACGTTTGCATTTACAGACACTTAGTAATCACAGATTGGCTATCATAAAATTAGAGTTTACTCCCACTTTCTGTATAAAGATGTTTAATACTCCTATTGAAGGGGGTGGAATTTTTTGACATTTCACACACACATTGGGGGGCTCTCTTTCCCTCTCCCTCTCTTTGGCAACCTCAAGGAGGTGTGTTTGCCGGCAGTGTCACCGTCTAGGCCGCTAATCCTTTCCTCCACGCTAGAATTTCATGTTCCTAAAACTTTTTCGATGACTAGACGACTCTCCGTTCATGACCCCATCCAGTTCAAATTTCATCCCCGAACAATGGCGAATCCACTGGGGAGTCATCTATCAAAGAGATGCATCTATGAGGAAGGTCTGTTGTGTGTTTATTTCTTGAAATCAGTATGTTTTTTCTTTGATTTTTTCATGAAAATTTTGAACCCAAAATAGAATGAATTTCTATAATTTAATTTATTTTTTGAACGAATGTTTCCACTGATTCCTTCATAATTTTTACTTCGCCTTTTGTAGTTATGAAAATGACCCAACAAATTATGATGGGTCCACTATCCTAGAAAGCATCTAAGACGTTTAACCAAAGATTCTTCCTTAAATGCTTTAATACGTTTTAACAAAGCTTGTTCGTGGAACGCATTTAAGACGTCTCAGCAAAGATTTTTCGTGAAATGCATTTAAGACGTTTTAGCAAAGATTGTTCCAGAAACGCATTTAAGACATTTAAGAGAAAATTGATCCTGTAACGCATTTAAGTCATTTTGGGAAAGCTTGTTCCTGAAATGCGTTTAAGACGTTTCAGCGAAGTTTGTTCCTGGAACGCGTTTAAGACGTTTCAGTGAAGTTAATTCCTGGAACGCGTTTAAGACGTTTCAGCAAAGTTGGCTCCTATAAGTATTTTAGAAATTTCAGCAAAGTTAGTTCCTGGAACACGTTTAAGACATTTCAACAAAATTAGTTCCTAGAATGCGTTTAAGACATCTCAACAAAATTAGTTCCTGGAATGCGTTTAAGATATTTTAGCCATGTTTGTTCCTATAACGCGTTTAAGACTTTTCAGCAAAATTTGTTTGTGGAATGTTTAAGCCATTTCAGCATAGTTAGTTCCTAGAGCGCATTTAAGATGTTTCAGCAAAGGTTATTTCTAAGACACATTTAAGATGTTTCAGTGAAGTTTATCCCTGAAATGCAATAAAGACATTTTGACGAAGGTATCTAAGCGGAACCTAGCCGCTATTGTGATCCTTTCGAAGCGAAACTTGGCCGCCATAACATGTTTGAAATACATAAGTTACTACTGCTTCGATCTTTACCATGGAATATGGTTGCTGTCGTATGGATTAAATCTAACTTAGAAATTTATCATGAATATACTTATGCTAAAAGTCGTGTGTAAGGGCGACGTAACATTGAACAATAAAACTCCGAAGTAGGAATGAGTATCCTTTAAGCGTGACCATTACAAATAGTTTAAATGGTCACATAAGTACGCGCCTACTTAGGCAGCTTGATTATATTTTTGTGTATATATGTGCATTCTTAGGTAGTATCATGCAGATTCCTATGTATATGCACTTTCGTGGGGAGAAGATCTAAAGACGACACTTCAGCGTGTTTGCCTGCCGCCGAGCAATTAATTAACGAACTTTTCCATGGTTAGATTTCCTCTTAGGTAATATGTTGCCTTGATTTTATCCTGCGTTGGTTAAACTCCTAATCGGTGAAAATCCTCTCTGGTGAGTTTTTCTCGATCAGTTCTCCCATATCATTAATATTAGAGAGTGATGGTACATTTATTCATGACTCTGATGAATTATCTCTAGTAATGTTAAATATGAACGTATCGTTTAGACGTATCTGTCATATACGAGCATGATATGGTTAGAAAATATTGCCTAGTTCTATTCACTTATCGTGATACACTGGTATTTGAACATACATCATGAACATGCATATGGTACATATATTATCATGTATATTCTCTTGTGCTAACATTGAACAGAAGGTTGTGCATTGCTAGTGTATATATATTTCTCAACTAGTCATTCTTCAATGAATATCGCCATGATCAGACTCTTTATTGAAAGAGGACAACTGTAGTCAACTACTTCTTACATCTCTTACTAGAGGCTAAATGAAAGCATTTGATAAAGCATCACATCCATGTGGGGGTTACAACAATGAAGATAACTTGAAAGCATTTGATAAAGCATCACATCCAAGTGGAGGCTATAGCAATGAAGATAACCTTACATGACTGATTCAGTGAAGAATAAATCGTCGTCACAATTGAACAACTCATAATTCGGTGGCTCATCAAGTAAGATAACAACACACACTGAGAATTTGTACAAGTTCAAGTGCTACGCATTTGAACTTGCACATGTGGCTAATGTTTATACATGGATTCCTGCCCTAGACATAACCGTTAGATTCACCCTCCCTGATCAGACCCCTGTGATTATTTACTTACAATCGCCAAGTCGAGTGACAAGACCTGGACGGTCCCTTACCACCTTGGGAATGAATTAAAGGCAGATGACTTTGTAGGATTAGGATGAGGTTCGTTGTGTAGGTCCGCCACCACGACCTCCTCAGTAAGCTTTAGATGCGTCATCCTCTCATTGAGGATGAACCTAGGACACGTGGTAGCGCCATATACCTTGGTCTTTACATACATTTGACAATCGTTGAGTGGCCATCTTATAATTAAAGTTTACCCCCAACTTTCTATATAAAGATGCTTAATACTCCTATTGAAGGGGGTGGTATTTTTGGACATTTCACGCACACATTTGGGGGCTCTCTCTATCTCCCTCTCCTTGGTAACTCTAAGGAGGTGCGTTTTCCAGAAGTTGTCACAGTCTAGGTCGCTAAAGATGATAATACTTCCCTCCACGCTAGACCTTTATGTTCACAAGACTTTTTCGATGACTAGATGACTCTCCGTTCATTACCAGATCTGGTTCGAATTCCATTCCCAAAATAATGAGGGAGGCACTTCCCCTAGGAATGGTTGGGAAGCCGCGCCCATGGTTCCTCCTGTGGCAGCATGGAGAGCCACCCTCGAGGTGGCATGGGGAGCCGTGCCCGGGGTTCTACTGGGGTGGTATAAATAAGGCACTTCGAAGACCCATAAGGTGGCTACATCTTTTTAAAAAATCCTTCTATCCTAGTGTAGCAAACATTGTCCTAATCCTACTAGACCCAACTCCCAGATTGTTCCCAAATGAGAAAAGATCTTCGAATCTTTGTCATTAAACTAGAAGATGAAGTACCACATTTAATACGTAATTTCATATAGTCGGATCGCCACCTTTATAAAACAAGAGTGTCCCTTTCGGAGGTTATTTTGTTAATATCACGCACCAATCAATGTTATTCCATGCAAGTGCCACATGGACTTGTCTTTAGATGCCACGTGTTCCATTTGATATGTTACTCTTAACGACATGGCTCACTATTTACATTAGCACCCTTTTCAAGGTTGAGGGCACATCAATCAAGCTTGGACATATTTTCTTATTTGAGTGTTTTCTGCATCTTTCGCACTTGTTCGTGGGGCAGACATCTTTCTTGTCTCCGATAACTACAAACATCAAATCATTAAAAATTAGATCTGCCATAATTTACGAGGTGGGAGAACCTCGTTCGAGGTGCTCGTTGGGACCCCATTTGAGTCGAGGTGTGTGACAACATCTCTAATGGAGCGTGTGAGAACGCCTCGTTCAAGAAAATGTTTCTGGATTTAGGGTGATGTGTGTATGAGTGATTTATTTTATGTCAAGTATGCCTAGGAACGTGGGAGTGGGTGAGGATGAAGGACAAGCAAACTTAGGGAGGCATCGGAAGGTGACAAATGTCTTTAAAACTCTATGGTAGGTGAGAAACTCGTGGAGAGAGTAGTCTCCATGTTTGATCTTGGGATTAATGAGAAGTGATTGTCCCAATAATGGTGCTAGAGACCCATTTATATAAATGGGGTCGAGTGGCGGTCGCACGGATGTCTTTTTAAAACGTGGTCACACACTAAAAATATGACACCATGCCTAAAATGTGCCCCATCCCTAAAATGAAGTAACATAGGAAACTGCACTCAGGGTTCCCCCATGATAGCATGGGAAGGCACCCTCAGGGTTCCCCCCAAGTTGGCATTAGAGCTACCTCTAGGGTTCCCCCTGAGTGGTATGGGAGGCCGCGACTGGGGTTCCCCCCGTGGTGGCATGGAGTGGCACCTTTAGGGTTCACCACGAGGTGGTATGGGGAGCCACCCTCAGGGTGGCATGGGAGCCACGCCCAGGGTTCCCCCTGAGTGGTATGGCAAGCTACGCCTGGGGTTCCCCCTTGTGGCAGCATGGAGAGCCACCGTCGGGGTGGCATGGGGAGCCACCTTTAGGGTGGCATGGGAAGCCACACCCGAAGCTACCAGGGTGGTATAAAGGAGGCACTTCCAAGACCCGTAAGTTAGCTACATCCTTCAAGGAGATCTTTCCATCTCGGTGTAGTGAACATTGTCCTAATCCTACCAGATCATGGCCCCCAGATTGTTCCCATGCGAGAAAAAAACTTTGAATCTTTGTCACTAATCGAAGACGAAGTGCCACATTCAATACACAACTTCATATAATGGTATCACTACCTTCATAAAATAGAAGCGTCCCTTTCAGACATTATTTTGTTCATATCACGCACCAATAAGCGTTATTCCATGTAAGTGCCACATGGACTTATCTTTAGATGCCACATGTTTCCTTTGATACGTTATTCTTAATGACGTGGCTCACTATTTACATTAGCCCCCTATTCAAGGTTGGGGGCACAACAATCAAGCTTGGACATATTTTCTGATTTGAGTGTTGCCTGCATCTTTCGCACGTGTTCGTGGGACAAACTTCTTTCTTGTCTCTAACAACTACGGACATCAAATCATTAAAATATAGATCTTCCATAATTTACAAGGTGGGAGAGCCTCGTTCGAGGTGCTTGTCGGCACCCCGTTTGAGTTGAGGTGTGTGACAACACCTCTAATGAGGCGCGTGAGAATGCCTCGTTCAGAGGCATGTCACATCACCTTGAACGAGTGTGTGTGAGCACCTCAAACAAGGTGATGTATCTCACCTCGAATGAGGCGCTGAATTCACCTCGAACGAGGCGTTGCATTTCTCCTCGAACGAGGCGTGTGATAGCGACTCAAACAAGGAGTGTTAGCACCTCGTTCAGAGGGGTGTCAGAATGCGTCGTTTAGAGGCGTGTCACATTGCCTCGATGAGACCCCATATCCCCTCCTTGGACGGGAGAGGGCATGGGGAGCTCTCCTTCTCTATAAAGTCAGTCGGCCAGGCCATTCTCTCAATTTCATTTCTGCACTTCACTTTGAAGCAAATAACCTCTAGAGAAATACTTACAATTTCCAAAAGTACCACCCCATCCAAGTGTCCACCGAAACCTTGAGGTGTTTCCAACTAAATGAATAGTCTGAAAAAATACAAGCACTAGCGACGCACAACCCCAAGTTCAATGTTAGCACACATACCAAAGTATCATGACAAGTGAATATACATGGTAATATATGCATCATTTTCATGTTCATACTGAGTGGTTAAATACCAAAGTACCCTAACAAGTGAATATAGTCAGTCAATATTTTTTTATACATGTATCACGCCTCGTATATGATAGATGCAGCTTATTGATGTGTTCATAGTCATTATTAGAGATAATTCATTAGAATCATTAATAAACATATCACGTGTTTCTTATATTGAGATAACTAACCAAGGAGAAGTTCATCAAGAAATGGCCCGGCGGCAGGTACACATGCTGGAAGGCCTTCAATAGACGATTCCCCTTGTGAGAGTGCATACACATAGGAACCTGCATGATACTGCCTAAGAAGGCACACACATACATAAAAATGTAATCAAGTTGCCTAAGGAGGCGCGTGCATATTAGACTATCCATAATGGTCATGCTTCAATGGTGTTATGCCCATCCTAACTTCAGATTTTATCATCCATTAGTTCCTACTTTGAATTTTCATCAGACATGCTAATTCGTTCCTACTTTGAATCGTTATCATGCTTCATTATCATGCATCCCTACTTCGCACATACGTCGCTCTTACATATGACTTTTAACATGAGCATATTCATAACAAAACTCTAGTTAGATTCAATTTATATGACAAGAGAAATATGTCGTGGGATGAGCAAAGCAAATAATTAAGATAACTTGTGTACTTCAGACAGATTTTGGTGGTCAAGTTTCGCTTTGAAAGGATTTGCAACAATGACTAAGTTCTGCCCAACTACCTTTGTTGAAATGTCTTCATTGCATTTCAGGATAAACTTTACCAAAACGTCCTAAGTGCGTCCAGGGGACACACTCTGCTGGAATGGCTCAAATGTGTTTCAGGAACAAGCTTCACTGGAACATCTTAAGTGCATATCAGGAACAAACTTCGCTGGAACATCTTAAGTGCGTTCTAGGAACAATTTTCGTTAAACAAGTTTCAGGAACAATCTTTGCTAAAACGCCTTAAATGCGTTCTAGGAACAAACTTTGCCGAAACGTCTTAAATGGTTTTCAGGAACAACGTTTGCTGAAACATCTTAAACACGTTTCAAGAGTAGCTTTTACTGAAAGTCTCAAATGCATTCCTGGAGCTAACTTTGCTTAAACGTCCTACACGTATTTCAAGAACAAGATTTGCTGAAACATCTTAATTTCATATTAGGATGACAGACCTATTATAATATTTTGGGCTATTGTGATAATCACAAAAGTTGAAGTAAAGGTTACAATGCTAAACATGATAGTTTTTATGTAATTAAAGTTGAACATCTTCGATACGGCTTGAAGCGTCTGAGGGTCATCCCATCTACTATTATTCATAGAGGTGGTCTCATATGGCCATTCCTATTCATAAAAGTATGAACATAGGCAAATAATTGTAATTTTCATAATAGGCATTTCATAAATAAAACATGTGTATTGTGACCTCGAGTACATGATCTTCGAACCTTACAACACATGATTGCCTTTGTACTTAACATACCCCTCCTCGGGTTTTGTAGCATATCAGCCACTTCATGTCATGATGGTCATGTCGCGTGCAGTAGGAAAGATTGGTTCCTTATGACTTCTATGTCCGCGTTAATTATCTCTCCTTTTGGAGCTTCTCAAGGAAAATCTGTCTCAAAGTTTTACACTCTTTGGTCGCATGATTGGTGTCTCGGTGGAAGCAGTAATACCAAGGTGATTATATTTCTTCTCTGGTGGGCAAGTTTTCCACCCAAGGTCTCCGCACGACCTTATCCTTGACCCAGGCATCCAATAACACTTCTACCTTATCCACGGAGCAGGGGAAGGTTGGTGGATCATCCCTTTCATTTTTGTCCCATTTTACACCTCGTCCTTGGGGCTGTGCCATTGCTACTTATGGCGTGTATTTTGAGGTTTACACCAAAGTGTTGGTGCGTTGAGAAACTACATGGAGGTGTGAGAAAGTGACGATGTCACGATTCTCCAAATGCACTTTATACTCATTCATCATTCTGCATATGCACATCTTCACCAAGTATTCCTCCTTCCACTATTCCTGACAATCCATCGCTTTGTCCTTGAACCGTGTGATGTAAGTCATCAGGTCCTCATCTTTCTTTTGACGCTTGCACCCTAACCCGAGAATGCTCATCTTTTCCTCAAACATAAAAAACTTTATCGTGAAGGCAGAAACCATATGTGACTATGATAAAACTGATCTCGGTGCCAGATTGATGTACCATGTGTATGCTCGCTCAGTCAACGATTTCAAAAACTCCCTCAATCTCATGAACTCATCTCATCCTTGTGGGCCCAAGTCATCAATGAAACGTACAACGTGCTCTCTATCACATCCTTCATTTGCATTGTACTTATGGAACTTTGGGGGCACATAATTAAATGGATAAGACTTCATGGCCAACTCGCATGGGTAAGGGGGGTGAAAGGCCACTATCATCTCGCTCAGAGAGGCTTTGATGCGCTTCATCTCCAACATCTTCTATAATGTCTCTTTGGTAACAAAAGGGCTTGTGTCAGTGCCATCAACTGGGACGTCATGTGCCAGCGCGGGATGTACGAAGGCTAATGGAAAGGCTACTAGTGGAATGATAACATTTGTGGGGCCACTCGAATGACCCGCATTTTGGTCCCTATTTACCGTTCTTGACCCGGATGAGCCCCCGAGATTAATAGCTAGAATCTGTCTATCAGTGTCATTCTCATTCACCGCGTGAGGAGGGACGATATGAACGACAGACGATGGTAGAGGAGGGTTTTGAGCACATGCAAGGAGAGCGGTCAGCGTGCTTAGAAGGGTACGAATCTAGGCGTTGGAGGCCTAGAGCTCTCTAATGGAGTTAGTCTACTAAGTCATCATCATTGTAGCAATGGTAATGATGGGGAGGTTGATTCTCTCCTTAGAAGTAGCATATTCCATGTCATGGTTCTCATTAGTCTGGTTAACATTCTCTCCTCCAAATGAGAAGAAGCTCTTGTGATTCTATTGCATCTAGCCATACTCGAAGAAAGAAGAAGGTGGTAGATAGATCACTTTCATGATGTGTGTATGAGTGATCTAGTCTATGTCAAATATGCTTGAGAATGTGAGAGTTGGTGGTCGGAGGGTGGAGGACAAGCAACCTTAGACAGCCATCAGAATGTGACAAATGTCTTTAAGACTCTAAGCTAGGTGAGAAACTCGAGGAGAGAATATTCTCAATGTTTGATCTCGGTATTGATGAGAAGGGATTGCCCCAATAATAGTGCTAGAGACCCCTTTATATAGATAAGGTCGAGTGGGACCACACGTATTTCCCTTTCAATCGCATGCAAATCGTGTTTCCACGCTTAAAACATGGTCACACACTAAAAATGTCATACCATGCCTATAATGTGCCACATCCCTAAAATAACATTACATAGGAAACTGCACCCGGTGTTCCCTCGTGATAACATGGGAAATTATGCCTGGGGTTTCCCTCGTGATGGCATAGGGAGTCACCCTCGGGGTTCCCCCCGAAATGGCATGAGAGCTAGCCTCGCCCGGGATTCCCCCCTGTGGTGGTATGGAGAGCCACCCTCGAGGTTCCTCCCGAGGTGTCATGGGGAGCTACCCACGGGGTGGCATGGCAGCCATCCCAGGATTCCCCCCAAAGTGGTATGGAAAGCCGCGCCTGGGGTTCCCACCGTGGCAGCATGGAAAGCCACCACCGGGGTTCCCCCTAGGGTGGCATGGGGAGCCACCCTTTGGGTTCCCCTCGGGGTGGCATGGGGAGCCACGCCCAGGGCTCTATCGGGGAATAAAAAGAAGGCACTTCCAAGACCCGTAAGGTGTCTACATGCTTCAAGGAGATCTTCCTATCCCGGTGTAGCGAACCTTGTCTTAATCCTACCAGACCATATCGCCAGATTTTTCCCTAGCAAGAAAAGACCTTCGAATTTTTGTTACTAAACTCGAAGATAAAGTATCACATTTAATACACAATTTTATATAATGGGATCGCCATCTTTATAAAACAGGAGCGTCCCTTTCAGATGTTATTTTGTTAATATCACACATTGATGATACGTCATTATCTAGAAAAGATACAAATATTATTCTAATGGCTCTAGTTGATCAGTTCATCAATCAAGAATTGAATTGAGAACACAGTTAGTGTCAGAGTAATTTTTCCCTGCGGTTAAAAGCTAATCAAATCCCTAAAAGAACAATTATCGCTTTCTTTCAGAGAATAGTCTCACTAATGTCATTCTTAGTAAATCTCTAGATCTCATGTGTTGAATATATATAGAGACAGAAAAATATCATGTAATATTATACGTGCTCACACACGTCCTAGTGTGTTGAGGATTGACGTGAAAAATCTTGGTGTGGATCTCAAAGTTTACTGATCATTAGAACGGTTCGTGGAACGGACGATCGATCGGTTTTGTAGGGACGCTTGATATATACTACAAAAGGTATATGATTTATAACATTATATGTTGTAAATTTAATGTATAAATATATAATGGATTCTGACTGATTGAAAAATAGTTTTCAATAAAAAGTTTTTATTTAGTTATTGTGGCATTGCACAAGTTTTTTTTATTAAAAGAATTGATTTTTATTTAAAGTTTAGTTTTTAAATGGCTTCGAGCCATATTGTTCCGCCGCGCACGCGCCGCGACGACCAACATTCAGATTGTATGAAAGAAGTCACCGGAGATGACGTAACTCCTAGAGAGGTGGGAGAGCAAACCTCAGACATGGAGCTGGGCTGATACATAAGATACCAGATAAGGTCATAATCGAGAGGGCGCTACGCTTTGGATTCAGGACCTCAAACAATAAGGCCGAGTATGAAGCTTTACTTGCTGGAATGAGGCTAGCCAAGGACTTAAGGGCAGAGCATCTTAGGGTATTTAGTGACTCTCACCTGATAGTTAATCAAGTCAATGGTGACTTTCAGACTAAGGACACCAGGATGGAGGCATATCAAAGCAATGTAATGGAATTAAGGGGAGAATTTATGGAGTGCTCCATAGAGTAGCTACCTAGAGTAGAGAACACCTATGCAGACGCCCTGGCAACTTTACCCTTGGCCATTGACATATATATGAAGAGAACTATCTCGGTCGGGTTCCTTCCAGAGCCGCCCATAGATCGATTAGTGGCAAGTGTCAACAGCGTGGACCCTCATCCAATGATACCTCAAACGATCGAGTCTAGTTGGATGGACCCCCTCATTAGTTACATATCAGAGGGAACATTACCGGAAGACCATGGTGAGGCCAGGAAAGTGTGAATCAGAGCGACAAAGTATTCAGCCCTAACTGGAGTTTTATACAGAAGGTCATACGCTAGGCCATATTTAAGGTGCCACCATCCAGCGAAAGCTCAATATGTGATGGCCGAATTGCATGAAGGGCAATGTGGAAAGCACTCAGGGGGAGATCAATGAGGAAGAAAGCCCGCATGATGGGATACTTTTGACCTAGTATGGGCACTGATGCTGTAGAATATGTTGCTAAATGTGACAAGTGTCAGAGGTATGCACCGATACCCAGACAATCGCCAGAAGAACTAACTTCCATAATCATTCCATGGCCATTCATACAATGGGGGATGGACATAGTAGGCTCGATGCCGCATGTACCTGGTCAGAAAATATTTCTTCTCATAGTCATTTATTATCTATCATCATATGTAAAAAGACAATCAAGTGAAGAACTTTTTTCTATTTTTATCCATCTGTTTTATAATTAATTACAACCATACCCCTAATATAAACACATGCCTCTTTTTATTGGTTATCTTACATTTTCACACCTTTTGGAAATTATATAATCTCTTATTTTGATTTCTTTCCTATATATATTACCTCTTTAATTGTCATGAGCCAAAACACCATCTGAAAGATTGCAGCCATTGGCACCATGACAACGCTTTAGAAATGACTTCCTAAAATACCATCGAAGAATGAGTTGGTGGATGGAAGGTCATCTTTTAGTTGTATAGGCCAGGGGAATGGGAATTTCTTTTCCAGCTTTTCCTGTAATATATATGATATTTAGTTACGGAAAATTGATCTTCCGCCAACTATAAAATCACTAAACCATATAGAAAACCCGTCATAGACATGGCCAACAATGATTTGGATGTTCTTTTCAAAATTACCAGATGCTTTGCTTTTTATTATCATTTCTTTTTATTCCTTTGAAAGAAGCTGCAAGAACTTCCGTTTTGCCAAAGCGTTGGCTTCACATTTGGCACACAACCAAAAACATACACTTGGATGAAACTTCTTTTATCAAATCCAATTAATCCGAGGAAAATAAAGATATTCATGTTTTCATCGATTTTGTTCAAAGTTGGATTGACAATTACCAAGAATCTACGATAATCAATTACATTATTTGTTTTCCGACCCTGAAAATTTTCGCATACATATTGAATCATGCATTGAATTTGTTATTGCATGTGATGTGAAGATCTTAATGCTTGATTTTTCTGACCCAACTTGGAATGAAGATGAAGATGAAGATCATATAGCAAAGTTTGATTTTCCTGTAAAAGTCTAAAAACATGGAATCCTTAAATCTTTAGTGTTGTTTTCGAATGATTTCCAAGTACGTGAATTCAGTCACTTTGGAATGTATAAACATTTGTCATTGGGTTGGATTGAACTCAGTGTTGAATCTATTAAAAAGTTGTTACTGGATTGTACAATGCTTAAGAATTTAAGCCTAAACAAATCTAAGAACATAAATCATCTTGAGATTGGTGGAAGGAAATTGAGGCTGAGAAATTTAGTGATACAGAAATGCAATTTTATTTAAGAATGGATTAATATTGAAGCACCAAATTTACGTTATACTAAGTACTATGGGAAAGTAGGAATATTTGACGGTCTTACTATAATTACTACAAATGTTCGTGTCAATGCCTTCAAATGTAAGATATAATCATAATTCATGCATTGATTGTTGTATGACCAAAGTACATACTGACAAACAGTTTTAATTATAACTATACACCTATTTTCATATATTTTCATGTATGACCAAAATAAATTTATGTCCAATTATTTTATAATTAATTACAACTACACTCATAATCTAAAAGCATTTCTCTTTTCTACATGTGATCTACATTTTGATACCTTTTTTTAAAATATTTTCTGAAAGCTTACATCAAAAGTATTAGTAGTATACATACTTGAAACTTTAGTTCAACGATTGCATTTCTTAGAATATAAAAGGTTTCTTTAATTGGAAGTTATGAGAGTGCATCTCTTCGATACATTTTTAATTCAGAAACAATATTTACCATTTACATCTCTTAAACTCTAACTAATGGATTCCCTGCAACTATCTCATTTGCTTTCATGTAAATAACTTTAGATCTGAATCCGACTAAAACCAACATCAATACAGGAGTGATTATGCAATTGGTGATTGGTCCTTTATCGAGAAAAATGTGTCAAAGTCAGCGTTCAACACTTAAGAAAATGTATTTTAGGAGGAAAGAACCACACACTTGATTGTTCATCAATTGAGGTCTTGTGATGTTGAAGATGATATTAATGAGTATAGTTTCGTATCGATACAGTAAGGGAAGGGTCTTGCTTGCTCTGTTATTGAGTTAGTAGTAAAATCTGTTTCATTCTGGTTGGAACGGACTGAGCATTCCAGTTCCAGCTAATTAAGATATGACTTATAAGTTGAGAATGGAACGGATAGGGGTGGTCAATATTTCAGCATATAATGGCCAAAATTTTGCCCGGGAACGATGTGGCCTGAACATGTCCTTTTCGCCCGACATATGCGAAACGTAAGATTGACCAGAATGAGCTTGAGAGAGGGAGCCAATGAGACAAATCTAAAGTTTAGAAGAGAAAACCTTGATCGATGTTGTTACATAGCTGCCAAGACCACCATCAACGACGACGATGACTTCCTCTTATGATGACGAAGCAAAACATATGGACAAGGACATGAACGAGATAGATCTGAAATTCATAAGAAAGGATGGGCTACTACTGTCGCCAGAACCACCATCGACGACTATCATGGCGGTGATAACAATAACACCCTCAGTTGGTTATGAAACGAAATCTTTCGAGGAGGCCAACGAGAGACAAATTTGAAGTTTAGATTTTAGAAGCGATAACTTAGGAACCGAGCCCACCCCCACTGTATGTGAATTGATTTATTATTTCTTTTTTAAATTGATTAAATGAAGTTTTGGGTTTGTAATTTAATTTTCTTTTTAAATTTAAAATCTTCTCTGTTTTTTTTCTAATGTATTTCTTAACCCATTAAAAGTAGTTTAATATATATAAATCTTTAAATAATATATTTTAGTGTGTATTCATTTCTTAGAATACTCTTATTTAATTATGTGTTACAATGTAACTTTTAAGTTTTATGCATTTCCCTAAATCAAACTAAACCTACTCTTTTTCTTCCCTTCGTCATTTTTAATCCTCCATATTCATCCTCCATTGATGACATTGAAGATCATATTGCTTTTCCATTTGTTCGTCTCATGAACATGCATCAAGTTTTGCTTAGACACTTTCAATCGTTCGTGTTACTCATCAAGACTCCTCGAGTCTTCGACATTGTGTGATGGCTTCTCCACCTATCATACACATCCCACGTACTTACTTTAGATTCCAATTTATTTTCATGAAAATTGAAGTTTTGAACAACACAAGAAACAAACCAACCCAACCGAGTTTCATTTTTTTCATTGTTAATTTTTGGATGAATTTGATGGAAATCGGAGTAACCTAGATACCTTCATACAAAGAAAAGGAACTCATATAAATGTTTAGATAGAGAAAGTGGATAGAAGAATGATGGAAGAAAGATAATAAAGTTATATTCTACACCATTATTTATATAACCGAAAAAAGTTTTTCTAAGATAAAATATCAAAATATTAGAACATACAGAATGTTTCGATTAATAAAAATGCTAGAATGTTCACCGAACTAGAATTGCATACTATACTTTCATTTGATTTCTGAGTTTGACATTCTCATATATTCTACTATTGATTTTTCCCTTTTGTTTTGTTTTGAATTCCATAATTTGGGTTCATCATTATTAAAAATTAATATTTAAACTTTATAAGTGGAAGATTTTGAGTTCAAATCCATGTGGGCCACTTATACTAGAGCGTGGAAAATTGAGATGAAAAGTCTACGTGCTCGTTTGGGGATCTGTGAGATTCTTGGGACACAAATTAAAAGAAGTGATTTTAACGTCTAGTAGTCGGGTCTTTCAGTGAGTATTTTTTGTATTCTGATTGTTCTTGAATATTATTATATAGTGTTAGAATTGATTTTTTTCTTCAATTTCTAAGCTCAGTAATTTTATAGGTTTTATAAAAAATCAAAACGTACCTCCTATATCTTTTACTAACTTATGAGTGTTCTAACTCTTTAAACCTTTTAATTATAATAGTACCTAATACGTGCAACGGACGTGAGTTACATCTAGTTTTCTCAAGGGGGTAGAAGTAGAATATTTTCTTAACATCAAAGAAATGAGGTCAAGGGGTTCATCTGGAAGAGAACGGACCATAGTTATCAAAAAAGAATCGTGAAGGAGTTTTGCAAGGATTTGGGTATTCAGCTTCATTTTTCAGCATCGAGACACCCGCAGGCAAATGGGCAAGTTGAAGCCTCTAATAAAAAAATCTTGAATACACTCAAGAAGAGGCTTTGCCAAGCTAAGGAAAAATGGAATGAAGAGCTTCCAGCAGTGTTATGGGCATAGAGGACCACGAAGAAGAATCCAACTAGAGAGGCACCTTTCTCTTTAGTTTACGAAGCTGAGGCTGTGATTCTGCTCGAGATTAGGATACCCAACATTAGGTCATAACTCATAGAGGTAGACAATAATGGAGAAGCCATGACCCAAGCACTAGATGCCCTAGAGGGCAAAAGGGAATTAGCACTGATTAGGTTGGAGGCGCATGCGCTGAAAGCATCCCAATACTTCAATAAAGGTGTCAACATTCGCATATTCATAGTTGGAGACTACGTGCTCTGAAAGGTATATCAGAATGCCTAAGAGCATGGAGTGGGTAAGCTTGGCCCAAATTGGATAGGTTCGTACATCATTGTTTGAATCATCAGAGCAGGGACGTATATTCTTCAAGACCAAGAAGGGAGAACAGTCAATAAAATTTGGAACCCAACTAGCCTAAGGATTTTCATTCATTAAGTACTTTATTTTAGTTGAATCTTTGAAGAAATTAAGTTGTAATCACAACAAAGTTGACTACTAAGAAGTATTATTTAGATTATTTGTCAAATGATAAATCTCGCTTTAAGGTAAATACAGTGCTCGCTGAGGTTGTGCAACCCTCAGATAGAAGACATGAGATGATCTGTAGAAAGACTCAACATAGGGTGGAAGTACCACAATAATCTTTCATGGCGCTCGAGGTCATGGAACCCTTAGATGGAAGAACTCATCTAAGACCATGGCTTGATGAGGCCTCCTTATCACTTGAGATGATATGGATAAAGACCCTGCTAATCACTTAAGATGATTTGGAGAAAGACCTTACCTAAGACCTCGACTAGGTGAGGCCTTCTAATCACTTAAGATGATTTGGAGAAAGACCACATAGGGCGAAAGGAACACGAGAATATTTCATGTCACCCGAGGTCATAGAACTTTTAGATGGCAGACCTCACTCAAAACTATGGCTAAATGAGCCCTCCTTATCATTTAAGATGATCTGGAAAAATACCTTATATAGGACAAAAGAACCACGACAATATTTCATGGCACCCAAGGTCATCGAACCCTCAGATGAAAGGCCTCATCCAAGGCCACGACACCCAAGGCCATACTAGTTAAGGCATCCTTATCTCATGTGATGATCTGGAATAAGACCCTACATAGGGAAAAATGGATAAGCACATGAAGCTGTTTGATAGAAGACCTCAGCCAAAACTATATAAAACCTTAAAATAAGTATGTAGTTTTAGGGGACCAAAGGGGGTATAGAATGATCTGGAGGGTACTTCAACACCAAATTAAAACTTTTTATTTAAAGTTTGAGGTGCGTTCAAAATATCACAAAATGTCATCATCAATCAGTAAAATGTGCTTGCAATGTTAGCCAACATTCCTAATGTCAAAGGGTAAAGGAAAGAGTAAAGACAAGTAAAAGGCCACATCGGCCAAAAAGAGCCACATAGGGAAAAGTATCACATATCAAGTCCTTTGAAAAAGTCAGCATCAATAGGTGCCGAAGAATTCACATCAATCTCCTTTTTAGTAGATGGATCGGTGGAGACCTCGAGGTCACAAGCAGAACTACAGGGATCCTCAGAATTAAGGCCATCCTCAACTATGGGTTCATCCTTATTATTGACCACAATGGTCTCGTTCTTGTCATCCTCATCTGAAGGAGAATACATAGGGCTCTAATCATACTTACCTACTATAATTTGTCCCTTAATGTCCTTCTTATAGGTGATGAAACAACCGATGTATACGTTCAACACCTCCTATTTTGCTTTAGCAAGCTCATTTTTTACAGCTAGGGTAAATGCAACATCAGGGATTATATCATGGTAATGTCTCATCTTGTTTCAAGGTTGAAAGTACTTAAGCTCGAACTCTATGAGGACTTACTTGTGCATCTAATTTTGATATCCCTTCTAACACAGTTCAGCCAATTTAAGGTGAGCAACAACTGTTAGAAAGAGACTTGGTCTCTGAATGACCTCATCTCACATTATGTTTGGGAAAAGGAAAAGGTAAAGTAAGATAAGATAGAGTGTGCTTACCTGGCCTTAACCTCTAAGAATAAGGTTAAAGGAAATAAAAGTAAGAAGGATAAGGAAGTTGTTGATACAACACCACACAAGAAATAATAAAAAAAACTGGTTGACTCAAAATGTACTGGTTGTTGCTTCTGTGGAACTGAAGGGCATAGGAAGAAGCAATGCACCAACTATCACGCTTGTCATGTAAGAAAGGTGTGCTTCTTAATTCGTTTGTTTTGAGATTAATTTAAGTTTGCGTCAGATGAAATTCCCGGTCCCTTATATTTCATAAACTTTGAAGTTTGTGTTAATTGTATAAAGGGTAAACAAACCAATAACAGGAGAATTGAATCTAACATGACTTAGGACGTCTTGGAGCTTATACATACGGATATTTGTGAGATATTCTCTTCGGTTGCTTGAAATGGTCAACAGACGATTTTTTAGATATGGCTACATATATCTCATCCATGAAAAGGAAAAGTCATTGCACGTGTTAAAAATTTTTAAGGCTGAAGTTGAGAACCAACTCAACAAAAGGATCAAAAGAGTCAGATCTGACCGTGTTGGTAAGTATTATGGTAGATATGACGGTTTAGGTGAACAACATCCAGGACCACTTGCTAAATTCCCAGAGGAATGCACTATAGTCCAAAAATACATTATACCAGGTTTGCCTACTATGAATGGTGTTGCTGAAAGACCAAACCGATTGCTTAAAGACATGGTGAGGAGTATGATTAGTCATTCTACCTTACCAGAATCACTCTGGGGTGAAACACTTAAGGTTGCAGTGTATATCCTTAACAGAGTTTCAACTAAAGCGACTACCAAAACCTCATATGAGCTTTGGACTGGCAAGAAACCTAGTCTAAAGCATTTCATGTTTGGGGATCTTCAGCTAAGTCAAGGCCTTATAGGTTAATGAAAAGAAACTAGACTTATGGATGGCGAGTTGCTATTTTGCTGGATACTCTGAAAGATCCAGAGAGTAAAAATTTTATGATCCCACGACTAGGTCAATTTTTTAGATGAGAAATGTCTGGTTCTTTGAGGATACTGAGTTTGCCGGGGGGGGGGGGGNGGGGGGGGGGGGGATACGATTATGGATTTTGTCTTTCAAGAGGAATATGTTTATATTCCCACATGTGTTATTATCATTGATCAAGACTGCGTTCCTGACCTTGCTAATGACACAACATATCAAGACAATGTCAAAGAACCTCCCATTCAAGAAATTTTTCTAGAAGAACAAACTCTAGCACATCAAGAACCTATGCCATTACAACACTGACTAAAGAGAGGAGCAGTGCATTGCCAGATGATTACATTGTATTTCTCCAAGAATATGAGGTAGGCATTGGAGTGGTGGATGACGATCTGATCAACTTCCGTCAAGCCATGAAAAGTTTTAACTCTCAGAAGTGGATCGATGCCATGAATGAGGAGATTAAGTCCAAGAAGGTGTGAAACCCATTGACTGCAAATGGATTTTTAAGACCAAGAAAGATTCAAAAGGTAATGTGGAAAGATACAAGGCTCGTCTCGTCAAATGTTTTTATATATAAGGAAGGCATTGACTATAAAAAGATTTTCTCTCTAGTTTCTACGAAAGACTCTTTCAAGATTATAATGGCATTGATGGCGCAGTTTTATCTTGAGCTACATAAGATGGATGTAAAGATGGTGTTTCTTAATAGTGACATTGACGAGACGATTTATATGGTACAATCAGAAAACTTTGAATCGGGAGACCAAAAAAATATGGTTTGTAAACTTAAGAAATCCATTTATAGACTAAAGCAGGCATCTTAGCAATGATATTTCAACTTTCATCAGGTGATCATCTCATTTGATTTTGAGATGAATTTGGTCAATGATGGTATATACCATAAGTTTTGTAGGAGCAAGCATATTTTTTTTTATTTTATATGTGGATGACATCTTGCTTGCCAGCAATGATACATGTTTATTGCACGTCACCAAGATATTTCTAGCTAAGAATTTTGAGATGAAATATCTTGGTGACGCCTGTTTTGTATTTAGGATCCAAATACACCGAGATCATTCTCGAGATATTCTTAGATTATGACAAAAGAGCTATATTGAAAAGGTTCTCAAAAGATATGGCATGCAAGACTGCAAACCAGGTGATACCCTTGTGACTAAAGGAGACAGGTTTTAGTCTCAATCAATGACCTAAGAATGATTTTGAAGAAAAGAAAATGCAGAAGATTTACTATGTCTCAGTAGTAGGGAGCCTGATGTATGTTTATGTTTGTACATGTCTGGATATTATGTATGTGACTGGGATGTTGGGCAGATATTTAAGCTATCCATGCATAGAACATTGGAAAGTAGCTAAATGGGTCTTGCGGTATTTACGGAGAACAAAAGATTAGATGCTCACATATCAGAGGTTAGATCAGATTGAGATCATTGGATATATTGACTTCTTCAAGATGGAGGTGTTGTCCACTGGAAGAGTGCTAAACAGTTACCAATAGTCTCTTTTACCATGGCAGTGGAGTTCATAGCATATTTTGAGACATCCAATCAGAAATAGCTATGAAATTTTGTCACAGGGCTGCACATAAGAGACGGTATTGAGAGACCACTCAAGTAATTTTATGACAATAAGTCAGTAGTTATGGATTTCAATATTAAAAGGAGCTCGACAAAGTCGAAGTATATAAACATCAAGTTCCTGATTGTTAAGGAAATAGTTTATAGTGGACAATTATCTACAGAGCACGTCAGAACAAACTCCATTTACGGATCCGCTTACTAAGGGATTTCCACCCAAACAGTTTCATGAGTACACTACTCTTATGGGTGTCATATCAGTTGATGATATTCGGTTTTAGTGGGAGTTTGTATTTTTTGGATGCTCTTCTTTATAGACATACTTTCAGTTATTTGGGTTCATGGATATTTTGAGGTAATTTCTGCAGAAATAAAGTTTTGGTTTGTTCACACTCTGACTCTGGTATGATTTGATATCACTAAAGTTTTCTGTGGACCGGTTGGAAATAGGCATGTTAAGATCACATTACATGAAAATTTCATGCTACACATCCGCATCATAAATCATGTCATTCAGTTGTATTGACATACGTGGCCATTGATGAATTGTGTTACGATTGATGTAATTAATGTCGCTTTGATCTTATATTAGTATGATTCATGGAGAAGATTGGTTATAGATTCATTTTGGTAATGACATTAAAGTTTAGCTCATTCGGTTATTTTTGTAAAACATAATTATAAGGTTATACATCTAGTCCAAGTGGGAGATTGTTGGATCCTTAATCCAACGTTGGACTTATATATAAATAATTATGTATTGCAGACTATCAAATAAGGTTAAACCCAATTAAAGTTGATCGGCTAAGATTTAGGTAATTTGAGTTTTAATGTATCTGATAGATTATAGATCTTTTGAAGTGTAGAGACTTTAAGGTAATTTTTATTTTTATGATGAGCTAAAATAGAAATATCAAAAGATAATAGATATGTTATCTATAAGTGGTTATGGTCCTCAGGTCACACTATTAAAGGCAACCATTCTATTATCACTAATATCTCATCGTTAGAGAGAAAACAGAGAGGCTTAATCAAAGAAAACTCTTTAATAGAGAATTGTGTAGATTTGAAAATCCAACCGCTCAGCTCTAAATTGTGATCTACTTTCATGGATTTAGGTATGCTTTCGCTTTAACAGTTATTTGATTTTTGGTGTGTTCAACATGAATTTTTGGAGTTTTAAGATACGGTCTATACCGATAAAATTTTTATCTAATACTATCTCCAAGTCATGGAAGTTTTTTTTTTCCTTTTAAGAATGCAAACCTCAATTAGGAATCCATAATCCGGAAAGAATCATTCTAGAGAATTTCATAAGCAAATTAAGCTCAGAAAAAATATAACAATTTAAAAGCATTAAGACCAATTGAGCTCTTTTTCAAACGATTTGTAAGGCTTTTAAAGAAATTAGGAAAGTTCTACTCTAAATTATGGAAAGCAACCTCACCTAGAAATTTTTAACTAATAGTTACTCTTCAGATTTTTTGGGTCAAAACCTCAAAGAAGAACCTGCTACTTACAAAAAATATCAAAATTTGGATCACACGAACTTAATATCTCTTTATGACCAGCCGAATGAATGACTCTGGTCATAGTTCATATTTAATTACACAATATAATTAGCGTCGTATTAAAAACTACTTTAAAAATGGCAAACTCAATTAAATCTTCTAGTTTTATAGGAATAAAAATAAATTAATTTTGAATTTTAAAACAATTTTGGTACACAATATTATAGGCATTATAAATAATCATATCAATTTTTCAAAGTTAAGGCACACTCAATATCATCAGAGGCAATTGGTCTTCTTCCTTTTAACATAGTTAACAGGAATAATTCTCGGTGTTCGGCTACATCAGTAGAGAAGAAAAATAATTAAAGTAAATGCCACAAAAGCATTATGAGAATAGTTGAATTTGTCATGTTGGCAAATCTAAAGAAGTTGATCTGGAGCTACTCGCCTAATCAATGTAGTTGAATTATAAAAGTCACATAGGAAGTCATGAAATCAAGAGAAGCCAATCGAGAGAATCATCATCTTGGCAAAGCTGGTAGCAATCACTACAACCGTCGGATTCGCCACACTACGTCAAATGATTCAAATTCAAAAGGTTATTAATACTAATAAGCAAGGCTCAATTATTCATTTAAAAGATGAAGCAAATCTTGAGAGATAAACTCAATTTCAAAGAATATTATGATTATTCTCGTTTTATTTCGGGAATTAAGTTGTATTACAAGCCTATAAATACAGGCCAAATTGTTAACTGTAGGATCATCGAATACAAGCCACTGCAAATTACTTACCATCGTGCTTATTTCCTCTACTCTTGAAATTTTCTATTTTAGAGGGAAAATAGAAAATATCCAAGATATTGGTCTCAGATAATGGACTCTAGTTCATAGGAAAAATTGTTAAAGGCTTCTGCGAAGGACTGAACATCACCAATCGTTTCTCTACTCCATACTATCCACAAGGAAACGAACAAACTGAGAGATCGAATCGTATTATACTCGACAGCATGAGAAAGTGACTAGAGTCCGCAAAAGGAAAATGGGTAGGTGAACTACCAGTTGTACTTTTGGCATATAGAATTACTCCTAGAGAAGCCACCAGAGAAACACCATTCATCTTAGTGTTTGGGGCAGAAGCAGCGATTCCCGTCAAAATTGGAAGCCCAATAGTGAAATCAGAGTTGAATCAGTAACATAATGATAAACTCCTCAGAAGAAGTCTTAATCAATTGGAGGAATGAAGAAAAGTAGCCCTAATCAGAGTAGCACGTTATAATTAGAGAATGAGATCCTATTTTCAGAAAATAAGGGCGCAAATCCTTGGGAGGGGCGATTCGAAAGTCTTACTCTTAGAAGGAATTAAGGGCGCAAGTCTTTAGGAGGGGCAATTTATAAGTCCTAATCTCATAATGAACTAAAGGCGCAAGTCCTTGGGAGGGGTAATTTGTAAGTCCTACTCTCTGAATGAACTAAGAGCGTAAGTCATTGGGAGGGGCAATTCATAAGTCCTACTCTCAGAAGGAACTAAGGGAGCAAGTCTTTGGGAGGGGCAATTCATAAGTCCTACTCTCAGAAGGAACTAAAGACGCAAGTCCTTGGGAGGGGAAATTCATAAGTCCTACTCTCAGAAGGAACTAAGGGTGCAAGTCTTTGAGAGGGGTAATTCATAAGTCTTACTCTCATAAAGAACTAAGGGCATAAGTCATTGAGAGAGGCAACACATAAGTCATACTTTAAGAAGGAATTGAAACACAAGCTACGATGGTCAAAGCACAAGAACAGAAGAAAGAGAATGTACAAAAAAAGAAAGGGAAAATGACAAACTGAGAAGTCCATATCAGCTTCAAGAGTTGAGCCCAGACTAGAAGGCAGAGTTGAGCTCAGACCAGAAAATGCAAAAGTAAAAGCTTCAAGAGCTGAGCCCAAATCAGAAGGTAGAGCAGAGCTCAAACCAAAAAGCTAAGAAGTTCATAGCATGAAAGTTTCAGAAGGTGAACTCAAACCAAAAAGCTCAAACCTGAACGCTAAGAGCTTTGGCATTCCAGAAAAGAAAAAGTCATAACTTCATAATTAAGGAAAGAACTTTAGAGAAGAAATTCTTATCCAAATATTATTACTTCATTCCAAGTTAGAGAAGGAATACATATGGACGCCTATGAGGTAAAATTTCCCAGATTAATAATTTCGATTGGTATAGCTTTGAAGGAAGATAAAAGGCAAGGAATTTGAATATGATTTTACATTGATAAGATGGAAGTACATGAAAAGTTACAACTGCAAATTGCTTAAAAAAACTAACTAAAACTAAAAGGAAGCAGTGTCCTCATTCTACACTTCAGAATTGATCTTAGTGGGGGCTAAGACATCTTTTGTGAGAGGAGTATCCTCAACGGCTTCAGAATGGTTGATCTCAGCTCGACCTGCAGAAGTGGTGGCTTCACTCTACTCATCAACAGGAACATCGTAGAGAGGTTTCTTTGGAGGAGCCTACATTGAACCATCTCTGTAACCCACGCTATAGATCATCTGCTCGACTTAATAAAAAAGAGTCAGATATTCTTCTCCAACCTCTTTCTCTTTTTGTTTCAGAGCTTGGGCTTTGCTTGGCTCAACAACTTCCAGAGACTCCTTAAGAGCCTTTAATGCCTCCTTTGCAGCTCCCATATATTCTGTCAGACTAAGAATCTCTACCTTAGCCTCATCGACTTCTATCGCTTGCTTATTCACTGTCTCATCAAGCACAGACTTTGACTCTTTCAACTTAGCAACTTCTTCACGAAGGCCTTCAATGATGCCAGTAGAATGAGCAACATCCCTTCGAAGCTTCCATAACACTAAGTCTCAAGTAGCATGATACTCTTGGAGAGCATTATGGTGAATAAGGTCCTGAGGAGAAAACAAAAATGGTGAGAAAAAGTAAGGGAGTAATTTAGAAGAAGGAAAAGGACAAAGAACCATACTCTGACTAAGTCGTGCCTAAGGGAGGAAATGAGGTCGCCAACTCTTGAGTTGCGAGTCCTGACCACCTTCTGTGTCGACAACGAAAAGTGAGGATTAACTTCTCTACAGTCTCCTGGGTTATGTAAGACTTCATGTTCTTAAGCTTACTGCAAAGAAAGAGAAGACTAACATAAGAAAAGAAAAAAGGAAAGAGAGAGAAAATAATAAGGGCAGATTTAAAAAGAAACAAGATTTGGAAATGAGGCCACTTATTGAAAGTCCGGAGTTCCTGGGAATTCTCCAAAAATGGCTTTGGCAGCGATTGTAGCAACCGCCGCAAAAAAAATGCGGTAAAAGTTTTAGCGGCAATTTCCTCAAAACTGTCGCTAAAAGTCTTTTAAATCCTCAATTCCTTTCCAACTCACAATCTACATCTCTCTTCTCTCTCAAAATCCTAAGGACGATTTGCAGCGATTCACCTTCGTCAATCACCGATCACCTTGTCTCTTCCCCATCGCTCTTCGTCATTGATTACCGGTCACCCCTTGTTGTTCGTTGACCACCAGTAAGTCTTTCTCTCTTTCTCTTTGCTTTTTCTGATACATCTGGCAATTTTTGGAACAGCCTAGAAGGAACTGAAGCTCTTTGTTCAGACATGAAAGTGCATCACACTGATGTGAGTTCTCAACTTTTCATCTTTCAGTCTAAAATCTTGATTTGTAATTTGAGTTCTAATAATTAAATTTGTACTGATGAATACGTTTTGCTTTGATTTTCAACCACGTAGTAGTTGAATTGAAGCTTTAGTCAAGTAGCTATAGTGTTTCTCATGATTCAGTTTCCACTTTTGGAGCTACCTTGGACATGGTAATAGACAACCACAGGTAAACTCTATATTCTCTCTGTGTGCACATATCTTGGAAATGTTTGCCAAATTTAGGCATCAAATAGAGAATTAACTTTGTTTCTACCATTGATCTTCCTGAAAAATATAATGTTATCATCGACTTCTCAGTTCCATTGCTGCTTAGACAACACCAGACAGGACTTGTATGATTTTCTTTCCTATGGCTATTGAAATGCTAATAGGGTTAAGAATACTGCTTCTAAAGATCCATATTCCACCGCCACCTCCTCCACTCTCAATTATAAACTTAAGCCTACCAATCTTTTATCTCTCTCTCGAATCCTTTGTAAGCATTTAAGCAACCTTCATTGACTTGTACGTTGGGTCTATATTGAAGGTAAGCCCAACTTTTTTTATCTGATTTGTTTGTGTGGTTTTTGATATCCAAGTTAGTATAAAAGAAAAACATTGAATTAACTTAGGTTGTCAGACATTGATGAATCTTATTTCTTTCACATGCATCAAACGATAAAGTAAATAAAGAATAATGGGAAAAAGAAATATTTGACTAACTTTATATCTTGTTATCATGGATTTAAGGGCATGAACTTTTAATTTAAGGTTGGACATATGGGAGTAGATAAAGCTATAGGCAGTGAGTTTATGAACCTATGGTTATTGCTACTATTGTTTAACAAATACATAGATAATGAGATTAGGGAAATTTCGGGAACAACTCTTGGTTGTATCTAAACAAATTCATGTCTGTTATAAGCTACCTTTCATGTGGAAAAAATAATAATAATAACAAGATGTAGATTTCATGATAGGTGGAAAGGGTTAAATACATACTGCAATGAGTTGTTAAATGTCTTCAATTTCTTGTTTGATAGCCATTAAAGGTTTGAATAAGCATCGTCTAGATATTTTGTTGAGAAGATAACTAAGACGTTAATAACACACTTTATTGCGTATTTTCCCTAAACTTACTAACGGTTCTTCAATAAATTTATAAGTGCATAGGTAGATTTAAACTCTGATATCAAGTGCAAATGTATATTTATATATAGATAATGCATTCTTGTTGTAAAAGATTAATGGGATATTAGATCACAATGTGTACAATTTATAATATAATTTTAATGCACAAAACTTAACAATTTTGGCACTTTGAGCATTGGTAACTCGAAGTATTCTATTTTAATTTGGTGGTTCTAAGGACAACATGTAAGTAGAATTTTACGCATACTTAAATGTTATTATATATTGAAAATTTATGATGAGTGATTATATGTCATGGTGCTCTTGCTTGATTCTTTGTGGGTGAATCTCACTTATGTGACAATTTTCTTGTTTGAAAAATTATGCTTAATTGTATGTTATTGTACTTTTAATTATGTGTATGTATATCGTTTATGGTAATGTATAAGAATACGTATATATTTTATTCATCTGCACAACTTTAAGGGCTAGATATAGTTTTTCTCTATCATTTCTCATAGATATAAAGGGCTGAGATACATAATATATATTGTTCTTTGAAGTAGTCTTTGTTTTCTATTGTTTATATTATTCTTGGTTAGTGCCCGTGTCTATGAACAACTGTCATTTTATTTATCCACACTATCTCCAGTCTGCATCTGGTGAGCTGTTATAACTTAGAGATAATTTATTGGTTGGAGAAATAAGAAGAAAATTGTTTATGATTTATGTATCTCCAACAACTTAACATTTCATTTGGTTCTTAGAACAATTTCTTTTATGTGTAAAGAGAGATGTTCAGTGGAGGTGGGGAGTAGTTTATTTACATTTTTTCATGACTGTTTTTTGATAGATGATGATGGTGGACTTTTTTTTGCTCTATTTATATTTATATTGTGCATGTTATGATTAATTACTAGAGGTTAGAGTTTTTAAACTTGAGTGGGTTAGCTCATGGCTCTTTCCTTGGAGGTTAGATTTTTTTTTTTTGCTTGATTATCTTTACAACTAAAGTTAAAAGCATGATGGTGGACTTTGCATTGCAGTCATGTAGTTCTCTGCCCATGCATTTTAAAGAAATCTGAAGGGGACTTTGCATTGCAGTCATAAACTTCATTTTTTTTAAAATCCACCTTATGGCGACGGTTTTGAAAACCGCCGCCATATATTTTGTAAAGTTCAATCATTTAGCTGTTTTTTTTCCCGCTCAATGTAAAAAACAAACCGCCGGCCAAAGTGCAATTTACCGACGGCCCTTCCGGCGGTTGAAAAAACCGCCGTAAAAGATCTTTACGGCGCGGTTTCTTAACCACCGTATAAATTTTTAGCGGCCGTGACAAAAAGACCACCGTCATAGACGGGTGTTAAAAACCTTATTGTAATTTTTTTTTGTTTGGATGAGATGAAATGATTAGTTTTTTTATATGTTGAAGTTCAATTGGAATGTACTTATATAAATAATTTGAGCTTTTGATTAAGCACAAACAATTCTATTTCAATAAAAAAGATCTGTTTTGGTTTCTAAATAGGTGTACACAGTTCAAAAAAATTGTATTGTGTGGCATTTAACCATTTTAGAGATGTGAAATTATTTTATGACCGTTTATAGTAATTCTTAACAAGACAACGATTTAGTTTAACACAAAAAATATTACGTTTGTCAAGGATTTTTTCCAGTATGAAAAACCCTTAGAGGTAACAAAAATCACAAGAATATCGTTGATATTCACTTATGTAAAGGATTTTACATAGTTCTTGATGAGAAAGAGAGGAAGAGCAGTGCCTTTAGTTGATGTTTACTTAGGTCCTCCCTCCTTCTTTTTACATGAGCCTGTACTTATAGGCCTTACAATAATAAGAATAATAAAGAGGGGATGATCACATCCCCTATGCTTTCAGCTGATGGGATCGTTTCCAGGCGTCGGCTCCTTTACTTTGCCCATTCCTTTCCACTATTTTATCCCCAGCAACTCAATCAGTCATAACCACTTGGTCGTTCCTCATAATTCAGGCCAATCAATCACAATAACTTGACTATCAGTCTGAGCCCTCCTTTTCGTTCTGATGTTCTGTCATGTCTAGGAGGTAATGATTCCCCATTCTTGAGATGTCTGTTCTCCATCTGGAAGTGATGATCTCTCATTCTCAAGATGTCAGTTCCCGTTCTATTGTTCTTTCCCGTTCTGGGAGTGATGGTCCCCCGTTCTAGAAATGATAGCCCCCATTCCAGAAGCGACAATCACCCGTTCCAAAAGTGATAGCCCTAGTTTAGAAGCAATACTCACCCCGTTCTTGAAGTGATTGCCCCCAGTTCTAGAAGCGATAGTCACCCTGTCCAGAAGTGATGGTTCCCCGCTTCAACATTTTTCCCTTATTCTAGCGAGGCCTACTGCTTCAATGTTCCTTCTCATTCTGACGAGGTCTCCAGCTTCATCGTTCTTTCTATACACGTGTCTTGGGTGGTTTTTTTACCTGTTCATTTTTCCCCCTATTACACTCAATAAATTTCATTTATTGATGTGTAATGATGAGTAGTTCTGGATTTGCATGCGCCTTTTCAAAGATCATTTTGCATTCTCTCAGAAACTTGCACTTTAGTGGTTTTACCACTTTCTACGAGCCCTAGGTAAGTCCCTTTTGTCCACGTGGCAGCATGTATTTTTTACCTGTTCATTTTCGCCCCATTACACTCAATAAGTTTCACTTATTGACATATAATGGTTTATCCTTTCTTATTTTTTCGTTACGTCTGCCCATTTTTTTCTCACGTGCTTCTTAAAAACATGCGACGTGATATTTCCAAAAAAAAATTCGGGTTGTTCGCTGTTAGTGATGGCTTCTCCTTTTTTTGTTACGTTCCTCTATTCCCGTTCATGAATGCTTTGAGTTTGTCGACTAAATTTTTTGCCAGCTCGCTGTCGATCATGATTACTTTCCCTTCATTCATTATATTGTCTTTCCGTTCTTTTTACTACGGGCTTATTGAGAGAGTTTTTCCCGTTTTCATCATTATGGGCTCATTGCGGAAGTTCTCTCATTTTCTTCAGCATGGGTTCAGTGATAGAGTTTCCCTCGTTTCTTTATTTTTCATTTTCCTTGCATATACACCCAACGTCAACCTTCACCTTATTTTTATTTTATTTGGTAATCCTTCTCTCCTTGTTAAAACACTCACTTACACCATATAAATATTATACCCAAGTGTAACCTCCCTCATCCCCCACATCTAATTCACGAACCCCATCCCCTGTAATTGTTTCTCTCTAAAACAGCAACCACCTTTTTCTCTTCTTCATTTTCTCTCTCTCAAACATTTTTCAGCAAGCTTTGCCTCTTCTTCTTACTCTTCGTTGTCTCTCCATAGTTGGTCTTCTCTAGTAAACTATTTTATTCTTTCCTCTTTCATTATTTTTCACTATTTCTCAATCTGGATTTTCTATTTCAATGTTCATATATATCCAATTCTGAAATTTTCTCCCAAATTCTAGATAATTTCTTCCCCTCTTTGATTTTCCTTGCTCTTTCCTCTCTTTGATTTATATCTCTGAATTCTTCTTCAATTTTCTTGCAGCCCCAACGAAAACCCCTTTTCTGGCAGCACGTGTAATATCTTCATTCTCTCCATGTCTTCTTCTTCTTTATGCTTGTTTCTCCATCTCCATCGATGTCGTTGGCATCTCCTCTAGTGAGTTCTTTTACCTTTAGTTATTCCTCTTATTTTTCTTTCTTTTGATTTTTGGTTCTTTCCTCTAGTGAGTTCTTTTACCTTTAGTTATTCCTCTTATTCCAAATGTTGTAACATCATGTTCACAGTCATCTATATCACTAAATCTCCAAAACAAAGTCACTAGCATGTTTTACAAATAAATTTTAACGAGTGAATCAAAATATTCAGTAAACATGTATAGGAGTTCATGACTACTGATGATTCATATTGATCTACATATGATCATCGAATTGATGTGTATTAAATCTTTATTATAAACGGCACGTTGATAAATATATTAATTCACATCGATCCATTCATATATAATATCACTATATAAAGTACCTTCACTAAGATGTCTATCCACATCAATTATCTGAATCTAGATCACACGCATTCATAATGCTTAGTGAACCGTACTAGCAACCATTCATTAAAGATTTCACACTGTAATATGTTGCTGACAATTTTATTCATTACCTATGATCTTAATCACCTCGTACTAATACAAGATCATAGTCTCATTAATGAATATGGAATTTTCAGATCTTTATATAAATTATTCAACAATAATTCAATAGAACAATTATAAGAAAAATGTAATCCTCATTAAATTTCATATCAAAAGGTTAATACACATGTTTTGAGGGCATAACCTCAAACAATCTCCCACTTGCCCTAAAGAAAATATGATATCTATCTTAATCCCATGTTATGAACGTGATCCTCAAATGACTTCACAGGAAGTGTCTTTGTAAAAGGATCAGCCAGGTTCTGATCCTACACTATCTTCATAACAGTCACATCTCCTCAATGCACGATCTCTTTTACAAGATGATATTTCCTCTCTATGTGCTTGCCCCTCTTATGACCCCTCGGTTCCTTGGAATTTGATATTGCCCTACTGTTATCATAGTACATGATCAGTGGCTTGTCCATATTTGGAACTACCTCCAGATCAGTATAGAACTTTTTGAGTCATACCATTTCTTTCGCAGCTTTACAAGCCGCTATATATTCGGCTTCCATAGTCAAATCTGCAATGCTGGATTGTTATACTTCTCTAAACTATAGCTCCTCCATTTTTGGTGAACATTGATCCAGATGTCAACTTTTGATTGTCTCTGTCTGATTAAAAATCAGAATCAATATAACTAGTGGGGCTCAGGTCCCCACCTGAATAAACAAGCATATAATTTCTCATTCTCCTAAGATACTTGAGAATGTGCTTTACTGTAATCCAGTGTTCCTAACTTGGATTCGATTGATAACGACTAACAATTCAATCTGAATAACATATGTCCGGTCTCGTACACAACATGTCATATTGAGACTTCTAACTACTGAAGCATATGGAACCTTTCCCATATCCTCTTCCTCATGAGGTGACTTAGGACATTGTTCCTTGGAAAGGACAATTCCATGTATGGCCGGTAGTTGGCCTTTCTTGGAATTCTCTATAAAGAATCTCTCCAGCACCTTATCAATATAAGATGTGTGAGAAAGTGACAAGAGCTTGTTCTTTCTCCCAATCTTTCATTTGAAATTTCTCAGCTAACCATTTCTTAACCTTTGACAAAGTGTATTCATCATTCCTAGTGAGTAGAATATCATCAACATAAAGAACTAAGAAAACCACTATCTTCTCTTTGATGTATTTATAAACATAGGCTTCGTCAACAATTTTCTCGAAACCATAAGACTTTATTATCTCATCAAATGTAAGATTTCAAGATCTAGATGCGTTTTTTAATCCATAAATAGATTTAAATAGTTTGCATACTTTCTGATCATACCCCTTTTATATGAACCCTTCTGGTTGCATATAGATGCTTTCTTTAAGAGACCCATTCAGAAAAGCTGTCTCGACGTCCAATTTTCATATCTCATAGTCAAAACTAAATGTTATAGAAAAACATATGCGAATGGATTTTAGCATGGCCACAAGGGAGAATGTTTCTTCATAATCAATTTCATCAGCATCTCTTTTCTTCTTGAAGATCCATTTACATTCAATGGGCCTGACATCCACAGGTGGATCTACAAGTTCCCATACGGAATTGGAATACATAGATTCAATTTCCTAATTCATGGCTTCTTATCATTTCTCAGGATCATACATTTCTTCTTCATAAGATAATTGATCATCCTTATAAGTATCTGACACTAGGACATTGCTTCTGGTTCGTAGCGAACTGGTTGTCTCACAACCCTCCCACTACGACGTTGCACTGGAGTTTCCTTTGCAGGAACGGTGGTTTTTCTGGTTTGTCGTTTATAAGAAGAAATTGAAGGTGGTCTGATCTCATCAGCCGCTAACTCCTCGAGAACTACTTTTCTACGAGGCTTGTAGTTTTCCATATAGTTAATGCGTGTTTAGTCGGTTTAAGCATATACAGTCCATTTATAACTTTTGCATGAAAAATATCGAATCCATTCTTTGAAATAATAAACTCTTTATTAATAAAAGAAACTTTGAATAATTGTTCTTGCAAAAATGACAGAGAAATCAAATTTTCTCGAAAATCCAGAAATATAATAAACATCGTTCAAAACCAAATAATTATATCCAAAAAGTAAACGGATTGTCCCTAATGCTTAAGCTGACATGAGCGCACTACTGCCAACTCTTAAAAGCGACTTTGCCATCAGCCAGCTCCCTTGACGAAGCAAGCATTTGCAAAGAAGAACATACATGATTAGTGGCTCCCGAATCAAGTATCCAGGATGACAAATCATATTCCACTAAACAAGCTTCAAGAACAAGTAAATCATATTTACCTTTCTTTTTTAGCTCAGAGAGATACTTGTTACAGTTTCTCTTCCAATGACCTTCAACCCCATAGTGGAAACATTTTCCCTTGGGCTTCCTGTCTTTCTTGTTCTTCTTGGCTTTTGACGATGTCTTGGATTTCTTTCATTTTTTGTTCTTACTTTTCCCTTACCATTGATCTTCTTCCTCTTGTTACTTTTAACAATGAAAGAAGATTTTTTCTCGACAACTTTTGCCTCGCCCTCTTTGGTCATTCTAAGGTTGAGTGAATCAAACGTCTACAATTCATTCAACAATTAGGTCATGTTGAATTATAACTTGTCCATAACATAGTTGGTCGTGAACGCAGAAAAAGCTGGTGTGAGCAACTCAAGTATAATGTTAACTTGAGTCCGCTCATCAATGGTTTTCCCATGTACTTATGCCTCGCGCATTACGCTGATCATGTTCAAAACATTTTCTCGCACAGAATTACCATTTCTCATCTTAGTTGTCATATGGATCCTAATGGCCTCATGATGATTTTGATCAGACTGCTGCCCAAACATCCTCTGTAGAGATTCCGTATTCTCATAGGTAGTATCCATGCTTTCATGCTTCACTCTCAGAACATCATTCATGCTGACAAGCATGTAGCACTTCACATTATTGTTTGATATGATCTAAGCATCATGTTTGTCCTTAACATTCTTAGGGACATTAGCAGCGGGCTCCTCAGGGAATTCCTTAGTAAGAATGAACTTATGGTTCTCACAAATAAACATTAAGTTCTTATTTGATTTCCAACATATGAAATTATCACCATTCAATTTCTCAAAAGCAAGTAAAGTAGTAACAGGGTTGCCCATGGCATACATAATAATGATTACTGAAATTTAAAACATACAAGATTCAATATAATTGATAAATATCTATTTAAATAGTTAATATGATGCATGAATGCAACATAATAAACACAAAAATAAACATTTACTAATCACGGTAATACAACCCAAAGATTAATGTGCTGTCTTAGGGTCAGTCAGATTAACCTCTGACTGTCTATGAGACATTCTCATCCTTATCTCGTATTTTCTCTTTAAACAATAAGGTATCGTTTGTTAGGTCAAATCACAACTATCCACATGAAATCTTAATTGTGACTTTATGAGTGTAACCCATCATTTCAGATTCTATGACTTCATTTAGAATATGCCACCGTAGGATCGGTCAAAATTAAACTACATCACTTTCTCTTATATTATTAAAAAGTCCAACTTTGGTATTGATAAAGTTTAAAACCTTCCTTAAAGGTATGAAAACAAAGCCATCTCGAGGCCCTTACTGCACCTCACGATGTTGTACTAACGATGGAGACCATAAGTTACATTGACATGTCAACATTCTCTCAATTACAATTTTAGGATTACGTGTTTCCATTTTTAACTAATCAATTAATTAGTAGTTAAAATAATATCCCCATGAATATTTAATAATCAGTTATGCCAATTTCAATGGTCTAAGTTCATTTAACCTTCTAAAGTGCCTAAATCATAATTAGGTGAACTTAGATTAACTAATTAATGATATTAATCAAACTTTAATAAAACTCTTTTACTAAAGTCGGTTATCCTAAAAGTTATTATAGCCCTTAGTATGGTCTGATTACCAAGTTTTAACTGATTAAAACCTAGCAGTTTAGAATTCAATTGATTTCATAAAACAATATATATATAAACATATTAGGACAATCCTAATAAATCATATTTCTACTGATGAGCTGCATGATTAAATAAAACTGTGTGAGATTTTCGTGTATGGCATGTGATCAACTAATGCATGGACATGTTATCAAACATAATAATAAATAATTTTTAACAATTAAATAAAATAATAATGGACCGAGTGACTATTGGGTATTTCTAAATTACAACTCTTGAAATAAAGAAATAAAATTACAAAGCGGAATTCAAGAATATTTATTTCCCAAATATTGCCTTCTCCTCCTAATATCCATCTTCATAATCCTTTTAATTGGGAAAAACTATTTTTCTAATTAAAATTAATTTCTATAATTATCCTTTTAAGAAAAGTTGTCTTTGACTTAGTCAGATAAACACTTTATTTGATTTGGTCAAACTTTGGTCAAACTAAATCAACCTATTCATTTCTAATTTCCATATCATTAAAAATTAAAAGTTAATTTTAAAATTACATTCATTTCAAATTTTAAAAGAATAATTTATAGATTTAGGGTTATCATCAAAATATGCAGTGATAGAGTTAGTTGGTATTACGGTTTCTGTGAAACTTCCCTCAATGTGACAACAGTTACCCCCGACCACCACCCACCACCGGATTCCGGCCATCGACCATCGCCAGCCGCCACCGTCGGTCGGCGCCGGCGTCGATTTTCTCCCGACATCTCCAGAACAGTAAATTCTGGCGACATTGGTGCTTTACAAAAATTGTCGCGCCAACGCCGAAATTCTAAAAGAATTCCTATTTCTTTTCTTTTTCCTCAATCGTTCGTCTCGTGCGTTCATTGTCTTCTCACGATCGGAATAATTATAATAAATATTTCGGATAAAATTACAAAAATTTCCATGCCCGAAATTGGCTTACACAAGATCTAAGGAAAAATTAAAGAACAAAGCCTAACCCAATAATCACCATATAATTAACGATCCATTATTTTCCATACATTCAAAAATCATAACCATCCATTCATTCATACATATCTCATATATATGTACAATGCAAAAAAATCCATACAACATTTAACTATAAAAATATAAGGATCGCTCTGATACCAATTGTTGAAAAACATTATGAGGTTCTTTTCGTGATGGTATGGCTCTGGGACTATTGCCTGAGTTTTCTAGTTGAGGTGACTAGTCCCAGGGCTAACTTCGCCATCTTTAAGTATCTTTTCTTGGCTGAGCTCCCAAGGTCCACCGGTATCCGCTTGACAAGGCAATTTACCATATCCAAGGAGATCACCAACACATCATCATGGGGGTAATGTACTCCAACCATGTCCCGTCCATGAACTTTATCCTATGTTTATGCTCATCCTCTTTTGCTACTGAAAATATTGGCAGATGGGCGGCTCTCAGGTGCCTTTTCCTTGCCGAGGTATTTGCTCTTCCACTTGACTTTCCTTCATGAATCACGTGCACGACTCATCTCTCTATATTATCTTCTCAGCGTCCATCCTCAGCCTCTGCCCCTGGCCTCTTGCTAGCCTACTCCTACAAATATTCCTTCAAGAAGCCTCAATCGATTAGAGATTCAATCTCACGCTATGCTTCCAACAATCATTCTTGTTATGCCCGTAATCCCAATGGAAATCATAGTATTGATTCTGATTCTTCCTCCTCCCCATCTTTGTCTTCAACACTGAAGGTTGAGGAAGAAGATTCTTGACGTCGATCTGATGAACAAGTTTCTTCAAGCTTACGGTCAGTGGCAGAAGGTTGAACAGCGGGATGATTCTTGGTCCTAACCTATATGCGAAACTAACCCTCTCCTGTAATCATTTTCTGTTGCTTCTTTGGTCTGATCTTCCCTTTCAATCTCTATCTTCTCTTCTAACATGAGGGGAGCTCTCCCGTGTACTCTTCGTGCCTTTTTTCTTTGCCATCTCTTCTTCTAACAAGATGAATTCGTTTGCCTTACTAAGGCCTTATGATAGGGTCTTAGGTCTTTCTTATACAAGTATTTGAACACGTATGTGCCTTTCGTCAGGCCATTTCTGAAAGTGGCAGCAACTACTTCATCATCGCACCTGATGATTCCAATCTTTTCACAAAAATGAACCTCTAGATGTATTCCCTAAGGGGCTTATCCTTATTCTATACTATAGTTAAGAAGTCATGTGCCTCCTTAATCATTCTTTTGCTGCTCTCAAATTGTTCGATGAAGAGTGTCACCATATGAGAAAATGAGTGTATGGACTGGGGTTATAGGCTCCCAAACCATGTGATGGCACCTTTCAAGCACGAAGCGAACTGTAGACATAGAATGCCTTTCTAGCTTGTCCTCTTTAATGCACGCTCCTTACATCACCTGTTTATAGAGAAGAACATGATCAATAGGGTCAGAGGTACCGTCATACATTTCAAAGTTAGATTGGTGAACCTCTTTGGTGGTGTCATCGATGTGATTCCAACTACAAAGGGTGACTGCTCTGTACTACCACAATTAAGGCTCTGTTCTTCCCTTTGTCCTTCATGTCTAAGAGTGTGACTTTCAAATGAAAATCTTTGATCTTCTCAGTTATCTCATCCGTGTCCCGATCGAATCCATGCTCCTCATCATGATGCCTTGACTTTCGGCTCTTGGTTTCATCATGAACTCTGTTGGTCTGACAAGAATGGTGCGAGTGATGTTGTGAGTACTAAGAGTACCCTCTAACTTCATCACACAACTCCCCTCTCCTTTTGGGTACGCGAGGTGCATTCTGACTGTGATCCCCTCCTTCTTGAGCAGGGCGATCTAATGCTAGTCTAAGACTGCGCCTCTCTTATCTGACATGTTCGCGCATAGCCTGATGTGGGGGAGTGCACTCTCTTCTTCTCCTGATCTTCTATTCATCTCTACTTCCCCTTTTGAGGTCGATGACTTCCTTCGTGAGGTGCTCCATCTTCTACAACAAGAGAATGATGGTTGGATCAGTACCATTACATGATTGTTGAGCCGCTGGATTTGTGACTAAAACTATATGAATCTGGTACTGTCCCCCCGTTGCTTCTATCATATTTCTGGTGAGATTTTTGAGAGATACATCTTCACGATGGTCATCATGTCCCGAATTTTCTCTTGTGTTCACCATCGGGATAACAAATATGACTTTCTTTTTTACTAAACTTCCAAGGAAGATCTTTGTTCCCAAAAGAAAACCGATAAAGGATTATCTCGACACCAGTATGGTGCCAAACCTAATACACTCCGACAGTCAAGCCAGTAGATTATCTTTTATAATGGTATTGTCGAAGGCTGAGAGAATGCATATTGGTTCTGTGAGGAGTCGCCATCTATTTGTAATGAAGGAAGGAGGATATTTTAGAGAATATTCCTCCCAAATCAGGTGCTTTCAGTCGTTATCTCTTTCATATTTTATCTTATCACTTTAAACAACTTTGAGATTATTTTGGGGATGTTGAGATCATATCTCTGTTATGTCAGAGGGGATGAGCCCTCGCTCATGGATGAGCCTCCGGTCATCATGGTGACCTCGGTCATGGATAAGCCCTCGGTCATCATGGTGACCTTGGCCATGGATGAACCCTCGATCATCATGTGACCTCAGTCGTAGATGAGCCCTCGGTCATCATGGTGACCTCAATCATGGATGAGCCCTCGGTCATCATGGTGACCTCGATCATGGATGAGCCCTCGATTATCATGATGATCTTGAACCTTACAAGGTTGGTCCATCGTCCAGAGTCCTTGGGCTGGGATATTATGGGCCACTCATTACAAGATGAGTATTGGGTCTTGCCTAAAATTCTCATTTGAAGTGGACTCTCTAGCCCATGTGTTTTTTATCCCCATTGTTCCACTTTACATCAACTTAACTATATTCATCTTTTTGCAGGCCCTAGCCCTCCAAGAATACACATTAAGAGTTTATTTTCATCTTTTTTCTTTCAATATTAAAAAACCCATGGGTTTTAAGTTTGTCTTAGTAATGATCAATCGATGATCACGTAAATCTTGGACATTCCGTTCATCGTTTATAGTTTAAGGTTAACAGTTTCATTCCACTCTTTCGTACTTTTAATTTCTTTTTCATTCAGTATTTAGATGTTTATGACTTACTAGAGACATGGATAATAAGACATTACACTTGATCTTGTAAATTACTTGATGGTTTTAATAGCGATGTTGTTCATGTGTATGCTTTTAAGAAAGTGAGAGATATGATTTACTAATTATTTTGTTCTATATTTATTTTACAGGCCCACACCATAAGATTATTGTTGGCCTGCAATAGAAAAGTACATCAAAACTAGAACTTTTTAAAAAGGATTGAAGGAAAGCTCGTATGTGTGAGACATAGTTTATTGGTTGAACTTTTTTTGGATGAGACGTATCGTTCTCATGATTATTAGTTTTTTGGCACATATTAATCACATTTTAGATGACTAAAGTAAAAAATTAGAAAAAACTTGTTAATATTTTTACTTTTGAGTGAAGCAATGTGTAAAAATTTGATTAATTATATATATATATATTATTTAGAGTTCTTTTTTTGTATATGTGCTATAAAATGGATATGAATAGAATTTTATAGTGGTCTATCACTGCCATAAAATGAGTATTTTATAGGAACAGAAACTCTATAAACCTGGTTTTTTATTGTAGATAGAAAACGCTATAAGGACCTAGTATTTTATTGCGCACAAAAAACGCTATAAAAAACCTGGTTTTTTTACAGCGGACCGAAAACGCTACATAAATCAGGTCTCTTATAGCGCTCCCTGAACGCTATATAACATTCGGGATTTTTTGTAATGCCTAGAGACACAACTTTTTGTATAACGCTATAAAAGACTTTTTAACGCTTTTCACCCACTATAAAATACAGTTTTTTCTTGTAGTGATTCATCGTATTTTTGATAAATATGAATGGCGCTAAAATCCCCCCGTATTTAAACATTCTTTAATACGATGGGGCTTTGAGCACCCGTCGTATTATTAAAAAATATGACGGGCATAAAATGCCCTGTGGTATTTAAACATCTTTTAATTCGACAGGGCTTCTAGAACCCGTCATATTACACATCTTTTAGTGCCCTGTTGTAATTAATCATTTCTTATATGACGGGAGTAGAATAACCGTCATATTAAAAGCAAACGCAAAACTTAAAAACGGCGGTAACCATACCAATTGTCGCCTTCAGAAATAATATGACGGGGCTTCTACCCACTATCGCATTACGCAACCATAATACGACAGTGCTTACACCACCCATCGTAGTAGCTCTACAATAAATCACGTTGTATTTTCTGCATCAAATTATTTGAGATTCTTATTACCTATTTTCAAACAATTGTGGTGAAAATTATTTTTCTAGTAGCAATTTCACCACTTTTGGGGTAATTTAGTTTTTAGATCATTCGAATATGATTATAAAGTAATAGTAGATTACCTGCCTTACCAAGATGCAGAAAATTAGACAGTTACAAAGATTTTGAAGTTATCTCTCTAACAGAAAATTAAAAATCTAATAAATTTTTATCTTTTAAATTCGTATTAATACAAACTGAATTGTTCAATATATGTCATCTCTCCAAACTAAACAAGCGTGAGATCAAGAAAGAAAGAGAATTAAGCAAAATCTATGAAAATTTTACCACACAAGAGACAATCAGCTTCTTGCATGTATGGTCGATTCAGATCCAAAGTTCAAATGAAGAACACCAATTGCCTCTCATGATATTGAGTGTGCCTTATTTTTCAATTGTTCTTTTCTTTTTTCTTTTTTCTTTTTTCATCAAAGATATTGAAGATGAGTTTAAGCCTATAATTTCGATATTTATAGTGTCACTATAATATCCTCTAACCTAATTTGTTTTGAATTCAAAACTAGTTTTTTATTCATAAATAAAAACCACTTCTAAGAGATTTAATTGATTTTTACGAGTAATTATGGAATTAAAGAGTAACTATGACCAGTATCATTAAATCGGTTGCTCATATTAGAACATTACCTTCATGTGACTCAAAATTTGATCTTTGTTGTAAATACCTTGTCCTCGTTCTCCTTTGAGCTTTTGACCAAAAATCCAAAAAGTAACTATTAGGTTTATGTGAGGAGAAACGACATTAGGTCACAAAAAATTCTAGGTTAGGCTGCTGAGAGTAGAACCCGTCCAATGAGTTTCCTACTTTCTTTTAAAAGCCTTACAAATCGTTGAGAAAATACCCAATTGGTCTTATTGCTTTTAAATTGTTACAAATTTGTTTGAGCTTAGTTGGCTTATGGATTTCTAATTTATGTTTGTCTTCCTAAAAGAAAAAAAATAATGCTAATGGACTAGAAATAGATTTATTCTAATGTACACTGCCATAAATATGAATCTGAAACATTAATCATTTGCATCACCTTATCAATTAGTTATACTTTCCATCTTGTTAGATAGTTTTAGATAATTCAAATAGGGTTATAGAATAATTTTGGACTTTTAGATAATTCAAATAAATTTAAAGATTAATAGTAGATTTACCTTTCTTATCAAAATTTAAAAGATTAGACGGTTACATCAAATTTGAAATTCTCTCATGGAAATTTAAAAGCTAAAGAACTTTTTATCTTTCGAATCCTTTTAAAGCAAAAATTGGATTTTTTGAGAAAAAATCTTAGGTATTTCAAGAATATAACTTACACTCCTTGACTGTAAACCACTCTCATTCCCCACGTCCCGAATCAAACTACTCTATTTAAAAAAAAAAATCTTCCGTTTTGTTTTAACAAAGCTCTACCTTTATCATCTAATCAGCTCCGGCAAATAGAAGACATTCATAAAACAGTAAAATATGGGCCTAAAGGGTCTTTATCTCAAGTTCAAGGTAATCATTGTTTTTTTCTTCCTCTATTCCATTAAAGATCATACTTTTTTGTTGGAATGTCATTGCATCATGGAAATTTTTTAGTTGTTTAGGCATTCATTTGAGACGTTTTCTTGTTGAAAAACCTGGGAACAAAAAAGGACTGCTTGCGATTACGAGAAAGCTGACATGGATGATTTCAATCACACACGGATATCACATCGTCAAGGATCACTCCAGTTGCGATTAGGATGAATTCTACCGTGACTCTATCATTTGTTAGTAGATAGAATATGTGAGATCTTATCATCTACTGTGTAGATATGAGGTATTTTAAAGCTTATGTTACTCAAGAGAATGAGAAAAGCAAATATTACTCAAGAAAATGATGATACCATGTTTGAAGGATTTAAAATAACAAGGATTACAGGGATTTATAGATTTCAAGGATGAATTGTGATGGTCAAGACATTTCTTATTTATAGCCTTTCACCTCCTCAATAAATGATTGAGATTGTTTCAATCTAACAATGAATGATGCAGCTCTAAAGAGTTCACACCTCATTACTCATAAATATCTTAGATATTTATACATAATATCTAGATATTGCTATGAAAGATTCTAGACACATCCTATCATTTTAAAGGGAGAACTATAAAAATGATCTTTTTTCTAGCTCAAGTTGCAAAGATGTCCAGAACATTTTTTTTTTGCAAAAATGACCGAAATATGGTAAATAATTAATTTACTATTGTGTAATTTTAGTAAAAATTTTATTTACTATAGTCATATTTCGGCTATTTTTACAAATAAATAAATTGTCGGCATTTTTGCAACCCCACCCCCAAACTTGTCTTTTCCTGCTATTTTCCCTATTTTAAACTACTCTCCCTTTATATATCTAGATATTTACATGAAGACTCCTACACTCTCTTGCAAGACTTCGGATCCTTCTGGATGTGAGCTCTTGGCAAATCTATGGTAAAAAATGACACATATTGTAGTTTTTACAACCCTATGCATTAATAAATGGCAGGTTCTCTGATTAATTAATACTCTTTTGTCACATTTACATTTTTTTGTTAGTTGAACAAATTTTTCCCGGACATATTTACCTTAGTTTGTATTTTTTCATTGAAGTTTTTTAATGTTACTTTCCGTTATTTTTAATTAATCTTTCCGGATAAGGTTTCTTAATTAAATTTTTTAAATATCTTTACATACACATTTTCTTTGATTTAAGGGAAATACAATTGGTTTTTAAAAGAGAATTTTTATATTGTTATAGTTTTAGTTCTTAATCAAATTATTTTCTAGAGTGGTTATTAAATTACTATATTTTAGGTAGTTTCTTTTTGCCAAAGTATATTATAGGTAGCTTGATATCCCTTTACTTAAACAAAGAATTCGACTTTTTTAATTTTCTATTGTTACTTTGATATATTTCATATTTTTTAAATATGAAATATTATCATTTTGGTTTGATTTTAGCAATGTTCATTTTTTCCTTTTTAAACTTTTTATTTTATATATTGTTTTCTTTTTCCATTTTTTTTTCTTTTTAAACCACCTTTTTATGGAACTA
>QANY01003957.1:0-110829 GCA_003255025.1 Datisca glomerata
GTGCAGGCTGACCTCGCTGCCTCCCCAAGTGTTGTTACTCTTCAAAAGGAGGAGAAAACCAGAATTTCTGACTTCACCATGCTCCGAAATGCAAAAGAAGAGTTTCTAAAGCTAGAGCTGATTGGCTTGCCTTGGGTGATAAGAACTCCTCTTATTTTTTTCCAAAAATTTGAGAAGAACAGAGTTAGATCCTGATATGAACCTCACCGTCGCTTTGTGATGAAACCCGATAACAATGATGGTTCAAGAACCCAAGGATCGATTTTAAAGAAGAAGAAACCACGACCCGTTTTCTATGACACAAAGAGAACCTTAGGTATATGACCTAAGACCCAAATTGATGCTTCGAAAAGAACCAATGGTATGGTTTAGACGCCACATTCAAGAACAATAAGGAAAAGTGAGTGATAAGTCTAGGTTTTAGACGCCACAAGAATATTTCTTGATAAGTCTGGAAAAGTTCTAAGAAGAACCAAAGAGAAAACTCTCACAAAAAAATTATATTGATCAAAGTTTTTTAAAACATTGTGAAACCATGCTTCAATAGAAAAACCTAGAAGTCTAAAGAGTCCTAAAGTGTTTAAATAACCTAAACTAAATTTAAAAATAAAGAAATATAAATTGCAATAAATAAGAAACTTTTAATCCACCCAAAAGACTCCTATTGGCTGTCCACTTTTTGGTTAGGATTGCCAAGGTGTCTTGCTTCCTTGTCATCATTTAAAATACCTTGTAGGATGCTTTTCCATGTAGGCTACCATGTTGGATACCACATCATGCTCCATGTCGTCTGCCATGTTGGATGCCATGTCATGGTTCATGTAGGATGTCATGTTGGATGCCACATCATGCTCCATGTAGGCTGTCATGTTGGATGCCACGGCTCGCTCCACGCAGGCTGTCACACTCCCCGTCACACTCCACGTCATGCTCCACATCATACTCCTATTGAGTGCTTCAACCATTCTATTTTCTCTAGCTTTTGTGATTTGGCCTCTTTGTACTTGAAGTGGATCCATCCTTTGAGTTTGAGCAACCGGATCCTCATCATTCCCTCCCTCTTGAGAAAGATTTATCCTCAAATCGTCATCTACATGAAATGGAGACAAGTCAATCACATTAAAAGTAACACTTATATTGTACTCACCGAGAAGATCTAGCTTGTAGGAATTGTCATTGAGTCTTGCAAGGACTTGGAAGGGATCATTCCCTCTAGGTAGCAGCTTGGAACGTCTTTGACTTGGAAACCGTTCCTTTCTCATTTGCACGTGAACCCAATCTTCAGGTTGTATAAAAAACTTCGAACTCCCCTTATTGGCTTGCTCAGCATATTGCTCATTCTTACTTTCAATGTTAGCTCAGACCTTGGCATGTAAAACCCTTACTAGATCTTTCTGTTTCTTACCATCAAGATTAGCATGCTCATTAGTAGATAAATGTAAAATATGCATAGGAGTTGAAGGATTAAATCCATAAACAATCTCAAAAGATGAAGTAGAATGAAGATTATATGCAAACTTAAAATGTGGTACACACTTCTCCCATTGCCTTAAACTCTTTTGAATGATAACTACCATAAATTTTTCCATGAACGCACACAAGACATGATTGATCGACCTCATGAATGTACTAGGTGAACTAGTTAAACCATATATCGTTACAAACCAGTCAGGCAATCCATGCTTACTTTTAAGTGTTTTTTTTCCATTCATATCCCTCTTTCATGCTAAGTTGAGGATATCCACTTTTAAGATCAATTTTAGTAAACAAACAAGAACCATGCAATTCATCAAGCAAACCAACTAATCTAGGAATGAGATGGTGATACTTTACAGTGATGTTATTTATGGTTCGTGATCAATGCACATCGTCCATGTCCATTCCTTCTCAGTCATAAGAAATACAAGAACAGCACTAAGGCTCATGGTTCTATGGCATACCCCCTTTCCATGAGCTTGCTCGCTTGTCTTTCCAACTCCTTTATCTCATCCGGATATCTTTTATGAGTGGGTTTATTTTGGATGAGATCTCCAGGTACAAAGTCAATTCGGTGCTCGATTCTCCCAATTGGTGGCAGTCATTTTGGGCTCTCTGTTATTTTTTGTAAACAAATTGTATAAACCAAAAGACACTTACACATGTACAAGGGGCATACCCCAGGAATATAAAATTAGAGCCTAATTAGAGGCTTAAGATCTGCACGCAAATTAAACTGGTAATATGTAAAGTACTGAAATTAGATATCAATTCTTCATAAGACAGTCAAGGTTTACAAAATGCTTGGGTTAAGACCCCATCTATCCACTAAACGTAGATTAGTATCATTAGTGCCAAAACACTTCGAATCCCAAAGCCTTAATCTAATTATGAAATAGCTTTAATTACGATCTTGGAATCTCTGATTTTGCCTTAAAAAATACTTGCATTTCTTTCTCTCCATATATAATAGATGAAGGAAGTAAAAGCTAGCTTAACTAGGACTCCTCTGAGTGACTTCCCTTTTGCATTAACTAGCACCCAATCTACAAACTGACCCCAATCCCTAACCTGGCAGTGTAGATCATATTTGTTCACAAGTGTAGGAATACTCTGGCTGAATAACAACAATTGACAAAAAGATGCTCATGTGTCTCGTGGTAGCCAACACAACACACACAATCAGAATAAAACCCTGGTGTTTGGTCCCATTGTGCAACCCTATCTCTAGTGGAAAGTTTGTTTCTCAAAGCCAACCAAGAGATAAAGCTGCACCTTGGGATGTGTTTAGAGAACCATATCACCTTTTCCCACTTAACCGGTTATCTTGTAGGGGACAGTGCCTTATAGGTTAGACTTAGAGAGATATCTCCATTCTGACTGAACTCCATTTCCAAAGGTAGATTTTTGAGTCTCAAAGGATTTTCTGTGACTGAAGATAACAAAACCATTCAGCTTGCCTGGGGATTGAATGCCTCTATTTTTGACAATTAAGCTTGGTTCTTCTGTTTCTTTAGGCTGTTATCACTTGTAATCTTCTGTTAGTGTTGGGGTGCCTCCAGCTTGTGTGTTGGCTGGTTCCTTGTTATTTGTGTCTTTTTCCTGGGGTATACCCCTTGTATATTTGTATGTTTTCTTCTTCGGTTTATACAATTTTTTANAATAGTCCCAGATGTGCTTTCAAGGTTGATATCAAAAAGGCTTATGATAGCTTGAATTGGGAGAGTATCGGAAGAATCTTTGACTGCTTGGGGTTTCCTGATCATTTCTCTAACTGTGTGATGGAGTGTATCTCCTCTCCTTCTTTCTCTATTGTGGTCAATGGTGATTGACTGGTTACTTCTCTGGTGCTAAAGGGCTTAGATAGGGTGATCCTAATCTCAAGAAGCTCAAAGGTGTTTGAAGTTGGCCCATGCCATAGAATCCATAGTCCAAGAAGTTCCTGACAAAAGTCTTTGCCCAAATCTGGCCCAAATGACACCTAGAGGATGCCAATTATCTGTAAGAAGCTTCACAGTAGTACCATCTCCAATAGTTATAGAGCAAAAGGGTAGAAACGTGCTCCTGAGCTAGAGAAGCTTTCTCCAAACCCAAGATGGGTTAGAAGGAACGGGATCCAAGAAAATTTAACTCTTTCTGATTAGGTATGTTTGACACCAATCTTTCCAAAGTGATCTTTTAGAAAGGAGTAGGAAGAACCATAAGTGTTTGGCTATAGCAACTTCATTAGCAAGAACCAGATCCCTAACGCCCAACCCACCTTTTACCTTGTCAAAACACAGGTCTGCCCAAGCTACCTTGGCCCTAGAAGCTTTAGTATCTTGGTCATTCCATAGAAAATTTCTTACCAAGCATTGGACTGTCTTCACCACTTTTTTAGGGAGAATGAAGAGACCACTCCAAAAGTTGACCATAGCCATAAGGACAATCTTGATAAGTTGGAGTCTTCCTACATAAGACAAATACTTTGATTCCCAAGACCTGATTCTCATAGTGTGCTGTCAACCAAACCTTGACAATATGATTTGGTAAGCTTGGTTGGAATGAGTGGGACACCAAGATATCTAACTGGAAGAGACCCTTCTATAAAATCCAGTTCAGCATGAATCATAGAAGACATCTCTGGGCTCACCGCTGATAAGAACAGTTGACTCTTTGAAATATTTGGTTAAAGCCCTGATAGCTCTTGAAAAATGGCCAAAGCTTCCTTATGCACATGCACGCTGTTTTGTCTCCTTTACAGAACAATAGTAGGTCATCAGCAAAGCACAGCTTGACTAAGTTAAGCTCTTTGCACCTCAAATGAAACTGGAACTCTGAGTGTTTGGCTGCAAAGCTCAAGATCCCTGTCAAGACCTCCATGATGATGACAAAGATGTAAGGAGAGATTGGATCCCCTTGTCTAATTCCTTTAGCACCCCTAAAGTAACCATGCAGCTCACCATTTATATTCACTGAGTATGAGGGAGAAGAAAGGCACTCCATGACCCAAGAAATGAAAACATTTAGGAAGCCAAGGCATTGAAAAGCTTTACCTATTAGTGACCAGTTCACACTATCATAGGCTTTCTTAAGGTCCACCTTGAGAGCACACATTGGCAAACCAATTGATCTATGGTAGCTTCTAATGCAATTCTTGGGAGAGAAAAATATGGTCAGCCATTCTCCTTCCTGGGATAAAAGCACTTTGGTTCTGACTTACGATGTTGGGTAATACAAGCTTGAGTCTTTCAGCAAGTATTTTTGTGATGCACTTGTAGACTACATTGCAGCAAGAGATAGGTCTAAAGTCCTCAATACTAGTGGGATTAGGGACCTTTGGTATTAAGGTGATTGTAGTTGAGTTAACCTCTTTTAGGATGTTACCTGCAGTAAAGAACTCCAAAACGGATTTGGTTACATCTCCACCCACCACATGCCATGCTGTCTTAAAGAACCCAGCTGAAAAACCATCTCGTCCAGGAGCTTTGCCACTTCCCATACTGAAAACATCTTGCTTGACCTCATTTTCTTCAATGGGAAGAGCCAAAGGTACAGCCTAATCAGGTCCAAGCTTTTTTGGCAAAGCACAATCAAGTATACTCCAATTGACTCTCATTTCTTCATTTGGTGTACCCAAGAGATTTTTGTAGTAACCTAATATATGATCTTGGATCTCCTCATGGGAAGTAAGTAGAGAGCCTTGGTTGTCCAGGTGTGTAATACTGGTTTTGAATCTATTCTTTTTCATTACTTGAAAAAAGAAAGAAGTGTTCTGATCACCCAACTGAAGCCACTGTACTCTTGACTTCTGCATGTAGAAGCTCTCTTCAGCATGACTAAGCTCAAAGAATTTGGAGCATGCATCTCTCTCCTGAGCCTGTAATAATGCATTTAAAGGGTCATTTCCCAACAAGTTTTGAATTGACTCCATGTGTGCTTCAGCCAATTTAACTCTAGTAGGAAGATCACTGCAAAATCTTTGGTTGAACCTCCTCAGTTCACATTTGAGTGCCTTAAGCTTCTTACAGAGCCTAAACATTGCTGTCCCTGAAATCTCAGCCCCCCAAACTCTGTCCAAAAGCTACCAAATCCCTTCTCTTTCAAACCAAAACTCAAAAACTTGAAGCTTACTCTAGGTTTATAGGAGTCCTTCTCCATTTGTAAGACAATTGGACTGTGATCAGAGATGCCAGGAGGAGCAAAGAGACACTTTGTGTCGGGGAACGAGTCCATCCAGTGAATATTTGCCATGGCTCTATCTTTTTTTCGGTAAATTAAAAAATTGTATAAACCGAAGAAGAAACATACAAATATACAAGGGGCATAACCCCAGGCAAAAGAAATAAAAAAAAGAACCAGCCAACACACAAGCTGGAGGCACCCAAACACTAACAGAAGATTACAAGAGATAACAACCTAAAGAAACAGAAGAACCAAGCTTAATTGTCAAAAATAGAGGCATTCAATCTCCAGGCAAGCTGAATGGTTTTGTTATCTTCAGTCACAGTAAATCCTTCAAGACTCAAAAATCTACCTTTAATGGCATTTGTAATGCAAGCCAAGACCACTTTCTTGTCCCTCATTTTACCCTCAAAGACTCGATTATTTCTCTCTCTCCAGATATGGTAGACAAACGAGCTGAACATAAGCTTCAACATACGGCCCAAGAAGTAGCCTTTCTTAACTTTCACAAGGATCCAGGAGATAAGTTGATTCTAGTTCCTAGGAGAAGACACCAAGCCACATAAACCAACCAAATTCTGCCAAATAAAGCTAGAATAAGGGTAAGAAACAAACAGGTGTTCAGAAGATTCTAAAGGATGCAAGCAAAGTAACCAAGAAAAACTTGCACCAATCCTTCCAAAGGGAAGCTTTATCCAAAGAGACCAGAAACCAGAAATGCTTAGCCACAGCCATTTCATCAGCTAGAGAGAGATCTCTAGGGTCTAAAACTCCTTGGGACTTATCAAAAGGGAGAAGTGACAGCTCCTTTTTAGAGTGTTGTGATCATTTCAGGTGCTTCTAGTTCCATACGAAGTCAAAAGACCTAATAGGACGTGTTTAGGCTCAAACTAGATGAACTAGGCTAAACTTGGGTCTTTTGGACATGGTATGTACTCGAACTAACTTTCTTTCGTTAAGTAAATAAATGTATTAACCCCAAAAAATACATACAAATGCCACATTGGTGAAGAAAATACAAGCCTAGCAAGCTAGGGCTAAAACTAAGTTAAAACAAAACAAACTACCCAAATCACAAAGAAACAAAATCCCAGCCTCTAAGGAAGATAAAAAATGAATGAGTTAAACGACTTGGAGATACAGCCTCTTAGGTCCTTCTAGTGTCATACCGAGTCAACAAAACCCAATGTGACGTGTTTGGACCCAAACTATTTAACTTGGCTAAACTTGGATCTTTTGGACATAGCATGAACTTGGCTAACTTTTTACTCCCAATACACATTAGGAAAGAAATTGGAGTCTTGTGGTCAATTTGGCGCTTCTAGTGCCATACGAAATCAAAAAGACCAAATGAGATGTGTTTACGGAAAGAGAAAACACAAATGGGGTGTTCACGAAATTTAGTGAGAGAAGCTCTCCCCTCTTTCTAGAATTCTGGTTTTTTAGTTTTTGCCTCTCCCTCCCTTAGGGGAGGCCCTGATCCTTTACAATGGTTAATGATGAGTACATTAAGCATGCTGCAGATATTGGTAAGCAAGTTTCAGGTGGTGTTAAGAAAGATTCAGGTGGTGGTAAAGCTAAGCTTGGAGTGACTTTCAATGGCCATGCTGTTTTGAAGGATATGGTCAGCAAGGGAGCTAGGGAAGTTAATGCCCATGACAGCGGCATTAATGCTCTTAGGCAAGGTCCTAACAGTATGAAATATGGACCAGAGAGTGGCTGTGTTGAGCCTGGGTTATTAGAAGCTCATTCCAAATAAGTTTTGGGTTTATTGGCTGCAAAGGAGATTAGTTCTGAGAATTTGAAGCTTATATATAGTTTTAACTCTTCTGATCATAATCGGAGTAAATTATTTGATCAGACTCTTTCAGAGCAACTTCGTTCAAGTCTTAGGAGAAGTAACATAAGAGGAGGAGATAGAGGTGGTGCTCGGAGATCAACCAGCTTGCCTAGAGCTCCAAAGGTTGAAGATGATACTCACTACTTCTTTGATAAAGGTAATGATGACTGTCCTTTGATAGAAGACAAATCAAGCTTGTCTCAAATCCTCTTGCTTGGAGAAGAGGAAAAGCAGTTGCTAAGCATATCAAAAGGGAGACGTGACAGCTCCTTTTTGGCAAGTGGGTGTGATGAGATCAGCTTGGAGAAGAATGAGGCTCCAGCTCCCAAGCATCAACTTGGACAAAAATCTTCCCTTATCCTTCTAATAAGGGAGAGGACACTCCAGGTAATTTTTTAATAGATAAGGCTTCTTCTCTCTCTCATCATGATGTGGATTGCCCCTTGGGGTGACAGGTGGCAGCTTCTTTGACTAAGGGGAAAGAGAAAGTTAGTGGTGGTTTGACTGAGGGGAAAGAGAAAGTCAGTGGTGGGCACTCTCCTTCATCTCCTATCCCCCGCGGTAACTCTCTTACTCTCTCACCGGAGTTACAAGAAAATGCAATATATCAAGAGATATTAAAGAAAGTGGAGTAAGCCTTAAACCAGCTGGTACCGGGGCTGAAAAAGTTAAAGGCAATCAAAGAAAGAAGCTCAGCCTTGTGTGTTGGCTGATTCCTTTTTTTGTTTATTTTTCCTGGGGTATGCCCCTTGTATATTTGTATGTTTCTTCTTCGGTTTATACAATTTTTTAACTTACCGGAAAAAAAAGTACATCTCTGAAGAAACTTTGCTCGCTGGGAAGGTTGATTGGTGGGCAGATCAGCTCCTCTCCATTTGTCAAGAAAGTGGCAATGAAATTGTGGGAAAGTAGAAGCATCCAAGATGTCACGGCAGCAAAGGGTCTTTTCTACTTCAAATGGGGTTCTAAAGAAGATATAGCTTTTTTTTTTCGGTAAAATAAAAAAATTGTATAAACCGAAGAAGAAACAAACAAATATACAAGGGGCATACCCCAGGAAAAAGACACAAATAAAAAGGAACCAGCCAACACACAAGCTGGAGGCACCCAAACACTAACAGAAGATTACAAGTGATAACATCCTAAAGAAACAGAAGAACCAAGCTTAATTGTCAAAAATAGAGGCATTCAATCCCCAGGCAAGCTGAATGGTTTTGTTATCTTCAGTCTCAGAAAACCCTTTAAGACTCAAAAATCTACCTTTAATGGCATTTCTAATGCAAGCCAAGACCACTTTCTTGTCCCTCATTTTGCCCTCAAAGACTCGATTATTTCTCTCTCTCCAGATATGATAGACAAACGAGCTGAACATAAGCTTCAACATAAGGCTCAAGAAGTAACCTTTCCTAGCTTTCACAAGGAGCCAGGAGATAAGTTGATTCCAGTTCCTAGGAGAAGACACCAAGCCACACAAACCAACCAAATTCTGCCAAATAAAGCTAGAATAAGGGCAAGAAGCAAACAGGTGTTCAGAAGATTCTGAAGGATGCAAGCAAAGAACACAGCTACTAACATTGGAAAACCCAGGAGAGGAGGTCCAAGCAGCCAATCTATCCGCAGTTGCAAGCCTATTAAGAACAGCAAGCCAAGTAATAAAGCTATATCTGGGAATATGCTTCTTAAACCAAATAAGAGGAGCCCATCTCACTTTTTCACTTGCTGGAGCCAGTTTCCTATAAGTGTGCCCCACAGAGAAAAGACCAGAGGGAGAAAGAGTCCAAATCCAAGAGTCCAAAGAGGACTCTTTAGGAGGGGGAAGATGGATCTCTCTAATAGTGATAAGCTCATGGGAGCTAGAAATAGGCCAGTTCCAAGCTGCATTCTGGATCACTGAGCTGACCTTGGTAGTCCAATCCCAACCTGTACCAAAATAAATCCTAGGACCAAACCTTTGAGAAAGAGCCCCCAAAGGGTGCCAAGGGTCCAATAGAAGAGAGATCTGCTCCCCATTTCCCACAAGAGCTTTGCAATACCCAGCAAACTTGTCTCTGATTTTCAGAATTTTCCTCCAACTCCAAGAAGGATTAGTGGCAAGCTTAACCAAGAAGATAGAGCTCTTCTTGATCAAGAAAAACTTGCACCAATCCTTCCAAAGGGAAGCTTTATCCAAAGAGACCAGGAACCAGAAATGCTTAGCCACAGCCACTTCATTAGCTAGAGAGAGATCTCTAAGGCCCAAACCTCCTTGGGACTTATCAAGGCACAAGTCACTCCAAGCCACTTTAGCACCAGAATGCTTTACAGCTGAAGCGTTCCACAAGTAATTCCTAATAACCACCTTAATCATATTTAAGATTTTCTTGGGAAGAATAAATAAGCCAGCCCAGTATTGAAAGATAGCATAGAGCACGGATTTAACCAACTGTAATCTTCCAGCATAAGAAAGGTAGTTAGACTCCCAAGACTTCACCCTAGCTGTGATATGGTCTACTAGGGTGATACAATCTGTTTTTCTAAGCTTTGAGGAAATCAAAGGAACCCCCAAGTATCTCATAGGTAGCTCCCCAATGCTGAAATTGCACAAGTCCAGAATTGCTTGAGAAGTGGAAGGATGGACCCCAGACATGAAAATCTGACTTTTTTGTAGATTAGGTTGAAGACCAGACATGGCCTCAAACAAGTTTAAGCTCTCCATAATAAGATGAACAGAAGTAATATCACCCTTACAGAAGATAAAGAGATCATCAGCAAAGCACAAGTTAACAATACCAAGCTCCTTACACCTCCAGTGATAGCCAAAGTCCGCTTGATGAGAAGCATGCTTGAGAATACCAGAAAGAACCTCCATAACCAACACAAACAGATAGGGAGAGATAGGATCACCCTGTCTAAGCCCTTTAGCACCAGAGAAGAAGCCAGTCAACTCCCCATTGACCACAATAGAGAAAGAAGGAGAGGAGATACACTCCATCACACAGTTAGAGAAATGATCAGGAAACCCCAAGCAGTCAAAGATTCTCCCGATACTCTCCCAATTCAAGCTATCATAAGCCTTTTTTATATCAACCTTGAAAGCACATCTGGGACTATTAGAAGGCGAAGATAGAGCTTCTGTTTTAGAGGATGGACCTTGGCACCTTCTTGGTAGACTCATTATTCTCCAAGAGTGGCAGCCAAATGTTAAGTTCTCTAAAGAAAGCCTTGATAAGGTCCATGTTTGGGTAATGTTTTGGAATGTTCCAGTGGAGTTATGGAGTGAAGAAGTTCTAAGCCATATTGCAAGTGCAGTAGGTGTTCCTTCATATTCTGATTCTCTCATTGCGTCTTGCTCTAGACATGATTTTGCTAGAGTTTGTGTGGAGATCTCTGCCTCTGGCAACATTGTCAAGTTCTTCACTTTGGATCTTGGTTTTGATGGGTGGGACCCTATTATACAGTAAATGTGGAATATGAGTGCCTCCCCAAAAGATGTGGGAAGTGCATTTGTTTGGCCATGATTGCAACAATATCGCTATCCCTACCCCCAAGCCAAAGGTGGCTAAAAAGTACTTCTGGTACCGATCCTCTTAGTGATGAGAAAGTGACTTCTAGTAGATATCCTTCTCCCCATGAAAATAGGGAGCTTATGGTCTGTGATGAGCAAATTCTAGCCCATGTTCCTCTTGATATCCTCTCAATGGAAGGCCAAGACAAGGAATGGACTGAGGTGGTTAGTAAAAAGAAGGCTAAGGTTGTCAAACTGATTATAGAGAGGAAGATGGTGAATCCCATACTCATTCTGACCCTCCCATTGATTTGGCTCCCCCAATTTCCTCTCCTATGGTTACTTTGGAAATTCAAGTTGGTCCTTCCCATAAGCTCTTTAAATCTTCCTTGAGGAGGTTGAAAAGGAAAAGAACTACAATAAAGAAGGTTGTTGCTGTGAAATATTTTAGTGAGAGAAGCTCTCCCCTCTCTCTAGATTTCTGGTTTTAGTTTTTGCCTCTCCCTCCCTTAGGGGAGGCCACGACCTTTAACAATGGTTAATGATGAGTACATTAAGCACTCTGCAGATGTTGGTAAGCAAGTTTCAGGTGGTGTTAAGAAAGATTCAGCTAGTGGCCAAGCTAAGCTTGGAGTGTCTTTCAATGGCCATGCTGTTTTGAATGATATGATTACTAAGGGAGCTACGGAAGCTAATGCCCATGTTAGTTGTTTTAATGCTCTTAAGCAAGGTTCCTAATACTAAGAAATTTGGACTAGAGAGTCCTTTCGTTGAGCCTGGGAAGTTAGAAGCTTAGTCCAAGGAAGCTTCAGGTTTATTAGTTGCAAAGGAGATTATTTCTGATCACAATCAGAGCAAATTCCTTGAGCCGACTCTTTCAGACCAACTTCGTTAAAAGTCTTAAGAGAAGTAGCATAAGAGGAGGAGCTAGAGGTGGTGCTTGGAGATCAACTAGCTTGCCTAGAGCTCCAAAGGTTGAAGATGATACTCATTACCTCTTTGTCAAAGGTAATGATGAGTGTCCTTTGATAGAAGACAAATCAAGCTCGTCGCAAATCATCTTGCTGGGAGAAGAGGAAAATCAGCTGCCAAGCATATCAAAAGGGAGAGGTGACAGCTCCTTTTTGGCAAGTGGGTGTGATGTGGTCAGCTTGAGGAAGAGTGAGGCTCCAGCTCCCAAGCTTCAACTTGGTCAACAATCTACGACTATCCTTTCTAATAAAGGAAAGGACACTCAAAAAGGTAATTCTTTATTAGATCAGACTCCTCTCTCCCATCATGACGTGGACAGCCCCTTAGGGTGCCAGGTGGCAGCTTATTTGTCTAAGGGGAAAGAGAAAGTAGATGGTGTTTTGATAGAAGGGAAAGGGAGAATGATGTGAACGTAGGTGGAGTTCCAAAGCTGGTGGTAGATTCTCTCTCCTCCCTTAGCTCAACCTCAGCATTGATTGTGAGTGACAAGTTGGATTTGACTTCTACCAAAGAGGTCAAGGGCTGCCATGGTCGTGGGTTTGAGCTTGGAGAAAACATTCTCTCTCCTAAACCAGATTCTAATGGGAAACAGAAGGTGAGCTCTTCTCCTCCTTCCCCAACTTCTTCTTCTAAAAAGCTACCTGAGAATAGAGTTTATCAAGACCTTTTAGCTAATAAGAGTGCTGCTCATGAGAAACCGGCTCGTTCATGGGCTGAAAAGGCTAAAGGTAACCTGAAAAAGAAGCTAAGCTTAGGTTATGTGAGCTCTTCCTTTACGGAAAATGGTAATGTCACAGTTAAGCTTCCTGATTATATTACTAAAGAGAATTTTTCTAGGTGGGAAGGCTGCCTTGTTGGCTACTTTGTTGGAAGGGCAGCTCCATTACACTTAGTTCAGAAAATTGCTTTGCAACTTTGGGCTAAAAGAGGAATTCAGGAGGTTTCGGCTGCCAGAGGCCTTCTCTATTTCAAATTTGGCTCTGTGGAGGATAGAAACTCAGTCTTAGAAGATGGACCTTTGCACCTTTTAGGTAGTCCTATTGTGCTTCAAGTGTGGCAGCCAAATGCTAAATTCTCAAAGGAGAAACTTTCAACCCTTCCAATTTGGGTTAAATTTTGGAATGTTTCAATTGAATTATGGACTGAAGAAGCTCTAAGTCACATTGCTAGTGCTGTGGGTATCCCTTCTCACTCTGACAATGCTACTGCCTCTAGTTATAGACATGATTATGCTAGAGTTTGTGTGAAAATTTCAGCCTCCTCTGATTTGATTAAGTTTTTCACCATTGACCTTGGCCTTGACGAATGGGATCCAGTGGTGGTGGATGTGGAGTATGAGTGTCTTCCAAAGAGATTTGTTAAATGTTGCCTCTTTGGTCATGATTGTGATGCCAAAGTGGCCCCTAAGAATAATCTAGCTAGTGAGGAAGAAACTGCTAGCAAAGATTCTTCTCCCCAAGATAATAGGGAGCTTATGGTTTATGTGGAGCCAAAGGGTGAAATCTCTCCTCCCTTTCTTCTTAATACCATCCATGTGGAAGACCAAGACAATGATTGGACTCAGGTGGTTAGCAAAAGGAAGGGTAAGGGTCTCATTGAGCCTTGTGAGGATAAAAATGAGCCTCAAGTCTCTTCTGACTCTACATTATGTTTGGCTCCCCCAAAAGCTTTCTTTTGGCTGATCAAGTTACTCAGGCTCCCCCTAAGAATGGTGACTCTCTCTCCCCCTTTTTATGATTAATTTAGCCTCTTGGAATATAAGAGGGCTTAATGGCCTTCTAAAGCAAGCTGAAGTTAGGAAACTTTGTAAAGACTTTAAATTATCTTTTTGTGCTTTTAGTTGAGACTAAGATCAAATGTAATAATTTTGCTGGACTTTCTAGATCTGTTTTTTCCCAACTGGGCCACCATTCCTACCCATTCTCCTACTAGCAAAGGTAGAATTGTTTTAGCTTGGGATCCCAAGATTTTGGATGTTCTTCTAATTGATGCTTTTGATCAAGCTATGTTTTGTAAGCTAACCATTCTTCACGGAAGGACAAATTTCTTTGTCTCTATGGTGTATGCAGCCGATGATGCTATCTCCAGGAAGCTTTTGTGGGAAAAGCTTGGTTCCGATAAGACTGTAAGTCAGGGGAAGCGTTGGCTAATTCTTGGTGACTTTAATGCTATTTTGAAGCCTATTGAGTATTGTCGTGGTGATTTCAAGTGGAATGATAGCTCAATTTATTTTGCTTCTTGTCTTGATCATTTGGAGGTTCTCGACCTCCCTTATAGTGGCTGTCAATTCACCTGGTGGAATGGTCAAGTTGGTGAGGGTAGCAAGATGCGCAAGCTCGATAGAGCCCTGGTTTATGGTGATTGGGCTACGTTGTTTCCTGCTACTTCTTGCCATTTTCACACCCCGGGTATCTCTGATCACTCTCCTATTATTATTCAACTTAGGGCTAACTCAGCTAGACCTAAGCCTTCTTTTAAGTTCTTTGATTTTTGGATGGATTTTGGAGGCTTCTGGGCTGCTCTTAACGATGCTTGGGAGATTGAGGTGTTTGGGACAGCCATGTTTTGTCTCTATAAGAAGCTTAAATCTGTTAAATTTGCTCTTAAAAAATTTAATGCCTCTTTTTGCTAAGATATTTCTAAAAGGGCTCTTATGGCTAGAGAAGCCCTCTCTAAAGTGCAAGCTGACCTTATTGCCTCTCCTAGTGTCCTCTCTCTTCAAGAGGAGGAGAAAATTAGATTTGATGATTTCACTAAGCTCAGGAATGCAGAAGAAGATTTTCTGAGGCAAAAAAGCAGAGTTGATTGGCTTGTATTGGTTGATCAGAATTCCTCTTTCTTTTTTCAGAAACTAAAGAAGAATAGAGTCAGATCCAGAATTAATCAGTTGGTTAATGAGGACGGTGAGTTTATTACTGATGACCAGGCTATCAAAGATCAAATTCTTTCTTATTATGGGAATCTTCTTGGGACATCTCACAATTGATCAGGAGGTGGATTGGAGTGTTCTCTCTCAGATTCTCCCTAATAAGCTCTCTCAAGCTCACTTAGTTATCCTCAACCACCCCTATACGGAGGAAGACGTTGACACAACTATGTTTAGTTTGGGGAGTAGTAAAGCCCCTGGTCCAGATGGCTTCTCTGTTGGTTTATTCAAAAGATGTTGGCATATTGTGGGCAAGGATGTTACTAATGCTGTTTTGGAGTTTTTTAGCTCCCGATCATTATTGAAACAGGTTAACTCTACTGCCATTGCTCTTATCCCTAAGGTCCCCAATCCTTCTAGAGTTGGTGACTTTAGGCCTATCTCTTGTTGTAATGTTGTTTATAAATGAATTTCTAAAATGCTTGCTGATAAACTTAAGAGAGTGCTCCCTGATCTTATTAGTAGCAACCAGACTGCTTTTGTGCCAGGGAGGAGAATTGCTGACAACATCCTTTTATCTCAAGAGTTGGTTAGAGGTTACCATAGGCCTTCTAATAGTCCCAGATGTGCTTTCAAGGTTGATATAAAAAAGGCTTATGATAGCTTGAATTGGGAGAGTATCGGGAGAATCTTTGACTGCTTAGGGTTTCCTTATCCTTTCTCTAACTGTGTGATGGAGTGTATCTCCTCTCCTTCTTTCTCTATTGTGGTAAATGGTGAGTTGACTGGCTACTTCTCAGGTTCTAAAGGGCTTAAACAAGGTGATCCTATCTCTCCCTATCTGGCTTATTTATTCTTCCAAGAAGATCATGAATATTATTCAGGTGGTTATTAGGAATTACTTGTGGAACGCGTCAGCTGTAAAGCATTCTGGTGCCAAAGTGGCTTGGAGTGACTTGTGCCTTGATAAGTCCCAAGGAGATTTGGACCTTAGAGATCTCTCTCTAGCTGATGAAATGGTTGTGGCTAAGCATTTCTGGTTTCTGGTCTTTGGATAAAGCTTCCCTTTGGAAAGGATTGGTGCAAGTTTTTCTTGATCAAGAAGAGCTCTATCTTCTTGGTTAAGCTTGCCACTAATCCTTCTTGGAGTTGGAGGAAAATTTTGAAAATCAGAGACAAGTTTGCTGGGTATTGCAAAGCTCTTGTGGGAAATGGTGAGCAGATTTCTCTTCTCTTGGACCCTTGGCACCCTTTGGGGGATCTTTCTCATAGGTGTGGACCTAGGATCTTTCTCATTGGTTGGGATTAGACTACCAAGGTGAGCTCAGTGATCCACAATGCAGCTTGGAACTGGCCTATTTCTAACTCCCATGAGTTTATCACAATTAAAGAGGTCCATCGTCCCCCTTCTAAAGAGTCCTCTTTGGACTCTTGGATTTGGACTCTTTCTCCCTCTGGTCTTTTCTTTGTGGAAACTGGCTCCAGCTGGTGAAAAGTGAGATGGGCTCCTCTTATTTGCTTTAAGAAGCATATTCCCAGATATAACTTTATTACTTGGCTTGTTGTTCTTAATAATAGGCTTGCAACTGTGGATAGATTGGCTGCTTGGACCTCCTCTCCTGGGTCTTCCAATGTTAGTAGTTGTGTACTTTGCTTGCATCCTTTGGAATCTTCTGAACATCTGTTTGTTTCTTGGCATGCACTACAAATGTAATTAGAGGTAGATTTTTTACTCTTAAAAGATTCTCTGTGAATGAGGATAACAAAACCATTCAGCTTGCCTGGGGATTAAATGCTTCTATTTTTAACAATTAAGCTTGGTTCTTCTGTTTCTTTAAGCTGTTATCTCTTGTAATCTTATGTTAGTGTTTGGGTGCCTCCATCTTGTGTGTTGGGTGGTTCCTTTCTTGTTTCTTTTGCCTGGGGTATGCCCCTTGTATTTTCATATGTTTCTTCTTCAGTTTATACAAAATTTTAATTTACCGAAAAAAATGGTTGAAAAGGAAGCAAAAGGCTGAAAGTTCTCTTTTAATTGCTGATAAGAGGGATTAATGTCCTTTAGCAAGCTGAGGTTAGGAAACTTTGTTGAGATTTCAAGTTATCATTTTGTGCCTTGGTTGAAACTAAGGTAAAATGTTTTAATTTTTCTAGGCTCACTAGATCTGTTTTTCCCAATTGGGTGAGTATTGGTAACCATTCTTCTTCTAGGAAGGGCAGAATTTTGATTGCTTGGGACCCTAAAGTTTTAGATGTCCAATTTATTGATGCCTTTGAGCAATAAATTGGAAGCTGACTTTTCTTCATGATGGGGCCGAGTTTATTATTTCAGTAGTTTATGCAGCTAATGATGCTATCTCAAGGAGGCATTTGTGGGATAAGCTTTGTTCCCATAAGGTTTTGAGCCAGGGAAAGCCTTGGCTTGTTTTGGAAGATTTTGAACCCTAGTGAGAATTGTGGTGGTGAGATTTCAAGTGGATGGACAATATTATTGATTTTGCAGCTTGCCTCAATCATTTGGAGGTTCTTGATCTACCTTATAGTGGCTGCCAGTTCACTTGGTGGAATGGTCAGGTTGGTGGGAGAAGTATTATGCGTAAACTTGATAGAGCTTTTGGTCAATGGTGATTGGGCAGTGGATTTTCCTGTGACTTCTTGTCATTTTCACACTCCTAGTATCTCCGATCACTCTCCTATTATTATTCAGCTTAAGGCTAATTCTACTAAACCTAAGCCTTCTTTTAAATTCTTTGACTATTGGATGGATTTTGAGGGTTATTGGGCTGTTCTCAAGGATGCTTGGGACATTGAGGTGTATGGGACAGCCATGTTCTACCTTTGTAAGAAGTTCAAATCTGTTAAAATTGCACTTTAAGAATATTCATTCTTCCTTTGGTCAGATATTACTAAAAAAGCTCTTATTTCTAGAGAAGTTCTCTCTAAGGTGCAGGGTGATCTTGTTGCTTCCCCTAGTGATGTTTCTCTTCAAGAGGAGGAAAAAATCAGATTTGCAGAGTTCACTAAGTACAAAAATGCAGAAGAAGATTTTTTTAAGAGAGAAAGCTAGAGTTGATTTGATATGAACCTCACCGTCGCTTTGCGATAAAACCCAATAACAATGATGGTTCAAGAACCCAAGGATCAATTTAAAGAAGAAGAAACTCCGATCCATTTTCTATGACTCAAGGAAAACCTTAGGTATAAGACCTAAGTCTCAAATTGATGCTTCGAAAAGAACCAAAGGTATGGTTTAGACGCCACAGTTAAGAACGAGAAGGAAAGTGAGTGATAAGTCAAGGTTTTAGACGCCACAAGAATATTTTTGATAAGTCTGAAAAGTTCTAAGAAAAACTAAAGAGAAAACTATCACAAAGAAATTATATTGATCAAAGTTGTTTAATACATTGTGAAACCATGCTTAAATAGAAAAACAAGAAGCCTAAAGAATCCTAATATGTTTAAATAACCTAAACTAAATTTAAAAGATAAAGAAATATAAATTGCAATAAATAAGGAACTAGTAATCCACCCAAAAGATTTCTATTTGCTATCCACTTGTTGGTTAGAATTGCCAAGGTGTCTTCCTCTAATAGACTCCTATTGGCTGTCCACTTCTAGGTTAGGATTGCCAAGTTGTTTTTCTTCCTGTCATCTTTTAAAATGCCATGTCATGCTCCATGTGGATTGCCATATTGAACGCCACATCATGCTCCATTTGTAATGCCATGTAAGATGCCATGTCATCTCCATGTAGGCTGCCATGTTGGATGCTACGTCATGCTCCATGTCAGCTGTCATGTTTGTTGCCATGCCATGGCCCATCTAGGATGTCTTGTTATACGGCACATCATGCTCCGTGTAGACTGTCATACTCCATATAATACTCCATGTCATGCTCCACGTCATGATCCACATCATACTCTCATTGATGTTCTATGTCATGCTCCATGTCATTTCCCACTCCTCTCGGCCAACTCTCTGTTTTTCACTTTTTTCTTTTGTTCAACCATTCCCTTTTTTGAATCTCACTCTCTTGATTTAGCTCACTCTCTCTCTCTTTTTCATTCTCAATCTCTCTTTGTTTTTCATTTTGTCTTTTCAACTTCAATTGATCTTCTTGCACTTGTTTTGGGATGAGAGGTACAAGAGTAATGAGTTTTTTTATCAATTACAAAAGAGTATCTATTTTTGTAACCGTCATAAGTGGTTTTTCTATCACATTGCCACGCCCTCCCCAAGAGAAGATGACTTGCTTGCATTGGCACTACATCACTGTACTTGCCAATGGAGAAAGAAACTAACACTTGCTTATCCACCTTGATTTCTCCACAATCACTCAACCATTTCAGCGTGTATGGGTTAGGATGTTTTGATATTGGCAAGTTCAGTTATTCCCCCATGTAAGTGCTAGCCACATTAGTACAACTTTCCCCATCAATAATCATACTATACACTTATCGTTAACAACACATCTAGTAGGAAAAATATTTTCTCGTTGTACCTTCTCATCTTCTTTGGCTATGGCACTAAGAGCTCCTCTTGTCACCAAAAGTTCACCATCAACCGGTTCTTCAAGGTCACTTGCATCTTCTAATGGTGGCATGGAATCCTCTTCAAATTCACTTTCAGTTTCTATATCTCCATCTTCTCTCATGATCATCACTCTCTTGTTTGGACATTGAGAAGCAATATGACCTACTCCCAAACACTTAAAACATTTAATATCACGAGTTCTCGATGGTTGGGAATCGGGTTTACCTTGGTTTGATGTGCTTCCAACTTTGCAGTCCTTGGAGACCTCGGCCATTGATTTGAAACTTCACTTCTCCTTCTTCTTCCAATTTGATTTCTAAGAGGTAGATGATGAATTTGATTGCTGCCCTAGCCTCATGGAACCTTTCCTCTTTATTTGTTGCTCCACTTTGATGGCCATGTGAACCATGTCCTCCAACTCCACATAGTGTTGCAACTCCACGACATTTGCAATGTCTCGATTTAGGCCAACTATGAATCATGCCATTGCAGCCTCTCGGTTCTCCTCCACATTGGCCCGAATCATAGCAATCTCCATCTCTTTGAAATAGTCTTAGACACTCCTTGATCCTTGCCTCAAGCTTTGTTACTTTTGTTAAAGATCTCGGTAGTAGTGGCTGGGCACGAATCTCCTCCGCATGTTGGCCTTCATCTCTTCCTAAGTCTCAACTGGTCTCTGACCATTCCTTCTCCGATTCAACCCTAATTGGTCCCACCAAAAGATAGCATAATCCATGAATTCAATGGCTGCCAATTTTACTTTCTTCAACTCGGAGTAGTTATGGCAATCAAACACCAACTCCATTCTCTTCTCCCATTCTAAATAAGCTTCAAGATCATTCTTGCATTGAAATGATGGTATCTTCATCTTAATGCTACCCAAATTGTTGTCCACTCTCTCGCCAAACCTATCTTCTCTATTCCCATGTCGGAATCCCCTATCTCCATCCCCACGGCCTAATCTACCCATGTGAGAATATCGGTCCTCTTCATCAAAATCTTCCCCAAATTCTTCCTTATACTCAACCCTAGGTGATCGTCTCTCCCTCTGATGCCCAATTGGAGCTCTAGGTGTCTCCACCCGTGTTTCCATCCAATCAATCCTCTCATGCACTCATTCCTGCCCATCTCCTAACATTCTTTTCAATTGAACAACTAACGCCTCCATTTGTAACTTTGACATGCCACCTCCCACCATTCCTCCACTATCATTGCTGTTTGACATACTTGAAAGAGAATAAAATTAATCAAAAATGAAGGACCTCACAATCTCTTCCTCACGTGTTTACACTCAAAGTTTGAGGTTCACTCAATTTCTCTCGTGTTTCACTCAAAATATTTGGTTTTTACCCTCTGATTTTCTCACACACTCTTGCCTTAGGGGCTGAATATGTTAATTTGTTTCTTTGTATTGAGGAGTTTGATTTGTGTTTGTAATGGGTTGAGTTTTAGTTGGCTTATTTTTTTGGGTTTAGAATTATTTTAGCTTTAGCTAGCTAGGCTTATCACTTTTTTGGCTTTGTAGCTTTGCATATCCTGGGGTATGCCGATTGTATATTTGTTTGTATTTTTCAGGTTAATACATTTTTTTGCTTACTGAAAAAAAAAACTTTGGGTTCACCTCTGATTTTTAATATATTTTCTCTAGAGTCAGATTCAACTCTAATTTTTTTTTCTGATTTTGACAGTGGTTTTGAAAAACAATCATAACTTTTGATCTGGGTGTTGAAATAGTCATTATAGCATATCAAATCGAATGGATTTTTGAGACCTACAATTTATACGTGAATTTCAAAGCCAGATTCTATCATTTTTATCACTTTTAAGGCGTTTAAATTACCTACGCAGTTTCATCTAAAAACTCAAAATTTCAATTTTCAAATTCGATTTTACATTGCTTTAGTTATCATCTTATCATCCTCATCTTATCTTATCGTGTCCTTGCCTTATCTTATCATATCTTTTTTATCTCATCTCATCTTGTCTAATCTAATCATTATCTTATTTTATCCTTATCTTATCCTATCTTATCTTCTGTGAAAAAAAAGATAGATAGTATAAGCTGATCTCCTTTTGTTTCCTTATCTCTAATTTTATCTCTTAGTTGTTTCCTTTCCGTGTCTTATCATATTGTTTGATTTGTTTAGGACTTTTGGATGTTGCTTGAAAATTCTAGATTCATTTATTAGTTTGATCAAGAACCGAAATAAAAAACTAAGAGTGGTAAAAGGCAAGAGTGTGTGAGATCATTAGAGGGTAAAAGCCAACAAATTAGAATGAAAACACGAGTGGAAAGAAAATCGAGTGAACCTCAATCTCTTGTATATTTTTTTGTATTTTTCGGGTAAATACTTTTTTTGCTTACCGAAAAAAGGAAACAACTAAGGGATAAAATTTAGAGATAAGGAAACAAATGGAGATCAACAACTTATACTATCTTTTGTTTTACAGGAGATAAGTTAGGACAAGATAAGGTAAGGATAAAATGAGATCCATCCTTTGGTTGACCTTGCCTTTGCTCAAGACATCCTTGGAGCATGTTTCAGGTACCTTTGTACTACCACCTTGTTGAAATGGATCCATCCTTTGAGGATGTGCAGTCGGATCCTCACCATCCAACCTGGTCCTTCTCCCAAGCTCTCTAAATCAGCTTTGAAGAGGTTGAAAAAAAAAGAGAAAGGCTGAAGGCTCTTTCTTATTGGCTGATCAAGTTACTCAGGCTCCCCCTGCGAATGGTGACTCTCTCTCCCCCTTTTTATGATTAATTTAGCTTCTTGGAATATAAGAGGGCTTAATGGCCTTCTAAAGCAAGCTGAAGTTAGGAAACTTTGTAAAGACTTTAAATTATCTTTTTGTGCTTTAGTTGAGACTAAGATCAGATTTAATAATTTTGCTAGACTTTCTAGATCTATTTTTCCCAATTGGGTCACCTTTGCTAACCACTCTCCTACTAGCAAAGGTAGAATTGTTTTAGCTTGGGATCCCAAGATTTTGGATGTTCTTCTAATTGATGCTTTTGATCAAGCTATGTTTTGTAAGCTAACCATTGTTCAGGAGGTCTCGGCTGCCAGAGGCCTTTTCTATTTCAAATTTGGCTCTGTGGAGGATAGAAACTCAGTCTTAGAAGATGGACCTTGGGACCTCTTAGGTAGGCCTGTTGTGTTTCAAGAGTGGCAGCCAAATGTTAAATTTTCAAAGGAGAAACTTTAAACCCTTCCAATTTGGGTTAAATTGTGGAATGTTCCAATTGAATTATGGACTGAAGAAGCTCTAAGTCACATTGCTAGTGCTGTGGGTATCCCTTCTCACTCTGACAATGCTACTGCCTCTGGTTATAGACATGATTATGCTAGAGTTTGTGTGAAAATTTCAGCCTCCTCTGATTTGATTAAGTTTTTCACCATTGACCTTGGCCTTGACGGATGGGATCCAGTGGTGGTGGAGGTGGAGTATGAGTGTCTACCTAAGAGATGTGCTAAATGTTGCCTCTTTGGTCATGATTGTGATGCTAAAGTGGCCCCTAAGAATAATCTAGCTAGTGAGGAAGAAACCGCTAGCAAAGATTCTTCTCCCCAAGATAATAGGGAGCTTATGGTTTATGAGGAGCCAAAGGGTGAAATCTCTCCTCCCTTTCCTCTTAATACCATCCATGTGGAAGACCAAGTCAATGAATGGACTCAGGTGGTTAGCAAAAGGAAGGGTAAGGGTCTCATTGTGCCTTGTGAGGATAAAAATGAGCCTCAAGCCTCTTCTGACTCTACATTGAGTTTGGCTCCCCCCAAAGCTTCCTCAATTGTCAATATCACTATCCAACCTGGTCCTTCTCCCAAGCTCTCTAAATCAGCTTTGAAGAGGTTGAAAAAGAAGCGAACGGCTGAAGGCTTTTTCTTATTGGCTGATCAAGTTACTCAGGCTCCCCCTGAGAATGGTGACTCTCTCCCCCCCTTTTTATGATTAATTTAGCTTCTTGGAATATAAGAGGGCTTAATGGCCTTCTAAAGCAAGCTGAAGTTAGAAAACTTTGTAAAGACTTTAAATTATCTTTTTGTGCTTTAGTTGAGACTAAGATCAAGTGTAATAATTTTGCTGGACTTTCTAGATCTGTTTTTCCCAATTGGGCTACCTTTGCTAACCATTCTCCTACTAGCAAAGGTAGAATTGTTTTAGCTTGGGATCCCAAGATTTTGGATGTTCTTCTAATTGATGCCTTTGATCAAGCTATGTTTTGTAAGCTAACCATTCTCCATGAAAAGACAGATTTCTTTGTCTCTGTGGTGTATGCAGCCAATGATGCTATCTCCAGGAAGCCTTTGTGGGAAAAACTTGGCTCTCATAAGACATTAAGTCAGGGGAAGCCTTGGCTAATTCTTGGTGACTTTAATGCTATTTTGAAGCCTATTGAGCATTGTGGTGGTGATTTCAAGTGGAATGATAGCTCAATTGACTTTGCTTCTTGTCTTGATCATTTGGAGGTTCTCGACCTCCCTTATAGTGGCTGTCAATTCACCTGGTGGAATGGTCAAGTTGGTGAGGGTAGCAAGATGCGCAAGCTCGATAGAGCCCTGGTTAACGGTGATTGGGCTATGTTGTTTCCTGCTACTTCTTGCCATTTTCACACCCCGGGTATCTCTGATCACTCTCCTATTATTATTCAGCTTAGGGCTAACTCAGCAAGACCTAAGCCTTCTTTTAAGTTCTTTGATTTTTGGATGGATTTCGAAGGCTTCTGGGCTGTTCTTAAGGATGCGTGGGAGATTGAGGTGTTTGGGACAGCCATGTTTTGTCTCTATAAGAAGCTTAAATCTGTTAAATTTGCTCTTAAGAAATTTAATGCCTCTTTTTGCTCAGATATTTCTAAAAGGGCTCTTATGGCTAGAGAAGCCCTCTCTAAAGTGCAAGCTGACCTTATTGCCTCTCCTAGTGTTGTCTCTCTTCAAGAGGAGGAGAAAATTAGATTAGCTGATTTCACTAAGCTCAGGAATGCAGAAGAAGATTTTCTGAGGCAAAAAAGCAGAGTTGATTGGCTTGCCTTGGGTGATCAGAATTCCTCTTTCTTTTTTCAGAAACTAAAGAAGAATAGAGTCAGATCAAGAATTAATCAGTTGGTTAATGAGGAGGGTGACCTTATTACTGATGACCAGGCTATCAAAGATCAAATCCTTTCTTATTATAGGAATCTTCTTGGGACTTCTCACATTGACCAGGAGGTGGATTGGAGTGTTCTCTCTCAGATTCTCCCTAATAAGCTCTCTCAAGCTCACTTAGCTATCCTCAACCACCCTTATACAGAGGAAGACGTTCACACAACTATCTTTAGTTTGGGGAGTAGTAAAGCCCCTGGTCCAGATGGCTTCTCTGCTGGTTTCTTCAAAAGATGTTGGCATGTTGTGGGCAAAGATGTTACTAAGGCTGTTTTGGAGTTTTTTAGCTCCCAATCTTTATTGAAACAGGTTAACTCTACTGCCATTACTCTTATTCCTAAGGTCCCCAATCCTTCAAAGGTTGGTGACTTTAGGCCTATATCTTGTTGTAATGTTGTTTACAAATGCATTTCTAAAATGCTTGCTGATAGACTTAAAAGAGTGCTCCCTGATCTTATTAGTAGCAACCAGACTGCTTTTGTGCCAGGGAGGAGAATCGCTGACAACATCCTCTTATCTCAAGAGCTGGTTAGAGGTTACCATAGGCCTTCTAATAGTCCCAGATGTGCTTTCAAGGTTGATATAAAAAAGGCTTATGATAGCTTGAATTGGGAGAGTATCGGGAGAATCTTTGACTGCTTGGGGTTTCCTGATCATTTCTCTAACTGTGTGATGGAGTGTATCTCCTCTCCTTCTTTCTCTATTGTGGTCAATGGGGAGTTGACTGGCTTCTTCTCTGGTGCTAAAGGGCTTAGACAGGGTGATCCTATCTCTCCCTATCTGTTTGTGTTGGTTATGGAGGTTCTTTCTGGTATTCTCAAGCATGCTTCTCATCAAGCGGACTTTGGCTATCACTGGAGGTGTAAGGAGCTTGGTATTGTTAACTTGTGCTTTGCTGATGATCTCTTTATCTTCTGTAAGGGTGATATTACTTCTGTTCATCTTATTATGGAGAGCTTAAACTTGTTTGAGGCCATGTCTGGTCTTCAACCTAATCTACAAAAAAGTCAGATTTTCATGTCTGGGGTCCATCCTTCCACTTCTCAAGCAATTCTGGACTTGTGCAATTTCAGCATTGGGGAGCTACCTATGAGATACTTGGGGGTTCCTTTGATTTCCTCAAAGCTTAGAAAAACAGATTGTATCACCCTAGTAGACCATATCACAGCTAGGGTGAAGTCTTGGGAGTCTAACTACCTTTCTTATGCTGGAAGATTACAGTTGGTTAAATCCGTGCTCTATGCTATCTTTCAATACTGGGCTGGCTTATTTATTCTTCCCAAGAAAATCTTAAATATGATTAAGGTGGTTATTAGGAATTACTTGTGGAACGCTTCAGCTGTAAAGCATTCTGGTGCTAAAGTGGCTTGGAGTGACTTGTGCCTTGATAAGTCCCAAGGAGGTTTGGGCCTTAGAGATCTCTCTCTAGCTAATGAAGTGGCTGTGGCTAAGCATTTCTGGTTCCTGGTCTCTTTGGATAAAGCTTCCCTTTGGAAGGATTGGTGCAAGTTTTTCTTGATCAAGAAGAGCTCTATCTTCTTGGTTAAGCTTGCCACTAATCCTTCTTGGAGTTGGAGGAAAATTCTGAAAATCAGAGACAAGTTTGCTGGGTATTGCAAAGCTCTTGTGGGAAATGGGGAGCAGATCTCTCTTCTATTGGACCCTTGGCACCCTTTGGGGGCTCTTTCTCAAAGGTTTGGTCCTAGGATTTATTTTGGTACAGGTTGGGATTGGACTACCAAGGTCAGCTCAGTGATCCAGAATGCAGCTTGGAACTGGCCTATTTCTAGCTCCCATGAGCTTATCACTATTAGAGAGATCCATCTTCCCCCTCCTAAAGAGTCCTCTTTGGACTCTTGGATTTGGACTCTTTCTCCCTCTGGTCTTTTCTCTGTGGGGCACACTTATAGGAAACTGGCTCCAGCAAGTGAAAAAGTGAGATGGGCTCCTCTTATTTGGTTTAAGAAGCATATTCCCAGATATAGCTTTATTACTTGGCTTGCTGTTCTTAATAGGCTTGCAACTGCGGATAGATTGGCTGCTTGGACCTCCTCTCCTGGGTTTTCCAATGTTAGTAGCTGTGTTCTTTGCTTGCATCCTTCAGAATCTTCTGAACACCTGTTTGCTTCTTGCCCTTATTCTAGCTTTATTTGGCAGAATTTGGTTGGTTTGTGTGGCTTGGTGTCTTCTCCTAGGAACTGGAATCAACTTATCTCCTGGCTCCTTGTGAAAGCTAGGAAAGGTTACTTCTTGAGCCTTATGTTGAAGCTTATGTTCAGCTCGTTTGTCTATCATATCTGGAGAGAGAGAAATAATCGAGTCTTTGAGGGCAAAATGAGGGACAAGAAAGTGGTCTTGGCTTGCATTAGAAATGCCATTAAAGGTAGATTTTTGAGTCTTAAAGGGTTTTCTGTGACTGAAGATAACAAAACCATTCAGCTTGCCTGGGGATTGAATGCCTCTATTTTTGACAATTAAGCTTGGTTCTTCTGTTTCTTTAGGATGTTATCACTTGTAATCTTCTGTTAGTGTTTGGGTGCCTCCAGCTTGTGTGTTGGCTGGTTCCTTTTTATTTGTGTCTTTTTCCTGGGGTATGCCCCTTGTATATTTGTTTGTTTCTTCTTCGGTTTATACAATTTTTTTATTTTACCGAAAAAACAAGCTATCATAAGCTTTTTTGATATCAACCTTGAAAGCACATCTGGGACTATTAGAAGGCCTATGGAACCCTCTAAGTTGAATAATAATAGAAGAGTGATCAGAGATACCCGAGGTGTGAAAATGGAAAGATGTAGCAGGAAACTCCGTAGCCCAATCACCATTAACCAGGGCTCTATCGAGCTTGCGCATGTGGCTACCCTCACCAACTTGACCATTCCACCAGGTGAATTGACAGCCACTATAAGGGAGGTCGAGAACCTCCAAATGATCAAGACAAGAAGCAAAATCAATTGAGCTATCATTCCACTTGAAATCAGCACCACAATGCTCAATAGGCTTCAAAATAGCATTAAAGTCACCAAGAATTAGCCAAAGCTTTCCCTGACTTAATGTCTTATGGGAGCCAAGCTTTTCCCACAAAGGCTTCCTAGAGATAGCATCATTGGCTGCATACACCACAGAGACAAAAAAATCTATTCTTTCCTGAAGAATGGTTAGCTTACAAAACATAGCTTGATCAAAAGCATCAATTAGAAGAACATCCAAAATCTTGGAATCCCAAGCTAAAATAATTCTACCTTTGCTAGTAGGAGAATGGTTAGCAAAGGTGGCCCAATTGGGAAAAACAGATCTAGAAAGTCTAGCAAAATTATTACATTTGATCTTAGTCTTCAACTAAAGCACAAAAAGATAATTTAAAGTCTTTATAAAGTTTCCTGACTTCAGCTTGCTTTAGAAGGCCATTAAGCCCACTTATATTCCAAGAAGCTAAACTAATCATAAAAAGGGGGAGAAAGAGTCACCATTCTCAGGGGAAGCCTGAGTAACTTGATGAGCAAATAAGAAAGATCCTTCAGCCTTTTGCTTCTTTTTCAACCTCTTCAACGCTGATTTAGAGAGCTTGGGAGAAGGACAAGGTTGGATAGTGACATTGACAATTGGGGAAGCTTTTGGGGGAGCCAAACTCAATGTAGAGTCAGAAGAGGCTTGGGGCTCATTTTTATCCTCACAAGGCTCAATGAGACCCTTACCCTTCCTTTTTATAACCACCTGAGTCCATCCATTGTCTTGGTCTTCCACATGGATGGTATTAAGAGGAAAGGGAGGATAGATTTCACCATCTGGCTCCTCAAAATCATAAGCTGCCTATTATCTTGGGGAGAAGAATCTTGCGTTGAAGGCTTGGGGCTCATTTGAGCCTTATGTTGAAGCTTATGTTCAGCTCGTTTGTCTATCATATCTGGAGAGAGAGAAATAATCGAGTCTTTGAGGGCAAAATGAGGGACAAGAAAGTGGTCTTGGCTTGCATTAGAAATGCCATTAAAGGTAGATTTTTGAGTCTTAAAGGATTTTCTGTGACTGAAGATAACAAAACCATTCAGCTTTCCTGGAGATTGAATGCCTCTATTTTTAACAATTAAGCTTGGTTCTTCTGTTTCTTCAGGCTGTTATCTTGTGTAATTTTCTGTTAGTGTTTGGGTGCCTCCCGCTTGTGTGTTGGTTGATTCCTTTTTTGTTTCATCTGCCTGGGGTATGCCCCTTGTATATTTGTATTATTCTTCTTCGGTTTATACAAAATTTTAATTTACCGAAAAAAGGTCTCCTTCTCTTTGGTTTATTCTTAGGGGCCACTTTGGCATCACACTCATGACCAAAGAGGCAACATTTAGTACATCTCTTTGGTAGACACTCATACTCCACATCCACCACCACTGGATCTCATCCGTCAAGGCCAAGGTCAATGGTGAAAAACTTAATCAAATCAGAGGAGGCTGAAATTTTCACACAAACTCTAGCATAATCATGTCTATAACCAGAGGCAGTAGCATTGTCAGAGTGAGAAGGGATACCCACAGCACTAGCAATGTGACTTAGAGCTTCTTCAGTGCATAATTGAAACCCAAAAAAATAAGCTAACTAACTCAACCCACTACAAAAACAAACCAAACTCCTTAGTAAAAAGAAACATTACAAAGAAACAAATGAACATATTCAGCCCCTAAGGAGGCTCAAAAATCAAAATGTTGAGATCCCAAGCAGCTTGGAGAGACAGGTGTTCAACTCTAAGGCAAGTACACCCCTAAGCAACCAAAGCCTATCCCTAATGGAGCCCGAGATAACCTTGATCAAAACAACATTATCCCTGATTTTTCCTTGGAAGATTCTGAGGTTCCTATCCCTCCAAATATGGTAGATAAAGGCTGTGAACAAAGTCTTTAGAATAGAGCTAACAAGGGACTTACCTTTGGCCTTAACTAGGAGCCAAGACATCCATCGACACGAGTTGGAGTGGGGGCTTCTCAAACCACATTTAGCTAGAAGACTGTCCAAAATTGACCTTGTGGATTTGGATCCCACAAAAAGGTGCTCAGCTGACTCACACTTACCCACACAAAATACACATGATGGCTAATAGATGTAGGCATGGACAAATGTTCTATTCTATCCTTGGTGAGCAACTTGCCTTTGATAGCCACGCAAGAGAGGAAGCTAAACCTAGGCACATGGCAATTGAACCAAATCAGCTTAGCCCACCTCACACACTCCCTATCCGGAGCAAGGGCTTTATAGGTATCTTTAACCGAGAAAAGCCCTTTCTTGCTAGGAGTCCAAGCCCAAGAATCCCTCACTAGACCCTTGGGAGGGGGGAGAAGGGTATCTCTAATCTCCATAAGCTCAAAAGTGTTTGAAGAGGGCCAATTCCAGCACTAATTTTGAATCACCTTACTCACTCTAGAGTCAATATCCCACCCTGTACCCGAGAGAAGCCTTGGGTCAAATTTCATAATGAGAACCCCAAAAGGGTGCCATTGACCAGTAAGAAGCCTCACAGACTCCCCATTGCCAATAGTAACTTTGCAAAAGGGAGAGAATTTAGAATCTTTCTCCAAACCCAAGAGCAAGCAGAAGGAATAAGAGTAATAAAAATGGAGCTCTTTTTCACTCAGAAGGTGACGCACCAATCCTTCCACAAGGAATATCAATCATTTGAGATTAAGAACCAAATGTGCTTTGCCATTGAAACTTCATTGGACAGAATCGAGTCCTTTACACCAAGACCCCCCTGAGATTTAGGGAAGCAAAGATCCTTCCAAGCTACTTTGGCCCCAGAGTGCTTGGCCTCATTAGCATTCCAAAGATAGTTCCTAAGGGCTGCTTGGATCTCTTGGCTCCTAGTTAAGGCCAAAGGTAAGTCCATTGTTAGCCTTTATCTACCATATTTGGAGGGAGAGAAACCTCAGAATCTTCCAGGGAAAAATCAGGGATAATGCTATTTTGATCAAGTATATCTCGGGCTCCATTAGGGATAGGCTTTGGTTGCTTAGGGGTGTCCTTGCCTCAGAGTTGAACCTGTCTCTCCAAGCTGCTTGGGATCTCAACCTTTTGATTTTTGAGTCTCCTTAGGAGCTGAGTATGTTAATTTGTTTCTTTGTATTGAGAAGTTTGGTTTGTTTTTGTAATGCGTTGAGATTTAGTTGGCTTATTTTTTTGGGTTTAGATTTGATTTGGCTTTAGCTAGCTAGGCTTATCTCTTTTTGGGCTATGTAGCTTTGTATTTTCTGGGGTAAGCCCGTTGTATATTTCTTTGTATTTTTCGGGTTAACCCAATTTTTTGCTTACCGAAAAAAAAAGATCTGATTCTGGCCACAATACTCTCAACCAAGGAGCCAGTCAGTCTTTCCCAACTTAGAAGTAATGAGGGGGACTCCCAAGTATCTCATAGGCAAAGAACCCATGGTTAAAGGCATAATCTCCAAAATATGTTGCTGGACAGTATCAGACACCCCTGATACTGAGGGAAACTCCCATGATTAGGCTGAAGCCCAGATAACGCTTCAAAGAGAAGCAGAGCTTCCTTAAAAATTTGGACTGGTTTCACATATCCTTTGCAAAAAAATTAAGAGATCATCCGCAAACAAAGATTAACTATAGTGATCTCTTTGCACCTCCAATGGAACTCAAAGTATGGTCTTGGGCAGCAAAATGAAGGATGCCAAAAAGAACCTCCATTACTTAAACAAGGATCTAGCCAATAAGATAGAGAAAGAGGGAGTAGAAATACACTCCATAACACACTTAGTGAAACTTTCTGGGAACCCCAAGCAATCAAGGATCTAGCCAATAAGATGTCAATTCACAGATTCATGTGCCTTCTTCAAATCAGTTTTTAGGGCACACCTTGGGCTATTACCCTTTCTATAGTATCTTCTAACAAGATCTTGGGATAAGAAAATGTTATCAGCAATTCTTCTCCCCGGAGCAAAGACATTTGGGTTCGGGCTGATTAGATCTGGAAGAATCAGTTTCAACTTATCTGCCAAAAGCTTAGTAATACATTTATAGATAACATTACAACAAGAAATAGGCCTAAAATCACTAACCCTAGAGGGGTTAGGCACCTTAGGGATAAAAGGAAACAATAGTAGTGTTGACCTGCTTTAATAAAGATTGGGAGCCAAAGAACTCCAAAACAGCCTCAATAACCTCCTCTCCAATGATATGACACGCTCTTTTGAAGAAGCCAGCTGAAAACCCATCTGGATCCGGAACTTTTGAGTTATTAAAGCTAGAAATCACCTGTTTTATCTAGGTAGTTGGAGAAGTATACGCTGGAAAGGGTATTAATGAAGCTTCTTGTCAAGGTAAGTCAGTGTTGACGGACCACAAGAGGAGGAAACCAATTCTTAATGTCGAGGTAGTTGGAGAAGTATATGCTCCTAGAAATGTCTTAAATTCTCAAAGTAAGAGCTCTGAAAGAGCTATTGTTACTTCGTATTTTCAGTGGAAGAACCAAGCTCTAGCTGAAATTTCTCCTTCTTCTACAAGGGGAGAAATTCAGAGTGGGTCTTATGACCAAAAGAAAGTAAATCAGAACATTGAGCAAAGCTCTAAAGCCAAAGTAAACCAAGCTTCTCTTACTGACCAGCTTAGGAATAGCCTTAATCGGAGTCGAGCTTTCCATGGAGGAGCTAAAGGAGGTGCTAGAAGGTCCTTAAGCTTGCCCAAGCTTCGTGAGGTTGAAGAAGCCAAAGATATCTTGGTCCTTGGAGAAAATCCAATTCTGGAGACAGATAGTGTGCAGCTTGCCATTCCAGGTTTTAAGGGTGCTTGTCTCCTCCCAATTAATGCTAGAATTGACCTTCTTGCAGCTACGGTGGCTCCCCAAATCAAGGAGCCTTTTGACAGCCTTTTTTATGCGTCCTCCTTGGATATACAGAATAATGAAGCTAGGGGAGATGGTATACTAAATCTTGAGGATATTTCTCTCTCTTAGGTGGAGTTCCAAGGCTGGTGGTGGACTCTCTCTCCCCCCTTAGCTCAAGCTGAGCATTAATTATGAGTGACAAGGTGGATGTGACCTCTCCCAAGGGAGTTAAGGGTGGTCATGGTCGTGCTCTTAAGCTAAGAGGAGCTTCTTTCTCCTGATGTGAGTGTTGGTGGGGTCACAAGCATGTTGGAAGACTCTCTCTCCTCCTTAGCTCAAGCTCAGCATTAATTGTGAGTGACAAGCTGGATGTGACCTCTCCCAAGGGAGCTAAGGGTGGTCAAAGCCGTGCTCTTAAGCTAGGAGAAGCTTCTCTCTCCTATGACAATTATGTGAGTGTTGGTGGGGTCCCAAGGCTGTTTACAGACTCTCTCTCATCTCTTAGCTCCATCTCAGCATTAATTATGCGTGACGAGATGGGTGTGACCTTTCCCAAGGAAGCCAAGGGCTTCAATGGTCGTGGCTTAGAGCTTGGAGAAGCTTCTCTCTCTCCTAAGCTCAAATCAAGTGGAAAACAGAAGGTGAGCTCTTCTCCTTCTTCTCTGATTTTTTCTCCTAAGAAGCTTCATGAGAATAGATTTTATCAAAACCTATTATCTAGTAAGAGTGGATCTCAGGAGAAGCCATCTGGTTCACGTGCTGAAAAAGTTAAAGGGTAACCTTAAAAAGAAGCTAAGTTTAGGATCTGTAAGCTCCTCTTATATGAAAAATGGTAATGTTAGTGTGAAGCTCCCTGATTACATTACGAAGGAGAACTTCTCTAGGATGGGAGGGTGGCCTTGTTGGCTATTTTGTGGGAAGAAAATAGTTAAGAAAATTGCAATGCAACTTTGGGCTAAAAGAGGAATTCAGGAGGTCTCGGCTGCTAGAAGTCTCTTCTGCTTCAAATTTGGTTCTGTGGAGGATAGAAACTCAGTCTTAGAGGATTTTCCTTGAAATCTTTTAGGTAGGCCCATTGTGCTACAAGAGTGGCAGGCAAATGTGAAATTCTCCAAGGAGAAACTCTCTACCCTTCCAATATGGGTTAAATTGTGGAATGTGCCTATTGAATTATGGACTGAAGAAGCTTTGAGTCACATTGCAAGTGCTGTGGGTATCCCTTCTTACTCTGATAATGCTATTGTCTATGGATATAGACATGACTATGCTAGAGTTTGTGTGGAAATTTCAGCCTCTACTGATTTAATCAAAATTTTCACCATTGATCTTGGCCTCGAAGGATGGGATTCGGTGGTGGTGGAAGTGGAGTATGAGTGCCTTCCTACGAGATGTGCGAAGTGCTGTCTTTTTGCCATGATTTTGATAACAAAGTGGGCCCTAAACCTGATCAAGCTAGTGGTAAAGTTGCTTCTAGTAGAGATCCTTCTCCCCCACCATAATAGGGAGCTTATTGTTTTTAAGGAGCCACAGGGTGAAGACTCAGCTCCTATTCCAATTGATATTCTCCTTGTGGAAGACCAAGACAAGGAATGGACTCAGGTGGCTAGTAGAAGAAAGGTTAAGGGTCAAATTGAGTCACAGGAGGAGAGTAGTGAGCTCCATGCTAATTCTGACCCTCCGTTGATTTTGGCTCCCCCAAAAGCTTCTCCAATGGGTACTTTGGCTATTCAAGATGGTTCTTCTCCAAAGATCTCTAAATCAGCCTTGAGGAGGTTGAAAAGGTAGCAAAAGGCAGAAGGTTCTCTCTCTTTTGTTGATCAAGTCGCTCGGGCTTCCCCTGAGGATGGGGACTCTCTCTCTCTCCATGTTTATGATTAATTTAGCTTCTTGGAATATAAGAGGCCTAAATGGCCTTGTAAAGCAAGCTGAAGTTAGGAAACTTTGTAGAGGCTTCAAGTTATCTTTTTGTGGCTTGGTTGAGACCAAGGTCAAGTGTACTAATTTTGCTAGACTTTCTAGCTCTGCTTTTCCCAATTGGGTGAGCATTTCTAACCATTCTCCTTCTAGTAAAGGTAGAATTGTGATAGCTTGGGATCCCAAGGCCTCAGATGTTCAATTAATTGATGCTTTTGATCAAGCTATGTTTTGTAAGCTGACTATTCTTCATGATAGGGCAGAATTTGTTATCTCTGTGACTTATGCAGCTAATGATGCCATCTCTAGAAGGCATTTGTTATATCTGTGGTTCCCATAAGGTCTTAATTCAGGGAAAGACTTGGCTTGTTCTTGTTGACTTTAATGCTATTTTGAAGCCTAGTGAGAATTGTGGTGGTAACTTCAAGTGGAAGGACAGTTCTATTGACTTTGCTGCTTGTCTCAATCATTTGGAGGTTCTTGATCTTGCTTATAGTGGTTGCCAATTCACTTGGTAGATTGGTCAGGTTGGTGGAGGTAGCAAGATGCGCAAGCTTGATAGAGCCTTGGTTAATGGTGATTGGGCTTTGGAGTTTCCTGAGACTTCTTGCCATTTTCACACTTCGGGTATCTCTGATCACTCTCCTATGCTATTCAACTTAGGGTTAATTCTTCTAGACCTAAGCCTCCTTTTAAGTTCTTTGACTATTGGATGGATTTTGACAGTTTCTAGGCTGTTCTTAAAGATGCTTGGGATATTGAAGTGTATGGAACAGCCATGTTTTGACTTTGGAAGAAGCTTAAATCTGTAAAAATTGCTCTTAAGAAGTTTAATGCGTCTTTTTGCTCAGATATTACCAAAAGGGCACTTATTGCTAGAGAAGCTCTCTCTAAAGTGCAGGCTGACCTTGCTGCGTCTCCGAGGGCTGTTTCTCTTCAAGAAGAAGAGAAAATCAGATTTGCAGAGTTTTACTACTTAGAAATGCTGAAGAAGACTTTCTAAGGCACAAAGCTAGAGGTGATAAGAATTCCTCTTACTTTTTTCAGAAGCTGAAGAAGAACAGAGTTAGATCCAGAATTAATCAGTTGGTTAATGAGGGGGTGAACTTATCACTGATGATCAGGCTATTAAAGATAATATTCTCTCCTATTATGTGAATCTCCTTGGGACCTCTCACCTTGATCAATAGGTGGATTGGGGTGTTCTCTCTCAGATCCTACCTACCAAGTTATCACAAACTCATTTGGCTATCCTCAACCAGCCTTATTCAGATGAGGATGTGCACACCACCGTGCTTAGTTTGGGGAGCAAGAAAGCTCCTGGTCCATATTGGTTTTCTGCTGGTTTCTTTAAGAAAAGTTGGCATATTGTGGGTAGTGATGTGACTAAAGCTGTTTTGGAGTTCTTTAGCTCCCAATCCTTGTTGAGGCAAGCTAATTCTACTGCTATTTCTCTTATCCCTAAGGTTCCCAATCCTTCCAAGGTTGGAGACTTTAGGCCTATTTCTTACTGCAATGTTATCTATAAATGCATCAGTAAAATGCTTGCTGATAGGCTTAAGAGAGTGCTCCCTGATCTTATTAGTAGCAACCAGACTACCTTTGTGCCTGGGAGAAGAATTGCATACAATATTTTCTTATCTCAGGAGTTGGTTAGAGGCTATCATATAACTTCTAATAGTCCAAGATGTGCTTTCAAGGTGGATATTCAAAAAGCTTATGATAGTTTGAATTGGGAGATTATTGGCAGAATCTTTTGATTATTTGGGTTTTCCTTACCATTATTCTACTTGTGTGATGGAGTGCATCTCTTCTTCTTCTTTCTCTATTGTTGTAAATGGTGATTTGATAGGGTACTATTGAAGCCTCTCACATTTCAAGTGCAAGATTAATCATAGATTGATTGGGCAGTGGGTTACCCCACCTTTGACAACCAATTTCCCCTTCACCTTACTAGGGTGAGGGGTACCTTTCCCATTATTCTTCAGCTTCTTCTTGGAGCTCTTAGAATCTTCACCCACAGAATTAGGAGCCATAGGGGTGAGGGACTCATTGTCTTGATCAGTACCCATCTTCATCTCCTCCTCACCATGCGGAGCCTCTTCTATGGGTGGGAGCATGGCTATAGGGCTATCCAAAGAACTACGCTCCAAATCATTGAAACGTGGAACAATAGCTAAGCTTTTATCCACTAAATGAGACTTTCTCCCAAATTTCTTTTTTGTGACCACTTTCCATCCTTCTCCTGAATCAGATTCAATGGGAGTGGTAATGGATAAGATGGGGGGGGGNGGGGGGGTCAATGGTGGCAATGGGAATTATAGGGAGTTCAGGGATTGATATTTTGGTGGGGCTAGGAGATGGAGATGAGGCCTCTTTGGGGGAGGGGGGAGGGGAGGGGGAGTATCTGGTTGGTTAGGGGCTTGAGGAGGAAGAGAAGGTTTAGGTTTATGGACTAGGGGAACCGCATTACAATCGTGGACAAAGATGTTACACTTGTGGCATATTTTAGGTAGAGCTTCATATTCAACTTGGACATTAATAGGGAACCAGCCTTCTAATCCAAGATCAATATCAAAGTATTTAACCACCCTAGTTTGGGTAGTGATTTCAACACAAACTCGAGCATACTCATATTTACCTCCTTTGGCTGTCCACGGGTCAGTATAGAGAGGAGTACCAATAGCACTAGCAATGTGCCCTAAGGCATCTGCTGTCCTTAGTTTAAGGGGAACATTCCAAAACCGTAACCAAATAGGGATCTTAGAGACCTTCTCCTCGCAAAATTTGACATTAGGCTGCCATTTTTAGAGAATAATGGGCTTACCAAGTAAGAACCAAGGTCCAGCTTCAAGAACAGCATCTCTAGCTTCAATAGAGTCAAATTTGAAAAAGAAGACATCCTTGTTGGCTGAGACCTCAACTAAACCTTTTTTGCCCCATAATTGAATGGAAATAGTCTTAACCAAATGCAAAGGAGAGGACTTACCCACAAAGAAACCCACAAGACAACTTTCCCATTCTGCAAAGCTTTTTTTGGATATGCAACCCAGTAGCGTGACTGTAATTCTTTCTTCTTCAAATATTGTAGTTTCTTCATAAGACAAGTGAAGATTTTGCCCCTGATTTTGCTTAACTTTTTTTCAGCCCAAGAACCCTTAGGAGTAGGGTTACTAGTTGGGGCAGCTTCACAAAGTTTCTCATAGATACCATTGTTCTCCAAGGGGAGAGGGGGAGGGATCTCTCTACTAATTCCTTGGGTAAAAGAATAAAGTTCAAGATCTTGGACCACAACATTATACTCAGGGAATTTACCTTGTTGACCACTAGTCAAAGGCTCACCCATGGTTAGGGTAAGATTGGCTTGATTAGGGGTAATTGGTGGATGAAGCAAAGGCTTAATTTGGAGTTCACCAGGACAAATTTCTTTAACTATTTTGGTGACATTAGGATCGCATTTGCAGGTGAAGGACATCCTTTTTCTTGTTGCCCACTAGTCAAAGGCACAACCAAGGTTAGGGAAAGGTTAGCTCTACTAGGGGTAAGAGGTTGGTCGAGCAAAGGCTGAATTTTGGTCTTTAAAGGACAAACAACTTTTCCTATGTTGGTGAAAGTAGGACATCTTATGAAGCATTGATATCTAATTTCAGTACTTTACATATTACCAGTTTAATTTGCGTGCAGATCTTAAGCCTCTAATCAGGCTCTAATTTTGTACTTCCTGGGGTATGCCCCTTGTACATGTGTAAGTATCTTTTGGTTTATACAATTTGTTTACCAAAAAAAAAAAAAAGTAGGACATCTTTTTGCAGATGAAAGACAAACCTTTTCAGGTGTAAGAGCTGCCAGCTGAGGGAAGGACGAGTCATTTTCCTTAGAACCTAGAAAGTTGTCTTGCTTCTCCTTAAAACCTGGATTTGTGTCTGGCACCCTCTGGACCGCTGGTTTTGGGGCTACATTGGCTTAACTCACACCCAACTCTGGTGTATTGAAGCTTTCTTCACCATGAACAGCTTGAAGCTTCAAATCCTTTCTTTTTGAATGATTAGGGATCACAAGACCACCTTGATTGGACACGTGAAAAACAAGAGGCAGATTCTTTGTTTTTTCTTTAAACACCTTATTCAAAGCTTTGATGAAACCTTTGCTAAGCATGCTGACAAGCTTAGAGGAGCCATTATCCCTCTTACCTAACCCACCATTAAAGCTGGAGCCTACACCTTGGGGAGGAAAATTCTTGGCAGAACCAAAAGGAGCTTCTATGGACCCACCCTTTGTCAAGGTAACATTATCCACTAACTTTTCGAATCTTTGGTCTTGACTTCACCATAAAGGCTTTCACCTACCAGGAGAACATTCTTTCCGCCATTCTCTGAAAAACCAGAACTGAATCTTCTTCTTTTTCACCCAAAAACTCACCATTGTTGACTTTTGGGAAAGCTATACTATAAAGTGCTTCTCCACCCAAAAAATTACCTTCTATAACTTTTGGTTTTTCCAGCATGGAACTTCCATCTCCATTAAACTTTAGAACAGCTTCATGAAACGTAGAATTCATCTTGCCTGAAATTTTCTTACTGATCTTTGAAACCTGCTGAGTCTTGGCTTCAAAGTAAGAATCATTCACCATTTTACAAACTAAGCTCAGCTCATCCCAGAGGAGCAAAAGAAAACCCTCACCTGGTTTCTAGAGAGAAGGGAGAGCTTCTCTCTCTAGAAAATAGCTTCTCCAACAAAGATTAAGTTGTCTCCATGGGCTCAATTCTTTCAGTGAGAATCTTGGTAATGCATTTGTAAATGACATTACAGCATGAAATGGGTCTAAAGTCACCGACAGTCATGGGATTTGTGTAGGAATGAGGGAGATTATCGTAGATTTAGCTTCTTTCAAGAGGTTCCCTGTTTGAAAAAACTCCAAGATAGCCTGTGTAACATTACACCCTACAATATGCCCAGCTTTTCTAAAGAAGCTAGTTGGGAATCCACGGGACCTGGGGCTTTGTCACTTCCCGTACTAAAGATAGTGCTTTTGACCTACTCAGCAGTGATAGGTGATATCAAAGTGTTGCCTTGAGAGTTATCTAGTTTATTTGGGAGAGCCCTTTCCGATATGCTCCAATTGATATCTATGGGTGGGTTAGGCGTAAAGGTCTACATAGTATTGGAAGATGTGGTCCTTAACCTCCTTAGGGTCAGAAATGGTTGATCCCTGGCGTGTCAGGTGTATAGTTCTTGATCTGATTCTTCTCTTCTTCATATTCTGAAAAAAAAAAAGAATTTTGGTCTCCTAGGTTTAGCCATTGAACTCTGAATTTTTGTTTGTAGAAACTTTCTTTATCATGTTTGAGCTTAATATATTCCCTGTTTGCAAGTTTCTATTGACCAATTATAGCTGCATTGGTTGGGTCAGAAGCTAACTCAATCTGAAATTGATCAAGTTTAGTCCTAGCTAGCTTAGTCCTAGAGGGTAGATCATTGCAGAACTATTCATTAAATTTTCTTAAAGCCACCTCCACAGCTCTGAGCTTTTTGCTAACCTTGAACGTTGCACAACCAATTACTTTGGTACCCCATGCTTATTCAACTATTTCCCAAAATTCTTGTCTGTCCATCCAAAAGTTAAAGACTTGGAAAGCTATCTTAGGTTTGAGCTGATTTGAATCCATTTGAATTACTATGGGACTATGGTCAGAAATGCCAAGTGGTGGAAACTGGCCTTGCACATTTGGGAATGAGTCAATCCAGTGAGTATTCCTTAGAGCTCTGTCCAGCTTACACATGGTGAAGGTACCATCTTGGTGCTTATTAGAACAAGAGAATTGGCATCCACAATAGGCAAGGTCTTCCACCTCAATGTTGTATATGCAATCATTAAACTCATTTATACCCTCATTCCAACTTGCAACCCCTCCTATTTTCTCATTCGTGTTCCGAATCACTTTAAAGTCTCTGAAGATAAGCTAAGGTGAAGATGAGCAAATAGTGTGTCGTGTTTCAAGTGAAGCCCAATGGTCCCTCCTTTCACCCCTTTCGTTAGAAGCATACACAAACGGGACAAATCAGTTAGTCAGTTTGTTCACAAGTCTGGCTACCAGGAGACACATGAGCATCTTTTTGTCAATTGTTGCTATTCAGCCAGAGTATGGGCCACACCTATGAACAACTGTGATCTACACTGCCAGGTTAGGGATTAGGGTCAGTTTGTAGATTGGATGCTAACTAATGCAAAAGGGAAACCACTCAGAGGACTCCTAGTTAAGCTAGCTTTTACTTCCTTCATCTATTATATATGGAGATAAAGAAATGCAAGGATTTTTTAAGGCAAAATGAGCGATTCCAAGGTCCTAATTGAAGCTATCTCACAATTAGTCAGAGTAAGACTTTGGGATTCGATGTGTTTTGGCACTAATGATATTAATCTACGTTTAGTAGATAGATGGGGTCTTAAACCAAGCATTTTATAAACATTGGCAGTCTTATAAAGCCTTGGTATCTAATTTCAGTACTTTACAGATTACTAGTTTAATTTATGTGCAGATCTTAAGCCTTTTATTAGGCTCTAATTTTGTATTTCCTGGGGGATGCCCCTTGTACATGTGTAAGTATCTTTTGGTTTATACAACTTGTTTACCATAAAAAAGTTAGTATTAGAATCTAGAATTGAAATCTTACAAAATATTTCCTGAGTTGAGGAACTAAGTACAGTAATGTTGACAATAGTCAAGTCCCAAGCAACCCAAATTCTACCACTTGAAGAGGAGGCATAATTGGCAATACATTCCCAGTCAGGGAATAAATTGCTAGCAATACCACAGAAGTTACCATGCTTGACCTTGTCTCAATAACTGAGCTCATAGAGAGGTTGAAGTCCCCGTTAAGCTAGCTTTTACTTCCTTCAAATTCCCAACATTTTTTGCTGGATGAGGAGTGAGGCTAATCCTTCTTTTCTTCTTCTTTTTACTCTTCTTCTTACTAGAGCTAGAAGAGGATTGGAATAGGTTCCTTGTTGATTTTTTTGAGGTCACCACAGTCCAGGGTTCCTCATCAGGGAGAACTGGTGGGTTAGAGGTTGTGGGGGAATCAAAGATTGATCTAGGGGTGGGTTGTCGGTCTGATGGGAAAGAGAATGGGTGGGGAGATCTGTTGGGTGGTGGGGGTGGGGTGGATGGGTGTGGGGGAGGATGGGGGTGGTGGTTTTGGATTGGGTTTAGGTTTGTAATCACAATTATGGCCAAAGACGGAGCATTGTTGGCATCTTATAGGAAGACCTTCATAATCCACCTCAACCGTAATCAGATCCAAACACTAGGAGTTGCTTAGTGGCTATGGCTGTTTTGCAGGTGCTAGGGAGTCTCTGCTCACCAATATATCTCTTGGCCTTGGATCTCACCTCCTTCAAAGAAGAACTTAATGGTCATACTTTATTCCTTTAATGGATCATTTGCTTTCCTTGTAATTCCTTGTAATTGTTAGGGTTCTATGCTATAATGCCCCCCACACTATTTAATTGTTTAAACTTCAGTTGTTTGGTGTTACTTCACACTTTTCTATGTCGGTGCTAACCCCTAATTGTTTTGCAATGGCCCTGTTGTTTTACATGTGATCTAGATTCTACTGACGGCATCCCACTGGCCACTACTAGTAGCGTACCACCATGCAGCCTCCATATGGACTTCCGAGCTTGTCATCAGGCATACTGTTTACACTCTTTTGTAAGGCTACGCCATAAAGCCACATCCAGCTTTGTACTTTTTATGAGATACTGACACCATCGTTTTGTAAGGCTAAGCCGACGGGTATTCATAGAGCCCTTAGGCCTTAGTCAATTTGTAACTTCTTGACTTCCCCAGGTTGCTTATTTTGGTGTTGACCTTGGTTGACTAGATTTGATATTAGACTCACTTGTAAATGTTCATAGGTTAGTATAGGTTTTTTGGCTGGGGTATGCCCCTTCTATTTGTGTAATACTCTTTTGGTTAATACTATTCATTACCCAAAAAAAACCATAATCAGATCCCATCATACAATACCCAAATCAACATTGAAATAGTCCACCAGTCTTGTTTGGACACTATTCAACATAAACTCTTACATAATCCTTTCTAACTCCTTTGGCAGAGGGGAATCAGTGTATAAAGGTTTGCCAACAGCACTTCAATATGTCCAGGGGCTTCTTTAGACCGTAATTCCACTGGGACACTCCAAAGTTTCACCCAAATAGGAAAAACATCAAGCCTTTCCATACTAAAGACAAGATTAGGTTGCCAAGGCTTCAAAATTAAGGGCTTCCCAAGCAGGTGCCAAGGTCCCTCATCTAAGAAGGTGTTCATTTCTCAATTAAGTTGAATAAAAAATAGAATAAACCTTTGTACACTAAGACATCCACAAGTCCTCTATTTCTCCAGAATTGAAGTGAAAGCTTCTTAACTAAAAGTGAACTGGGGCTGTCTTTTTTTTTCGGTAAAATAAAAAATTGTATAAATCGAAGAAGAAACAAACAAATATACAAGGGGCATACCCCAGGAAAAAAGACACAAATAAAAAGGAACCAGCCAACACACAAGCTGGAGGCACCCAAACACTAGCAGAAGATTACAAGAGATAACATCCTAAAGAAACAGAAGAACCAAGATTAATTGTCAAAAATAGAGGCATTCAATCNAAAGAAACCAACCAAGCAACAATCTCATTTAGTGAAACTATTCCTAGTCATACTCTTCGGCAACATAACAGTAATTTGGTCACCATTAATAATAGTAGTGTTCTCATGTGCCACAGATAATCTTTGCTTCTCATTTTCCTTAACCCTTTGAGCCCAAGAATCATCTTGCTTGGGGGGTCAAGGGAAGCATCAGAAAGTTTTTTATACACTAGGTTGGACCTGAGAGTTTTTATGGTTCAATCACGGATTGAGGGTTAGGTGGGTTCCGGTAATACTCACAATTTCATCTAAACCCTTGAGTAAAAGCATAATGTTCAAATTCTTCAACCACTTGATCATAAATGGGAAATAACGAAGGAGATGGTCTGCATGCAAATGGTGAAGAAGAGGCTGACCTAGGTCTTGGGTTAACCTTGACCAAACTATGGTTACTATCAAGTAAATTACACTTATCTAATGCTGATGTGGACTTAGCATGGGTCAAAGTGTGTTGGAGGGGAGGGAACGAAGAGGATTGAAGTGTAAAGGGTAGTTTACGAGTGGGTTTACGGTTTGTACTACCCTATCACTTGCTATCCTATCACTTGCTTTATCACATGCCTTAAATAAAAGGGAATCCTCTTGTAACATAGCTGAGCTAGGTGTACCATGAGTACTATCATTTAATGAAGAAAGAGACTTAACATGTGACTTTGTACCTGCTCCTTAAAATTCCTCATCTTGTCTTGCTCAGTACCCGAAGCATGGAGATCATTATGTAAGGTTTCATGTACACTATCACTAGTAATATCACATGCAACATTAAATAGTGTAGATGACATATCAAGGGATACTACACACTTTGGTCTTCGTGCATTGGGTGAAGAAGACACTGATCTAGACCTTACTCTTGCCTTACCCAAAGCTAAGTTTGGGTTAATATCAAGCTTAGTACACTCAATTAATGAAGATGTAGACTTAGCATGGGGTAGTGAACCTTTTAAGGGTGTAAAGGAGGTATTACGCGTGTTGAACAAGTCAAAATGGGCTATTTGTCCTTGTTCTTTAAAATGAGGGAGCATGTCTTGTACGGAATTAGCATAAGCATTATTTACACGGCAAAAGGGGGTTTGCATACTTGGCTTACTATTGGACCCATGTGAGGTGTCATTAGTAATAGTACAAGTATCAAATGATGAGGTACAAGTATTAATTAATGGAGGCATGTCAAGAAGAGAGGTACCTTGCAAGGACTGTCCTTTCTACTCTTTTGGCGCGGACCTGTCTCCTACGGCCCACATGTGACTTTGACTTGAGCTCAAACCGCCATTTTTTGGAATGGGAGCTGAGTTGGCGAGCTTTTGGTGGTTAGGGAGCTTCCTTCCTTTGTCCAATGGGTAAAGTGCATCACCTTTGCATGTGGGAAGTTGTCCTTTCTCCTTAAAACACGCCTCCTTGTCTTGTACATCACATGCATTACCACCTTTTTCCTTATCACTTGTATTCAACGAAGGGAGCTTGAAGTACATGCATTAAAATGAGATAAGGACATTGCATGGGAGCTCGGTAGACTTTGTAAGTTGCGTAGTCCTTTTTCCTTAAAATCCGCTGCCACTTATACTTCTCTATCACATGCAATATCACATGCATGGTTTGAACGACTCTTTCCTTGTTATAGGGTTGACTTGTCAATCAAAGATTGGCTAGGTAGTAAACCCTCTTTATCCATTGGGTCAGGCCATGCACCCTTGCTCGGAGCTCCCCGCCATGCACCGGCCTTAGCTAGTGGTTTTCGGGCACACAAGTGAAGGTTCTCCACGAGTGAAGCTGTTTTCTTACTTTCAGAGTATATCCCATGATGGCCTTGAGTATTCTCCAAATGACTTGAAAGTAGGTTAGAATCACGAATAAATAAATTAAAAGCTTGTTGTACCTGAGATGCATCACAATTATCCAGAAAGTTTGGAATTGAAAGTTCCGCCAAACCTTGAACTTGTGATAAATGTTCTTCATTTAGTAAAGAAGAAGACTTAGATTCACCATGTAAGTTGTCCTTAGATGCATTATCCAAGATAATATCATAATTACAAGCTCCCAAAGAGGCAGAATTAGCAATTTCAGCTCCATTAATGCGAGCATCAAGAGCTTCGGACACAGCCCTTGTCTTCTTAACCACTTTTTTACTTCTTTTCCAGCTAGAAAACTTAATGATTCTTCCAAAGAAGAAGACGTAGGACACAAATTTGCTTGACAATAAGCTTCATTCACCATTGTAGTGCTTGTAGAAGGATGATCCTCCTCCTGAACCCATGAGAAGTAATGAGATTCTAGAGAGAGGTCAGAGCTTCTCACTCTAGAATGCAATTTACTCAATACACTGCACCCAATACACGTTTGGGATAAGAATTTGGAGTGTTGTGGTCATTTTAGGTGCTTCTAGTACCATACGGAATCAAAAAGACCCAATGGGTCGTGTTTAGGACCAACTCAATGAACTTTACTGAACTTGAATCTTTTTGGCGTGTCATGTACTCGAACTTACTTTTGACACCCAATACATGTTTAAGATAAGAATTTGGAGTGCCATAGGTCATTTTAGGTCCTTCTAGTGCCATTCGGAGACAAAAAGTGATACAAACCAACTAGGTGACCTGCCGTAAGAACCCGATAACATTGTTGGTTCAAGAACCCTAGGATCGATTTCAAACCAAGAACAATAAAAGGTTGACCCAATCCAAACTTGTTGAAGAGAACAATGCTATTCGAAGACGTCACAATCCGGGATGGAAGAACGGATTGGTAAGTCGGGGTATGTCAAAGACGCCACAATCCGAGATGGATGAACGGATTGATAAGTCGGGATGAACGTCACAGATAAAAATCTGATAAGTTCAAATAGTTCTAGAAGAACTAGAGGGAATTCCTCTAAATTTTATTATCAATAATCTCTCCTTTTTACAAAATATAAAACCATCTTTATGTAGAGGTTTGTTCTAGCACATAATATTAAAAGACACCTAATTTTAGTCTAATTGCTAATTAAGATAAACCCTATAAAAACTCTAAAATAAAACTGAAATTACATTTGAAATATTAAAAGACTCCTAGTTTTAATCTAATTGTTAATTTAACCACTAAAATAACTTTGATGACATGGACAAAACCTTTATTATCATTTGGACTCATATTTGTATGTACTGTTCATCTTATTATGGAGAGCTTAAACTTGTTTGAGGCCATGTCTGGTCTTCAACCTAATCTACAAAAAAGTCAGATTTTCATGTCTGGGGTCCATCCTTCCACTTCTCAAGCAATTCTGGACTTGTGCAATTTCAGCATTGGGGAGCTACCTATGAGATACTTGGGGGTTCCTTTGATTTCCTCAAAGCTTAGAAAAACAGNGGTATGCCCCTTGTATATTTGTTTGTTTCTTCTTCGGTTTATACAATTTTTTATTTTACCGAAAAAAAAGTATGTAATTTTCCAGAACAGCTCAAAACTCCTTGATTGGCCCATATAGGTTTTCTTTGAATTTCTGAGATCTAGCCCTTGTAATTGACCCATTTGGAATGAGTAATTGGCTCCCTTTGGTTTGCTTCTTGGTTCTCATCATTCCCCCACTCCTTAAAAGGATTCGTCCTTGAATCTTCACTTGAAATAGACAGTCTCCCTTGGGACGTGGCTTAGCTGAAAATATTTTCCTACATCATGTCTTTGCACTCAGAAGAACTTTCTCGCAACTTCAGAATTCTTCTCTTTTTTTGACAGAAGATAAGATAAGATAAGATAAGGTAAGATATGATATGATATGATCAGATAAGATAAGATATGATAAGATAAGATAAGATAAGATATTAGAATAAGGATAAGGATAACGATGGATAAGAGTTCAGATTTAAATTGAATTTCAAATTGAATTTAAATTCATATTCAATTTAAAGATGAGGATAACGATAATAGAAAATGATAAGATAAAAAATAAGGATAACAGAATTTAAAAGAGAGATAAGATATGGATAAGATGTGATAAGATGATGAGATGATAAGATGATAAGATTATAAGATTATAAGATGATAGCTAAAACAATGCAAATTCAGATTTTTAGGTAATACGATGCGGAAAAATGTAATGACCTCAGAACTGGATGAAAATGACGGATTTGGACTTTGGAGTTCCAATACATCTGTATTGTTGTTTCGAATCCCGGATCAAAAGTTATGATAGTTTTAAGAATCACAATTTCTAGAAATCAAAGAGCAACCCGATACCAAATGATGTGAACCTTAAGCGACCTGTCTTGAAACCCAAAAACAAAATATTGGACAACTTTCTCAAGAATTCTAAAAATCCAATTCTTAAGAGAAAGATTCTGAACCAATGATTAAAATGAATCACGAACCGAAGGATGGAAAGGATAACCTGATTTTATGAGCCAAAGCTCTGATACTGAATGATACGAACCCACTAGGCTACCTGCCCTAGGAACCCGACCGATAACAATATTGGTTCAAGAACCGTAGGATCAATCTCAAACTAAGAAGGATAAAAGCTTGACCCAATTCAAACTTGTTAAAGAGAACCAATCCTATTCGAAGAAGCCACAATTGGGGAAGGAAGAATGGATTGATAGGTCGGGGTATGTTGAAGACGCCACAATCCGAGATGGATGAACGGATTGACAAGTCGGGGTGAACGCCATAGATAAAATTCTGATAAGTTCAAATCGTTCAAAAAGAACTTAGAGAATTTATCTCAATTATATTATCAATAATCTCTCATTTTTACAAAATATAAACCCTCTTTATTAGAGGTTTGTTCCAGCACATAATATTAAAAGATACCTAATTTTAGTCTAATTGCTAATTAAGATTAACCCTATAAAAACTCTAAAAATAAAACTGAAGTTACATTTAAAATATTAGAAGACTCCTAATTTTAATCTAATTGCTAATTTAACTACTAGAATGACTTTCATGACATGGACAAAAACCTTTATTATCATTTGGAGTCATCTTTGTATGTAATTTTCCAGAACAACCCAAAACTCCTTGATTGGCCCATATAGGGTTTCTTTGATTTTCTGAGATCTAGCCCTTGTACTTGACCCATTTGGAATGACTAATTGGCTCCCTTGGGTTTGCTTCTTGGTTCTCATAAAAAATACTCAATGGGACATTTTTTTTTTGTAAATTAAAATTTTGTATAAACCGAAGAAGAAATAAAAAAAAATACAAGGGGCATACCCCAGGCAAAAGAAACCAAAAAGGAACCAACCAAAACACAAGATGGAGGCACCCAAACATTAACATAAGATTACAAGAGATAACAGCAAAAAAAAACAGAAGAACCAAGCTTAATTGTCAAAAATAGAAGCATTCAATCCCCAGGCAAGCTGAATGGTTTTGTTATCCTCAGTCATAGAAAAGCCATTAAGACTCAAAAATCTACCTCTAATAGCATTTGTAATGCAAGCCAAGACCACTTTCTTGTCCCTCATTTTACCGTCAAAGACTTGATTATTTCTCTCTCTCTAGACATGATAGACAAACGAGCAGAAGATAAGCTTCAACATAAGGCCCAAGAAGTAGCCTTTCTTAACTTTCACAAGGAGCCAGGAGATAAGTTGATTCCATTTCCTAGGAGAAGACACCAAGCCACATAAACCAACCAAATTCTGCCAAATAAAGCTAAAATAAGGGCAAGAAACAAACAGGTGTTCAGAAGATTCTGAAGGATGCAAGCAAAGAACACAACTACTAATATTGGAAGACCTAGGGGAGGAGGTCCAAGCAGCCAATCTATCAGCAGTTGCAAGCCTATTATGAACAGAAAGCCAAGTAATAAAAATATATCTGGGAATATGCTTCTTAAACCAAATAAAAGGAGCCCATCTCACTTTTTCACCAGCTGGAGCCAGTTTCCTATAAGTGTGCCTCACAGAGAAAAGACCAGAGGGAGAAAGAGTCTAAATCCAAGAGTCCAAAGAGGACTCTTTAGGAGGGTGAAGATGGACCTCTCTAATTGTGATAAGCTCATGGGAGTTAGAAATAGGCCAGTTCCAAGCTGCATTGTGGATCACTGAGCTCAACTTGGTAGTCCAATCCCAAGCAGTACCAAAAAAAATCCTAGGACCAAACCTTTGAGAAAGAACCCCCAAAGGGTGCCAATGGTCCAAGAGATGAGAAATCTGCTCACCATTTCCCACAAGAGCTTTGCAATACCCAGCAAACTTGTCTCTGATTTTCAGAATTTTCCTCCAACTCCAAGAAGGATTAGTTGTAAGCTTAACCAAGAAGATAGAGCTCTTCTTGATCAAGAAAAACTTGCACCTATCCTTCCAAAGGGAAGCTTTATCCAAAGAGACTAGAAACCAGAAATGCTTAGCCAGAGCCACTTCATTAGCTAAAGAGATCTCTAAGGTCCAAACCTCCTTGGGACTTATCAAGGCATAACTCACTCCAAGCTACTTTAGCACCAGAATGTTTAACAGCTGACGCGTTCTACAAGTAATTCCTAATAACCACCTGAATCATATTCAAGATCTTCTTGGGAAGAATAAATCAGCCAGCCCAGTTTTGAAAAATAGCATAGAGCACAGATTTAACCAGCTGTAATCTTCCAGCATAAGAAAGGTAGTTAGACTCCCAAGACATCACCCTAGTTGTGATATGGTCTACTAGAGTGACACAATCTGTTTCTCTAAGCTTTGAAAAAATCAAAGGAACCCCCAAGTATCTCATCGGAAGCTCCCCAATGCCGAAATTGCACAAGTCTAGAATTGCTTGAGAAGTGGATGGATGGACCCCAGACATGAAAATCTGACTTTTTTGTAGATTAGGTTGAAGACCAGACATAGCCTCAAACAAGTTTAAGCTCTCCATAATAAGTTAAGCAGAAGTAATATCACCCTTACAGAAGATAAAGAGATCATCAGCAAAGCATAAGTTAACAATACCAAGCTCCGTACACCTCCAATGATAGCCAAAGTCAGCTTTATGAGAATCATGCTTGAGAATACCAGATTGAACCTCCATAACCAACACAAACAGATAGGGAGAGATAGGATCACCCTGTCTAACCCCTTTAGCACCTGAGAAGTAACCAGTCAACTCACCATTGACCACAGTAGAGAAAGAAGGAGAGGAGATACACTCCATCACACAGATAGAGAAATGATCAGGAAACCCCAAGGCAAGCCAATCAACTCTGCTTTTTTACCTCAGAAAATCTTCTTCTGCATTCCTGAGCTTAGTGAAATCAGCAAATCGAATTTTCTCCTCCTCTTGAAGAGAGACGACACTAGGAGAGGCAATAAGGTCAGCTTGCACTTTAGAGAGGGCTTCTCTAGCCATAAGAGCCCTTTCAGAAATATCTGAGAAAAAAGAGGCATTAAAATTCTTAAGAGCAAATTTAACAGATTTAAGCTTCTTATAGAGACAAAACATGGTTGTCCCAAACACATCAATCTCCCAAGCATCTTTAAGAGCAGCCCAGAAGCCTTCAAAATCCATCCAAAAATTAAAGAACTTAAAAGAAGGCTTAGGGCTAGCTGAGTTAGCCCTAAGCTGAATAATAATAGGAGAGTGATTAGAGATACCCGGGGTGTGAAAATGGCAAGAAGTAGCAGAAAACAACGTAACCCAATCACTGTTGATCAGGGCGCTATCGAGCTTGCGCATCTTGCTACCCTCACCAACTTGACCATTCCACGAGATGAATTGACAGCCACTATAAGGGAGGTCAATAACCTCCAAATGATCAAGACAAGAAGCAAAATCAATTGAGCTATCATTCCACTTGAAATCACCACCACAATGCTCAATAGGCTTCAAAATAGCATTAAAGTCACCAAGAATTAGCCAAGGCTTCCCCCGACTTACAGTCCTATGGGAGCCAAGCTTTTCCCACAAAGTCTTCCTGGAGATAGCATCATTGGCTGCATACACCACATAGACAGAGAAATCTGTCCTTTCGTGAAGAATGGTCAGCTTACAAAACATTGCTTGATCAAAAGCATCAATTAGAAGAACATCCAAAATCTTGGGATGCCAAGCTAAAACAACTACCTTTGCTAGTCGGAGAATGGTTACCAAAGGTTGCCCAATTGGGAAAAACAGATCTAAAAAGTCCAGCAAAATTATTACATTTGATCTTAGCCTCAACTAAAGCACAAAAAGATAATTTAAAGTCTTTACAAAGTTTCCTAACTTCAGCTTGCTTTATGAGGCCATTAAGCCCTCTTATATTCCAAGAAGCTAAATTAATCATAAAAAGGGGGAGAGAGAGTCACCATTCTCAGGGGGAGCCTAAGTAACTTGATCTGCCAATAAGAAATAGCCTTCCGCCTTTTGCTTCTTTTTCAACCTCTTCAAAGCTGATTTAGAGAGCTTGGGAGAAGGACCATGTTCGATAGTGACATTGACAATTGGGGAAGCTTTTGGGGGAGCCAAACTCAATGTAGAGTCAGAAGAGGCTTGAGGCTCATTTTTATCCTCACAAGGCTCAATGAGACCCTTACCCTTCCTTTTGCTAACCACCTGAGTCCATTCATTGTCTTGGTCTTCCACATGGATGGTATTAAGAGGAAAGGGAGCAGAGATTTCACTCTTTGGCTCCTCATAAACCATAAGCTCCCTATTATCTTGGGGAGAAGAATCTTTGCTAGCAGTTTCTTCCTCACTAGCTAGATTATTCTTAGGGGCCACTTTGGCATCACAATCATGACCAAAGAGGCAACATTTAGCACATCTCTTTGGAAGACACTCATACAGGCCTCTGGCAGCCAAGACCTCCTGAATTCCTCTTTTAGCCCAAAGTTGCAAAGTAATTTTCTGAACTAAGTGTAATGGAGCTGCCCTTCCAACAAAGTAGCCAACAAGGCAGCCTTCCCACCTAGAAAAATCCTCTTTAGTAATATAATCAGGAAGCTTAACTGTGACATTACCATTTTCCGTTAAGGAAGAGCTCACATAACCTAAGCTTAGCTTCTTTTTCAGGTTACCTTTAACCTTTTCAGCCCATGAACGAGCCGGTTTCTCATGTGCAACACTCTTATTAGCTAAATGTTCTTGATAAACTCTATTCTCAGGCAGCTTTTTAGAAGAAGAAGTTGGGGAAGGAGGAGAAGAGCCCACCTTCTGTTTCCCATTAGAATCTAGTTTAGGAGAGAGAGAGTGGTTTCTCCAAGCTCAAACCCACGACCATGGCAGGCCCTGACCTCTTTGGTAGAAGTCAAATCCACCTTGTCACTCACAATCAATGCTGAGGTTGAGCTAAGGGAGGAGAGAGAATCTGCCACCAGCTTTGGAACTCCACCGACGTTCACATCATTGTCATGGGAAAGAGAAATATCTTCTTTCTCTTTTGCCTTCTATCAAAATACCATCTACTTTCTCTTTCCCCTTAGACAAAGAAGCTGCCACCTGTCACCCTAAGGGGCTGTCCACGTCATGATGGGAGAGAAGAGCCTTATCTATTAAAGAATTACCTTTTTGAGTGTCCTTTCCTTTATTAGAAAGCATAGTCGTAAAAGGAGTTGTCACCTCTCCCTTTTGATATGCTTGGCAGCTGCTTTTCCTCTTCTCCAAGCAAGATGATTTGAGACAAGCTTCATTTGTCTTCTATCAAAGGACACTCATCATTACCTTTGATAGAGAGGTAATGAGTATCATCTTCAACCTTTGGACTCTAGGCAAGCTGGTTGATCTCCGAGCACCACCTCTAGCTCCTCCTCTTATGCTACTTCTCTTAAGTCTTGAACAAAGTTGGTCTGAAAGAGTCAGCTCAAGTAATTTGCTCTGATTGTGATCAGAAGAAATAAAATTATCTCTAAGCTTTGAATGATCAGAAATAATCTCCTTTGCAAGTAATAAACTCGAAGCTTCCTTGGACTAAGCTTCTAGCTTCCCAGGCTCAACGAAACCACTCTCTGGTACAAATTTCTTAGTATTAGAACCTTGGTTAAGAGCATTAAAACCAATAACGTTGGCATTAGCTTCCCTAGCTCCCTTAGTAACCATATCATTCAAAACAGCATGGCCATTGAAAGACACTCCAAGCTTAGCTTGACCACTAGCTGAATCTTTCTTAACACCACCTGAAACTTGTTTACCAACATCTGCAGCGTGCTTAATGTATTCATCATTAACCATTGTTAAAGGTCGTGGCCTCCCCTAAGGGAGGGAGAGGCAAAAACTAAAACCAGAATTCTAGAGAGAGGGGAAAGCTTCTCTCACTAAAACCACCAGAGAAGAAGTAATCCGATTCAAGCTCAATGGGACATGTTTAGGCCCAAACTAGATGAACTTGTCTAAACTTGAATCTTTTGGGCATGGCATGTACTCTAACTAACTTTTGACACCCAATACAAGTTTGGTATAAGAATGTGGAGTGTTGTGGTCGTTTTAGGTTCTTCTAGTGCCATACAGTGTCAAAAAGATCCAATGGGACGTGTTTAGGATCAAACTAGGCGAACTGGGCTAAACTTGGATCTTTTGGGCATGACATGTACTCTTTTTTTTTTTTGTAAACAATTCATAAAAACCAAACGATACTTACACATGTACAATGGGTATACCCCAAGAATACAAAATTTGAGCTTCATAGAGAAGCTCAGAAACTAGTAAGAAAGCAAGATTACAAATTACAAATTAAGGCTGGAGAGCTAGCAATCTGTAAACCAGTAGAACAGTAGTGAATCTGAGACTCAAGGCTTTATAAATCAGTCGAAGGATACAAAAAACTAGAGTTTACAAAATGGTTGGGTTAAAACCCCATCTGCCAACTAAAAGTAGATTAGTGTTATTTGTGCCGTAGTTCTTGGAGTTCCAAAGCCTTAATCTTACTATTTGTGAAATAGCATCAATAAGACCTTAGAATCTCTAATTGTACATTCATATATTCTGGAATTTCTTTTTCTCCATATATAGTAGATGTATGTAGAGAAAGCTAGCTTGACCAAGCCTCCTCTAAGTGACTTCCCTTTGGCATTGGCTAGCATCCAATCTACAAATTGACCCCAATCCCTGACTTGGCAAAAAAGGTAACATTTGGTCATAAGTAAGGACCATACTTTCGAAGCATAGCCACAATTGACAAACAAGTGCTCATTTGACTCCTTGAAGCCAACACAACACACACAATCTGCACATAAACTTGTGGTATGATTCCATTGTGCAACTCTATCTAGAGTGTAAAGCCTATTTTGTAATGCCAAACAAGAGATAAAGCTGCACCTTGGGATATGTTTGGAGAACCATATTTAATCTAGGCCACTTTACAACAGGTTTTGAGGGGGATAATGCTTTATAGGCCAAGCTCAATGAAAATTCCCCATTCTGCCTTGCATTCCATTGCCAAATATCTTGCCTATGAGCTTGTGAGGGTGGTATGGGGACACTCCTCATCTCAAGAGCTCACAAGTGTTTGAGGTTGGCCAATGCCATCGATTACTGATCTGAAGAACACCAAGGGGTTGCCAATTATCTGTGAGGAGATTGACAGTAGCTCCATCTCCAATGGTAATAGAACAAAATGGGAGAAACTTGCTTCTAAGTTTAAGAAGTGATATGAACCTCATCGTCGCTTTGTGATGAAACCCGATAACAATGATGGTTCAAGAACCCAATGATCGATTTTAAAGAAGAAGAAACCCTGACCCATTTTCTATAACACAAAGAGAACCTTAGGTATAAGATCTAAGACCCAAATTGATGCCTCGAAAAGAACCAAATGTATGGTTTAGACGCCACACTCAAGAACAAGAAGGAAAATTGAGTGATAAGTCTATGTTTTAGACGCGACAAGAATATTCCTGATAAGTATGAAAAGTTCTAAGAAGAACCAAAGAGAAAACTCTCGCAAAAAAATTATTTTGATCCAAGTTTTTAATGCATTGTGAAATCATGTTTAAATAGAAAAACTAGAAGCCTAAAGAGTCCTAAAGTGTATAAACAACCTAAGCTAAATTTAAAAATTAAATAAATATTAATTGCAGTCAATAAGGAACTAGTAATCCACCCAAAAGATTTCTATTGGCTGTCCACTTGTAGGTTAGGATTGCCAAAGTGTCATGCTTTAATAGACTCCCATTGACTGTCCACTTCTAGATTAGGATTGTCAATTTATCTTGCTTCCTTGTCATCATTTAAAATGCCAAGTCATGCTCCATGTGGACTGCCATATTGAACGCCACATCATGCTACATGTAGAATGCCATGTAGAATGCCAACTCATCTCCATGTAGGCTGCCATGTTGTATGCCACATCATGCTCCACGAAAGTCGCCATGTTGGATGCCAGATCAAGCTCCATCAAGGATTGATATGAACCTCGCCGTCGCTTTGCGATGAAACCCGATAACAATGATGGTTTAAGAACCCAAAGATTAATTTTAAAGATGAAGAAACCCTGGCCCGTTTTCTATGATACAAAGAGAACCTTAGGTATAAGACCTAAGACCCAAATTGATGATTCAAAAAGAACCAAAGGTATGGTTTAGACGCCATACTCAAGAACAAGAAGGAAAAGTGAGTGATAAGTCTAGGTTTTAGACGCCACAAGAATATTCTTGATAAGTCTGAAAAGTTCTAAGAAGAACCAAAGAGAAAACTCTCACCAAGAAATTATATTGATCAAAGTTGTTTATACACTATGAAACCATGCTTAAATAGAAAAACTAGAAGCCTGAAGAGTCCTAAAGTGTTTAAATCACCTAAACTAAATTTAAAAGATAAAGAAATATTAATTACAATAAATAAGGAACTTGTAATCCACCCAAAAGACTCCTATTGGTTGTCCACTTCTAGGTAAGGATTGCCAAGGTGTCTTGATTACTTGTCATCATTTAAAATGCCAAGTCATGCTCCATGCGGGCTGCCATGTTGGACTCCACATCATGTCCCATGTAGGCTGCAATGTTGAACGTCACATCATGCTCCATGTATGATGTCATGTTGGATGCCACACATCATGCTCCATGTGGGCTGCCATGTTGGAAGCCATGTCATGCTCCATGTAGGTTACGAAGTTGACAAGTCTAACTTCTTATTTCAAAAATTAGACATCTCCACACTTGTTTGGGTCTCCACTTGCTCCACTAGCCCATTGAGTGCTTCAGTCATTCTCTTTGCTCTAACTCTTGTTATTCGACAGCTTGTTACTCAAAATGGATCCATCATTTGAGCTTGTGCAACCGGATCCTCATCATTCCCTCCCTCTTGAGAAAGATTTGTCCTCAAATCGTCACCTCTATCAAACGGGGACAAGTCAGTTACATTAAATGTAGCACTTACATTATACTTACCGGGCAGGTCTAGCTTGTAGGCATTGTCATTGATTCTTGCAAGGACTTGGAATGGTCCGTCACTCCTTGGCTTCAATTTGGACCTCCTTTGTTCAGGGAATCTCTCTTTTCTCATGTGCAGCCATACCCAATCTCCGGGTTCAAAGATAATTTTTTTCCTTCCTTTGTTTGCTTGCTTGGCATAATGCTCGGTTCTCTTTTCAATGTTCAGCTGTGTCTTCTCATGGATATTCCTCACAAATTCAGCTTTCTTTTTGCCATCTAAGTTAACATATTATTTCATGGATAAAGGAAGCAAATCCAAAGGAGTTAGTGGATTAAAACCACATACAACTTCAAATGGTAAAAATTGTGTTGCCGAATGCACATGTCTATTGTATGCAAACTCTACATGTGGTAAACACTCCTCCCATGACTTCAAGTTCTTTTGGATGATAGCTCTTAACAAGGTGGATAAAGTTCTATTTACTACCTCGGTTTGACCATCAGTTTGAGGGTGACAAGTGATTAAAAATAAGAGTTTTGTTCCTAGTTTACCCCATAAAGTCTTCCAAAAGTAGCTTAAGAACTTAGAATCCCTATCCGAAACTATAGTTCTAGGCATACCATGCAGCCTAACTATCTCCCTAAAGAACAAATCAGCTATATGAGACGCATCATCGGTTTTGTTACATGGAATGAAGTGTGCCATCTTAGAAAATCTATCTACCACCACAAAAATAGAATCTTTTCCTTTCTTAGTTCTAGGTAACCCTAACAAAAAATCCATCAAAATATCGACCCAAGGTTCCCTAGGTTTCTCCAATGGTGTGTACAATCCATGGGGTTTAATCTTTAACTTAGCTTGTTTACACTTCACACACCTTTCACAAATTCTTTCGACACCTCTTCATATATGTGGCCAAAAGAAGTGCTCATGCAAAATGTCTAGTGTCTTAGCTATACCAAAGTTCCCCATCAAACCACCCCCATGTGCTTCCCTAACTAGCAACTCTCTCAATGAACTCTTAGGCACACAAAGTTTATTTTCCCTAAAAAAGTAATCATCATGCGGATAAAATTTATGAAAAGCAACCTTTTCACATGCGTTAAACACATAGGCAAAATGGGGATCATCAACATACAATTCTTTGATGTGTTCAAAACCAAGGAAATTTACATCTAGGGTAGAGAGTAGTGTATACCTTCTTGACAGAGCATCAGCCACAATGTTCTCTTTCCCTTGCTTATACTTGATTACATATGGAAAGGTCTCTATGAATTCCGCCCACTTGGCATGCCGTTTGTTGAGCTTGTGTTGTCCCTTCAAGTGCTTCAAGGATTCATGATCCGTGTGAATCAGAAATTCCTTAGTCCACTAGTAGTGTTGCCATGTTTCCAAAGCTGTCACCAAAGCATTCAACACAGCCCCATTGAATTTCTCACTAAAGTAGGCAATTGGTTGGTCCTCTTGCATTAGGATAGCACCCATACCTAAACCTGAAGCATCACACTCAATTTCGAAGGTTTTAGCAAAGTTAGGTAAAGCAAGTAAATGTGCATTGGTTAGTTTGAGCAAATTGAATGCCTTTTCTTGTTCACTACCCCACTTAATCCATCATTCTTTTTAATGACTTCGGTTAAGGGCGCAGCTATGGTGCTAAATTTTTTCACAAATCTTTTATAAAAGCTAGCTAACCCATGAAAGCTCCTAACCCCCCCCCCTCCCCAATACTTCTAGGTATCGGCCAATCTCTAATTGCTTTTATATTTTCCTCATCTAATTCTATTAGCAAGCATTTTAGAAATGTATTTAAAAACCAATTTTACAACAAGAGATAGGCCTAAAGTCACCAACCTTAGAAGGATTGGGGACCTTAGGAATAAGAGCAATGGCAGTAGTGTTAACCTGTTTCAATAAAGATTGGGAGCTAAAAAACTCCAAAACAGCCTTAGGAACATCTTTTCCCACAATATGCCAACATCTTTTGAAGAAACCAGCAAAGAAGCCATCTGGACCAGGGGCTTTACTACTCCCCAAACTAAACATAGTTGTGTGAACGTCTTCCTCTGTATAGGGGTGGTTGAGGATAGCTAAGTGAGCTTGAGAGAGCTTATTAGGGAGAATCTGAGAGAGAACACTCCAATCCACTTCCTGATCAATGTGAGAAGTCCCAAGAAGATTCCCATAATAAGAAAGAATTTGATCTTTGATAGCCTGGTCATCAGTAATAAGGTCACCCTCCTCATTAACCAACTGATTAATTCTGGATCTGACTCTATTCTTCTTTAGTTTCTGAAAAAAGAAAGAGGAATTCCGATCACCCAAGGCAAGCCAATCAACTCTGCTTTTTTGCCTCAGAAAATCTTCTTCTGCATTCCTGAGCTTAGTGAAATCAGCAAATCTAATTTTCTCCTCCTCTTGAAGAGAGACGACAGTAGGAGAGGCAATAAGGTCAGCTTGCACTTTAGAGAGGGCTTCTCTAGCCATAAGAGCCCTTTTAGAAACATCTGAGCAAAAAGAGGCATTAAAATTTTTAAGAGCAAATTTAACAGATTTAAGCTTCTTATAGAGACAAAACATGGCTGTCCCAAACACATCAATCTCCCTAGCATCTTTAAGAGCAGCCTAGAAGCCTTCAAAATCCATCCAAAAATCAAAGAACTTAAAAGAACGCTTAGGTCTAGCTGAGTTAGTCCTAAGCTGAATAATAATAGGAGAGTGATCAAAGATACCCGGGGTGTGAAAATGGCAAGTAGCAGGAAACAACGTAGCCCAATCACCGTTAACCAGGGCTCTATCGAGCTTGCGCATCTTGCTATCCTCACCAACTTGACCATTCCACCAAGTGAATTGACAGCCACTATAAAGGAGGTCGAGAACCTCCAAATGATCAAGACAAGAAACAAAATCAATTGAGCTATCATTCCACTTGAAATCACCACCACAATGCTCAATAGGCTTCAAAATAGCATTAAAGTCACCAAGAATTAGCCAAGGCCTCCCCTGACTTACAGTCTTATGGGAGCCAAGCTTTTCCCACAAAGGCTTCCTGGAGATAGCATCATTGGCTGCATACACCACAGAGACAAAGAAATCTGTCCTTTCGTGATGAATGGTCAGCTTACAAAACATAGCTTGATCAAAATCGTCAATTAGAAGAACATCCAAAATCTTGGGATCCCAAGCTAAAACAATTCTACCTTTGCTAGTAGGAGAATGGTTAGCAAAGGTGGCCCAATTGGGAAAAACAGAACTAGAAAGTCCAGCAAAATTATTACATTTGATCTTAGTCTCAACTAAAGCACAAAAAGATAATTTAAAGTCTTTACAAAGTTTCCTAACTTCAGCTTGCTTTAGAAGGCCATTGAGCCCTCTTATATTCCAAGAAGCTAAATTAATCATAAAAAGGGGGGAGAGAGTCACCATTCTCAGAGGGAGCTTGAGTAACTTGATCAGCCAATAAGAAATAGCCTTCCACCTTTTGCTTCTTTTTCAACCTCTTCAAAGCTGATTTAGAGAGCTTTGGAGAAGGACCATGTTCGATAGTGACATTGACAATTGGGGAAGCTTTTGGGGGAGCCAAACTCAATGTAGAGTCAGAAGAGGCTTAGGGCTCATTTTTATCCTCACAAGGCTCAGTGAGACCCTTACCCTTCCTTTTGCTAACCACATGAGTCCATTCATTGTCTTGGTCTTCCACATGGATGGTATTAAGAGGAAAGGGAGGAGAGATTTCACCCTTTGGCTCCTTATAAACCAAAAGCTCCCTATTATCTTGGGGAGAAGAATCTTTGCTAGTAGTTTCTTCCTCACTAGCTAGATTATTCTTAGGGGCCACTTTGGCATCACAATCATGACCAAAGAGGCAACATTTAGGACATCTCTTTGGAAGACACTCATACTCCATCTCCACCACCACTGGATACCATCCGTCAAGGTCAAGGTCAATGGTGAAAAACTTAATCAAATTAGAGGAGGCTGAAATTTTCACACAAACTCAAGCATAATCATGTCTATAACTAGAGGCAGTAGCATTGTCAGGAGTGAGAAGGGATACCCACAACACTAGCAATGTGACTTAGAGCTTCTTCAGTCCATAATTCAACTGGAACATTCCACAATTTAACCCAAATTGAAAGGGTTGAAAGTTTCTCCTTTGAGAATTTAACATTTGGCTGCCACTCTTGAAGCACAATAGGCCAACCTAAGAGGTGCCAAGGTCCATCTTCTAAGACTGAGTTTCTATCCTCCACAGAGCCAAATTTGAAATAGAAAAGGCCTCTTGCAGCCGAGACCTCCTGAATTCCTCTTTTAGCCCAAAGTTGCAAAGTAATTTTCTGAACTAAGTGTAATGGAGCTGCCCTTCCAACAAAGTAGCCAACAAGGCAGCCTTCCCACCTAGAAAAATTATCTTTAGTAATATAATCAGGAAGCTTAACTGTGACATTACCATTTTCCGTAGAGGAAGAGCTCACATAACCTAAGCTTAGCTTCTTTTTCAGGTTACCTTTAACCTTTTAAGCCCATGAACCAGCCGGTTTCTCATGAGCGACACTCTTATTAGCTAAGTATTGATAAACTCTATTCTCAGGCAGCTTTTTAGAAGAAGAAGTTGGGGAAGGAGGAGAAGAGCCCACCTTCTGTTTCCCATTAGAATCTGGTTTAGGAGAGAGAGTGGTTTCTCCAAGCTCAAACCCACGACCATGGCAGGCCCTGACCTCTTTGGTAGAAGTCAAATCCACCTTGTCACTCACAATCAATGCTGAGGTTGAGCTAAGGGAGGAGAGAGAATCTGCCACCAGTTTTGGAACTCCACCTACGTTCACATCATTGTCATGGGAAAGAGAAATATCTTCTCTCTTTTGCCTTCTATCAAAAACCATCTACTTTCTCTTTCCCCTTAGACAAAGAAGCTGCCACCTGTCACCCTAAGGGGCTGTCCACGTCATGATGGGAGAGAGGAGCCTTATCTAATAAAGAATTACCTTTTTGAGTGTCCTTTCCTTTATTAGATGATTTGAGACAAGCTTCATTTGTCTTCTATCAAAGGACACTCATCATTACCTTTGACAGAGAAGTAATGAGTATCATCTTCAACCTTTGGAGCTCTAGGCAAGCTGGTTGATCTCCGCGCACCACCTCTAGCTCCTCCTCTTATGCTACTTCTCTTAAGACTTGAACAAAGTTGGTCTGAAAGAGTCAGCTCAAGTAATTTGCTCCGATTGTGATCAGAAGAAATAAAATTATCTCTAAGCTTTGAATGATCAGAAATAATCTCCAACTAATAAACTCGAAGCTTCCTTGTACTGAGCTTCTAACTTCCCAGGCTCAACGAAACCACTCTCTGGTCCAAATTTCTTAGTTTTAGAACCTTGCTTAAGAGCATTAAAACCAATAACATGGGCATTAGATTCCTTAGCTCCCTTAGTAACCATATCATTCAAAACAACATGGCCATTGAAAGACACTCCAAGCTTAGCTTGACCACTAGCTGAATCTTTCTTAACACCACCTGAAACTTGTTTACCAACATCTGCAGCATGCTTAATGTACTCATCATTAACCATTGTTAAAGGTCGTGGCCTCCCTAAGGGAGGGAGAGGCAAAAACTAAAACGAGAATTCTAGAGAGAGGGGAGAGCTTCTCTCACTAAAACCACCTGAATCTTTTTGCACACAGTGGTGTTTAACGCATTTCTTGAGCTCATCAACTTGTTTTTGCTATAAATCAATATGTCATCAAAATAAACAACCACAAAATTTCCCATGAAACTACATAAAACATGGTTCATTAATCTCATGAAAGTGCTATGTGCATTAGTCAATCCAAAAGGCATTACTAACCACTCATATAAACCATATTTTGTTTTGAAAGCCATTTTCCATTCATCACCTTCTTTCATCCTAATTTGATGATATCCACTTTTAAGATCAATTTTAGTAAACACACAAGAACCATGCAACTCATCAAAGCATATCATCTAATCTAGGAATGAGATGGCGATACTTTACAGTGATGTTATTTATGGCTCGACAATCAACACACATCCTCCATGTTTCATCCTTTTTAGTCACAAGCAATACGGGGACGACACATGGACTCATGCTGTCACGTATAAACCCCTTCTCCATGAGCTCATCAATTTATTTTTACAGCTCCTTATTCTCCTCCGGATTGCTTCTATAAGCAGGTTTGTTTGGAATGGAAGCTTCAGATACAAAGTCAATTTGATACTCAATTCCCCTAATTGGTGGCAACCCTTTTGGCATCTCCTCAGGGAAAACATCTTCAAAGTCATGCAAAATAGATGTAATAACACTAGGAAAAGAGTGATTAAGTTCGTTAGTGGAAAAGCAAGCCTCTTTGTACAAAAGTACAAGTAAAGGCCACTTGGAACTCAAAGCTCTTTTATCTCACTTTCTTTTGCATAAAAACTTTCTTTTTTCCTCTCTTGATTTTTCCCACCCCTCTTGGCCAACTCTCTATTTCTCTCTCTTTTCTTTTGTTCAACCACTTTTTTTTTCGAACTCTCACTCTCTTGATTTTTCTCACTCTTTTTTTTACATTCTCAATCTCTCTTTGTTTTTCATTCTCGCTATTTAACTTCAATTGATCTCCATGCACTTATTTTGGGGTGAGGGGAGCAAGAGTAATGAGTTTCTTATCAATTACAAAGGAGTATCTATTTTTGTAACCGTCATGAGTAGCTTTTCTATCAAATTGCCACTGCCTTCCCAAGAGAAGATGACTTGCTTGCATTGGCACGACATCACACAAAACTTCATCGTTATACTTGCCAATAGAGAAAGACACTAACACTTGCTTATGCAACTTGATTTCCCCACAATCATTCAACCATTTTAGCTTGTATGGATTAGGATGTTTTTGTCTAGGCAAGTTTAGTTTTTCCACCATGTATGTGCTAGCCACATTAGTACAACTTCCCCCATCAATAATCATACTACACACTTTATCATTAACAAGGCATCTGGTATGAAAAATATTTTCTCGTTGTACCTTCTCATCTTCTTTGGCTATGGCACTAAGAGCTCTTCTTGTCACCAAAATTTCAGCATCAACCGGTTCTTCAAGGTCACTTGCATCTTCTAATGGTGGCATGGACTCCTCTTCGAATTCACTTTCAGTTCCCATATTTCCATCTTCTCTCATGACCATCACTCTCTTGTTTGGACATTGAGAAGCAATATGACCTACTCCCAAACACTTAAAACATTTAATATCACGAGTTCTCGATGGTTGGGAATCGGGTTTACCTTGGTTTGATGTGCTTCCAACTATGCTGTCCTTGGAGACCTCGGCCATTGGCTTGAAACTTGACTTCTCCTCTTTCTTCTAATTCGATTTCTAAGAGGTAAAGGATGAATTTGATTGTTGCCCTAGCCTCATGGAGCCCTTCCTCTTTAGTTGTTGCTCCACTTTGATGGCCATGTGAACCATGTTCTCCAACTCCACATAGTGTTGTAAGTCTCAACTGGTCTTCATCTCTTCCCATGTCTCAACTGGTCTCTCACCATTCCTTCTCCGATTCAATCCTAATTGGTTCCACCAAATGATAGCATAATCTGTGAATTCGATGGCTGCCAATTTCACTTTCTTCAACTCGGAGTAGTTATGGCAATCAAACACCAACTCCATTCTCTTCTCCCATTCTAAATAAGCTTCAGGATCATTATTGCCTTGAAATGATGGTATCTTCATCTTAATGCTACCCAAATTGTTGTCGACTCTCTGGCCAAACCTATCTTCTCTATCCCCATGTTGGAATTCCCTATCTCTATCCCCACGGCCTAATCTGCCTATGCGAGAATATCGGTCCTCTTCATCAAAATCTTCCCCAAATTCTTCCTTATATTCAACCCTAAGTGATCGTCTCTCCCTCTGATGCCCAATTGGAGCTCTAGGTGTCTCCACCCGTGTTTCCATCCGATCAATCCTCTCATGCACTCGTTCCAGCCCTTCTCCTAGCATTCTTTTCAATTCACCCACTAACGCCTCCATTTGTAACTTTGACATTCCAACTTCCGCCATTCCTCCACTACCATTGTTGTTTGACATACTTGAAAGAGAATAAGATTAGGAAAAAATGGACCTCACAATCTCTTCCTCACATGTTTACACTCTAAGTTTGAGGTTCACTCAATTTCTCTCGTGTTTCACTCAAAATATTTGGCTTTTACCCTCTGATTTTTTCACACACTCTTGCCTTTTACCATCTTAGTTTTCTCTTTCGGTTCTTGTTAAAAACTAATAAACGAATCTGGAATTTTCAAGCAATAACAAAAAAGACCTAAAAAAATCAAACACTATGAGAAGATAAGGAAAGGAAACAACGAAGGGATAAAATTTAGAGATAAGGAAACAAAAGGAGATCAACTTATACTATCTTTTTTACAGAAGATAAGTGAGGACAAGATAAGGTAAGGATAAGATGAGATAATATGGGATAAGTAAGATAAGATTTGTATTATATAAGATAAGATAAGATAAGATAGGAAAAAAACATAAGATAAGTTATGACAAGATAAGATAATATAGATGAGATAAGAAAATATAAGATAATTATGACAAGATGAGATATGATATGATAAGATAAGGCAATGATATGATAATATAAGATAAGATGAGATAATAAAATATATGATAAGATAAGACAAGGATAATATAAGATAAAATGAGATAAGAAAAGATATGATAAAATAAGATAAGAATAAGATAAGGTAAGATAAGAAAAGATAAGATAATTTATGATAAAATTAGATAAGATATGATATGACAAGATATAATGAGATAAGATGATAACTAAAAACAATGGGAATTCGAATTTGAAAATTGAAATTCTGTATTTTTAGATGAAACTGCGCAGAAAAATTAAACACCTCTTGAAGTGGTCAAAACGATGAAATCTGGCTTCACAATGAACGTACAGATTGTAGATCATGAAAATCCATTCCATTTAATATGTAATAATGACTATTTCGACTCCCGAATCCAAAGTTATGATCTTCTTTTCAGAACCAAAGTCAAATTAGAAAAAAAATCAGAATTGAATCTGACTCTAGAGAGCCAAAAGCTCTGATACCAAATGATATGAACATCGCCGTCGCTTTGTAATAAACCTGATAAAAATGATAGTTCAAGAACCCAATGATTTATTTTAAAGAAGAAGAAACCCTGACCCATTTTCTATGATACAAAGAGAACCTTAGGTATAAGACCTAAGACCCAAATTGATGCTTCAAAAAGAACTAAAGATATGGTTTAGACGCCACACTCAAGAACAAGAAGGAAAAGTGAGTGATAAGTCTAGGTTTTAGACGCCACAAGAATATTCTTGATTAGTCTGAAAAGTTCTAAGAAGAATCAAAGAGAAAACTCTCACCAAGAAATTATATTGATCAAAGTTGTTTAATACATTGTGAAACCATCCTTAAATAGAAAACCTAGAATCCTAAAGAGTCCTAAAGTGTTTAAATCACCTAAACTAAATTTAAAAGATAAAGAAATATTAATTACCATAGATAGGGAACTTGTAATCCATCTAAAAGACTCCTATTGGTTGTCCACTTCTAGGTTAGTTGCCAAGGTGTCTTGATTACTTGTCATCATTTAAAATGCCAAGTCATGCTCCATGCGGACTACCATGTTGGACTCCACATCATGTCCCATATAGGCTGCCATGTTGGACGTCACATCATGTTCCATGTATGATGTCATGTTGGATGCCACACATCATGCTCCATGCAGGCTGTCATGTTGGACGCCACGTCACGCTCAATTTAGATTATGAAGTTGACAAGTCTAACATCTTCTTTTCCAACATTAGACATCTCCACACTTGTTTGGGCGTATACTTGCTCCACTAGAGCATTGAGTGCTTTAACCATCCTCTTTGCTCTAGCTCTTATGTTTGGACCGCTTGTTACTTGAAATGGATCCATCATTTGAGCTTGTACAACCGGATCCTCATCAAGGATCCACATCATGCTTTATGTGGCTGCCATGTTGGACACCACAGAATACTCCATGCAGGCTCCCATGTTGGATGCCACGGCATGCTCCATGTAGGCTGCCATATGACCCGTCATACTCATATTGAGTGCTTAAGCCATTCTCTTTTCTCTAGCTCTTTTGATTTGACCACTTGCTACTTGAAGTAGATCCATCATTTGAGCTTGTGCAATCGGATCCTCATCATTTTTTTTTCTTTTTTTTCGGTAAATTAAAAAATTGTATAAACCGAAGAAGAAACATACAAATATACAAGGGGCATACCCCAGGAAAAAGACAAACAAAAAGGAACCAGCCAACACACAAGCTGGAGGCACCCAAACACTAACAGAAGATTACAAGAGATAACAGCCTAAAGAAACAGAAGAACCAAGCTTAATTGTCAAAAATATTAGCATTCAATCCCCAGGCAAGCTGAATGGTTTTGTTATCCTCAGTCACAGAAAAGCCTTTAAGACTCAAAAATCAACCTCTAATGGCATTTGAAATGCAAGCCAAGACCACTTTCTTGTCCCTCATTTTGCCTTCAAAGACTCGATTATTTCTCTCTCTCCAGATATGGTAGACAAACGAGCTGAACATAAGCTTCAACATAAGGCCCAACAAGTAGCCTTTCTTAACTTTCACAAGGAGTCAGGAGATAAGTTGATTCCAGTTCCTAGGAGAAGACACCAAGCCACATAAACTAACCAAATTCTGCCAAATAAAGCTAGAATAAGGGCAAGAAACAAACAGGTGTTCAGAAGATTCCGAAGGATGTAAGCAAAGAACACAACTACTAACATTGGAAGACCGAGGAGAGGAGGTCAAAGCAGCCAATCTATCAGCAGTTGGAAGCCTATTAAGAACAGCAAGCCAAGTAATAAAGCTATATCTGGGAATATGCTTCTTAAACCAAATAAGAGGAGCCCATCTCACTTTTTCACCAGCTGGAGCCAGTTTCCTATAAGTGTGCCCCACAGAGAAAAGACCAGAGGGAGAAAGAGTCCAAATCCAAGAGTCCAAAGAGGACTCTTTAGGAGGGGGAAGTTGGACCTCTCTAATTGTGATAAGCTCATGGGAGTTAGAAATAGGCCAGTTCCAAGAATCATTCTGGATCACTGAGCTGACCTTGGTAGTCCAATCCTAACCTGTACCAAAATAAATCCTAGGACCAAACCATTGAGAAAGAGCCCCCAAATTGTGCCAAGGGTCCAATAGAAGAGAGATATGCTCACCATTTCCCACAAGAGCTTTGCAATACCCAGCAAACTTGTCTCTGATTTTCAGAATTTTCCTCCCTACCTCTTGAGAAAGATTTGTCCTCAAATCGTCACCTATGTCAAACGGGAACAAGTTAGTGACATGAAATATAGCACTTACATTGTTCTCACCAAGAAGATATAGCTTGTAGTCATTGTCATTGATTCTGGCAAGGACTTCGAACGATCCATCCCCATTAGGTAGCAATTTTGATTTCCTTTGTGTAGGAATCCTTTTCTCATGCATGTGCCCCCAAACCCAAATTCTAGGTTGTAAAACAAACTTCAAACGCTCCTTATTAGCTTGCTTAGCATATTGTTCGTTCTTCTTTTCTATGTTAGCCCAGACCTTGGCATGTACATCCTTCATAAAATCGGCATTCTTCTTACCAACAAGATTAACATGCTTATTTATAGGTAGCGGTAATATATGAGGAGTTGAAGGATTATAGCCATAAACAATAAAAACAGGAGAAAAAGAAGTAGAATGGAAAAACTTATTAGATGCAAACTCAAAATGTGGTAACCACTTCTCGCATTGCCTTAAATTCTTTTGAATGATAGCACCCAATAAAGTAGAGAGTGTCCTATTAACTACCACAAATTTTCCCATGAACGTACACAAGACATGATTCATCAACCTCATTAACGTACTAGGTGCATTTTTTAAATCATAAATCCATACTAACCACTCATGCAGTCCATGTTTAGTTTTAGTGTTGTTTTCCCTTCATCTCCCTATTTCATGCTAAGTTGATGATATCCACTTTTAAGATCAATTTTAGTAAACAAACAAGAACCATGCAATTTATCAAGCATACCAACTAATCTAGGATCGAGGGGATACTTTACAATGATGTTATTTATGGCTCGGCAATTAACGCACATCATCAATGTCCATCCTTCTTAGTCACAAGCAATATGAGAATCGTACTTGGGCTCATGCTTCCATGGGCATTCCCCTTTTCCATGAGCTTGCTCACTGGTCTTTGCAGCTCCTTTCTCTCATCCGGATATCTTCTATGAGCTGGTTTGTTTTGGATGGAAGCTCCGGCTACGAAGTCAATTTGGTGCTTGATTCCCCTAATTGGTGGCAGCCCTTTCGGCCTCTCCTCGGGGAATACATCTTCAAGGTGCTGGAAAAGAGATATAAAAACACTAGACAGAGAGTGATTAAGTTTCTTAGTGGATAAGCAAGCCTATTTGGACAAAAGTACAAGCAAAGGCAGCTTGAAACTCAAAACACTTTTAATTTCACTCTCTCTTGCATAATGTTTTTTTCTCTCTTGATTTTTCTCACTCCTCTCGCCAAACTCTCTATTTTTTACTCTTTTCTTTTGTTCAAGTACTCCTTCTTTTGAACTCCCACTCTCTTTATTTTGCTCACTCTCTCTTTTTTTCATTCTCAATCTCTCTTTGTTCTTCATTCTCTCTTTTCAACTTCAATTGATTTTCTTGCACTTGTTTTGGGGTGAGGGGTATAAGAGTAATATGTTTCTTATCGATTACAAAAGAGTATCTATTTTTGTAACCGTCATGAGTGGCTTTTCTATCTAATTTCCACGGTCACCCCAAGAGAAGATGACTTGTTTGCATTGGCACTACATCACACAAAACTTTATCGCAGTACTTGCCAACAGAGAAAGAAACTAACACTTGCTTATGCACCTGGATTTCCCCACTATAATTCGACTATTTCAACTTGTGTGGATTAGGATGTTTTGATATAGGTAAGTTTAGTTGTTCCACCATGTAGTGCTAGTCACATTAGTACAACTTTCCCCATCAATAATCATATTACACACTTTATCATTAACAAGGCATCTAGTATGAAAAATATTTTCTTGTTGTATCTTCTCATCTTTTCTAGCTATGGCACTAAAAGCACTTCTTGTCACCAAGAGATCCCCTGCAACCGATTCTTTAATGTCACTTGCATTCTCTAGTGGTGGCATGGACTCCTCTTCAGAACTTTTGATTTCTACATTCTTGCTTTGCAACGATGGTATTTTCATTTTATTGCTATTCAAATTGTCACCCTCTCACCAACACTATCATCTCTTTTTTCATGTCGGAATCCCCTATCTCCAACCCCATGGCCTAGTCTGCCCATGTGAGAAAGATACTAGGCCATGGGGTTGGAGATAGGGGATTCCTAGTTCTAGGCCATCCAAGCACAAAATCCATAGACAAATCTGTCCAAGATTCACTAGGAACAGGTAGTGGTGTATACAACCCATGAGGTTTCAACCTAGACTTAGCTTCTTTATATGTAATGCAATGCTCACAAACCTTATGCACATCATGCTTCATACCAGGCTAAAAGAAATATGCTAACAGCATCTCATAGGTCTTATTTACCCCAAAATGCCCCATTAAGCCTCCTCCATGTGCTTCCTTAATCAACAATTCCCTCACGCTTAGGAATGCACAACCGATTTCTCTTAAAGAAGAAACCATAAAACAAGTAAAAATCATCCGTAACAGCCCCAAGATCACAAGATGCATATATTTCCCCAAAATCATCATCATATTGATACAAATCCTTAATATGCTCAAAACCCAACAATTTAGCACTAAGAGAATTCAGTAGATTATACCTTCTGGATAATGCATCCGCAACTACATTCTCTTTACCTTGCTTATACTTAATCACATATTGGAATGTTTCAATGAACTCCACCCATTTAGCACGTCTACAATTCAGCTTATCTTGACCCTTTAATGTTTTAGACTTTCATGGTCAGGGTATATCGCAAACTCCCTAGGCCATAAATAATGCTGCCATGTTTGCAGAGCTCGAACCAAGCATATAATTACTTGTCATATGTTGGATACTTCAAGGCTGCCCCACTTAACTTCTCACTAAAGTACATTAGTGGTCTTTGGTCCTGCATCAAAACAGCTCCAATTCCTATGCCACTAGCATCACATTCGATCTCAAACGTTTTATCAAAGTTAGGTAAAGCAAGCAAAGGTGCAGCACATAATTTATCCTTAAGGTCATTAAATGCATGTTCTTGTGCCTCACTCCAAACAAAACCAACATTTTTCTTAACTAACTCATTCAAAGGTGCGGCTATTGTGCTAAAATCCCTAATGAATCTCCTATAGAAACCAGCAAGCCCATGAAAGCTCCTCACCTCACTAGCATACTTAGGTCTTGGCCATTCCTTAATGGCTCTTACCTTGTCCTCATCAACCTCATTACCTTGACTAGACACTACAAAACCAAGAAAATTAACCCTCTCCATGCAAAACCTACACTTCTTAAGGTTAGCATACAACTTTTCTTGCCTAAGTATTTCTAGTACTCTACGCACATGCATGATATGATCATCTAAGCACTTAGAGTAAATGAGAATATCATCAAAGTAAACAATAACAAACTTTCCCAATTACTCACGCAACACATGGTTTATTAATCTCATGAATGAGCTAAGTGCATTAGTAAGACCAAATGGCATAACAAGCCACTCATACAACCCATACTTTGTCTTAAACACTGTTTTCCATTCATCTCCAACATTCATTCGAATTTGATGATAACCAGATTTCAAGTCTATCTTAGTGAACAAACAAGAACCATATAATTCCAATTCCTCCACCCCAAGCTCAACGACAAGATGTTTGGAAATGGAGTTCAAGTCAGAATGGAGATTTCTCCATAAGTCTAACCTATAAGGCACTGTCCCCTACAAGACAACCGGTTAAATGGGCAAAGGTGATATGGTTCTCTAAACGCATCCCAAGGTGCAACTTTATCTCTTGGTTGGCTTTGAAAAACAAACTTTCCACTAGAGATAGGGTTGCACAATGGGACCAAACACCAGGGTTTTGTTCTCATTGTGTGTGTTGTGTTGGCTACCAGGAGACACATGAGCATCTTTTTATCAATTGTTGTTATGCAGCCAGAGTATGGGCCACACTTGTGAACAAATGTGATCTACACTGCCAGGTTAGGGATTGGGATCAGTTTGTAGATTGGATGCTAGCTAATGCAAAAGGGAAGTCACTCAGACGAGTCCTAGTTAAGCTAGCTTTTACTTCTTTCATCTATTATATATGGAGAGAAAGAAATGCAAGGATTTTTTAAGGCAAAATCAGAGATTCTAAGATCCTAACTGAAGCTATTTCACAATTAGTCAGATTAAGGCTTTGGGATTCGAAGTGTTTTGGCACTAATGATACTAATCTACGTTTAGTGGATAGATGGGGTCTTAACCCAAGCATTTTGTAAACCTTGGCTGTCTTATGAAGCATTGATATCTAATTTCAGTACTTTACATATTACCAGTTTAATTTACGTGCAGATCTTAAGCCTCTAATCAGGCTCTAATTTTGTATTTCCTGGGGTATGCCCCTTGTACATGTGTAAGTATCTTTTGGTTTATAAAATTTGTTTACAAAAAAAAAGAACCATATAATTCATCAAGCATGTCATCTAACCGAGGAATAGGGTGACGATACTTCACAGTGATTTTATTAATGGCTCAACAGTCCACACACATCCTCCATGTTCCATCCTTCTTTGACTCTCCCTCACATACCCCTTAGCTAGCAACTCCTCCACTTGTTTTTGGATCTCCTTTGTCTCACTTGGATTTGTTCTATATGCTGGCCTATTGGGTATTGCAGCTCTAGGAATGAAGTCAATTTGATGTTCTATGCCTCTAATTGGTGGTAAACCACTAGGCATCTCCACAGCAAACATGTCTTCAAATTCCTGCGAAAGATCAACAAACACACTAGGCAAAGAGGGGTTAAGTTCATTAGTTACAAAATAAGCCCCTTTGTAAAAGAGTACAAATATAGGCCGATTGGAGTATAATGCATGTCTAACCTCACTTGCATTGGCTACTAAACTCACACTATTTGCACTTTTCTCACCTTTTTCTTTTCCCCCTTTCTTTTCACTCTTTTTGTTTTCACTCTCTAAAGCACATTTCTTGCTCTCTTTTTCTTTCTTTTCAGCCTCCACTCTCATCCTTTCCATTTTACATTGGTCTTCATACACTTCTTTTGAGGAAAGTGGTGTTAGTATGGTTTTCCGTCCATCCTTGGTGAATGAATACCTATTGAGGTACCCATCATGCATTACTCTCCTATCAAATTGCCACGGCCTACCAAGCAAAATATCTCCATCATTCATAGGAACCACATCACACAAACACCTCACATGATATTTACCAATTGAAAATGAGATAGTAGATTGCCTATTCACCTTGACCTCACCACAATCATTAAGCCACTTAAGCTTGTATGGTCGTGGGTGTAGTGTATATCGATTCATCAAGATTCTACTCACCACATTAGTGAAACTCCCACCATCGATAATCACACTACATGCCTTGCCTTTAACATGACACCTTGTATGGAACAAGTTCTCTCGCTGCTCCTCATGACAATCCTCCTTCAATTAGGTGTTAAGAGCACGTCTTGTAACCAACACATCACCCCTAATCGTTCAATGCTCCCTTCACTACAACTCTCCAATTCGGGCATCTCCTCCTCATCGCTCTCATTGTGATTTGGTGTTGCTCTTTCAACCGCCTGCAACCTTGCATCCATACGCTCTAATGCATCCCTCATGGCCTCCATATTTCGATTAAAACGTGTAAAATCTCCTCGTTGAGCCTCACGTAGCATAGCATCAGGAACATGACCAACATCATTATCTCCACTTTGGTTTGACATTACTGCAATAGAATGTAAGAAAAAAAAATAATTCAAGGACCTCACAAGCACTCCCTCACGTGTTTACACTCAAAAGATGAGGGTTACTCGTTTTTAACTCAAAAACAAAAAAAAATAATTCACTCATGGTTGTCCTTACATCACTCTAGCTTATTCTTTCATTTTCTTAGGTGAATCACACTTTTAAAACAATTCAAATAGCTTGTAATGTGTTGAATTTCAAAAATGAAATTTTTAAAACAAGTTGAACATGAAACAAATTTAGGAAAGTACCGAATTTAGGAAACTAACAAATTTTAGGAAAGTAATGAAATTAGGAAAGTAAAGAATGTAGGAAAGCATCTAATTTTAGGAAAGTACTGAAGTTAGGAAAGTAAAGAATTTAGGAAAGTAACTAATTTTAGGAAAGTAATGAAGTTAGGAAAGTAAAGAACTTAGGAAAGTAACTAATTTTAAGAAAGTATTGAAGTAAGGAAAGTAAAGAATTTAGGAAAGTAACTAATTTTAGGAAAGTAATGAAGTTGGGAAAGTAAAGAACTTAGGAAAGTAACTAATTTAGGAAAAAAATGAATTTAGGAAAGAGACTAATCTAGGAAAGTAGTGAACTTAAGAAAGTAGAGAATTTAGGAAAGTAAGAATTTAGGAAAGTAAAAAAAATTAGGAAAGTGACCAATTTAGAAAGTATTGAATTTAGAAATAAAGACTTCCTAGAATTAGGAATGTAAGAAATTTAGAAACAAATATCTTCCTAGAATTATGAAAGTAACTATTTTCGTTCCCTTCTTTTTTTTCGAACGAAATTTTCTCTTCTTCATCTTCTTTTTTTATACGTGTTTTTTTTGCACGAATTTTCTTCTTTTTTTTCTCTTTTTTTAGAACTACAACTATAAACCCAAAATTGAATTCAAAAGAACAAGAAAAATGCAAGAAATCAGAATTAAAGAAACGGAATTTTAAAGAGAGAAAACCTGATCTAGAGCTAAAGCTTTGATACCAAATGATACAGAACCTCCAAGAATAAGCTTGAGAATCCCTTTATGTATAGGAACCCACGAAGCATTAACATGAAAACTCCAATAACCAATTCGGCAACAACTCCTAAGAAAAGGCTAGAAAAATATATATCTTAGATAGATGATCAAGAACTAGAATAAAGAAAACTTGTTCCTGAATTCCAGTTTCGAAACGCTCCACAAGAAGGTGATCAATCTACTTGAATGTTTCTTAAAGCATGTATTCTACTCAAGAACACAAAGATAAAAATAAAACAACCTTTTGGTTTTTTTTCTTAAATTAAAATTCTGGACCCTTAAAACATTCTAGCAAGGCATATTTATAGCCTGTACAAAGGTTTCCTAAAATCCTAAAACCCAAGAATATGAAACTAACCTAATTATATTTTAAATAATAATTAAGAATAGACTATATTAAGCAAAATAAAACTAATGGACTCTAAATAAAGTGAAATTTCGTTCAGCCCAAATGGTGAAACGAAATGGCCCATTACATACTTTAATCCAACCCATTAATAGCTTGGAATTGAACAAAGTTGTACTACACTCGTGTTGCACTTATCCCAAATCTTTGATGTCATTGTAGACATTCACTAGCTGAATTGACTAAGCCTTGCAAATGGTGGATTAAAGCTTGTTGAAGCTTCTTAGATGGTGACCTTGTTATTGGTCCTTGAGGTATGCTAATTGGACTAGAAACCTATTGAACTCGCTCCTTGTCTTCTTAATCATGCTCATCTTTAAGATGTTGAATCCTTTGAACTTGGTGTGTAGGTTTATCCTTAACATAATCATTATCTTATCTTATTCTTATCTTACCTTATCTTATCCTATCTTATCTTCTGTAAAAAAAGAAAGATAGATAGTATAAACTGATCTCCTTTTGTTTTCTTATCTCTAATTTTATCCCTTAGTTGTTTCTTTTCTTTATCTTCTCATAGTGTTTGATTTGTTTAGGTCTTTTGGTTGTTGCTTGAAAATTTCAGATTCGTTTGTTAGTTTGATCAAGAACCGAAAGAGAAAACTAGGAGTGGTAAAAGGCAAGAGTGTGTGAGATCATTAGAGGGTAAAAGCCAACAAACATAGAGTGAAAACATGAGTGGAAAGAAAATTGAGTGAACCTCAATCTCTGAGTGTAAACACATGAGGGAGAGATTGAAAGTTCATTTTTTTACTAATCTTCACTTTCAAGTATGTCAAACAGAAATAGTAGCGGAGGAATGGCTGAAGGAGGTATGTCGAAGTAACAAATGAAGGCGTTAGTGGGTGAATTTAAGAGAATGTTAGGATAGGGCCAGGAATGATTGCATGAGATGACCGATCGGGTCGAAACACGGGTAGACCAACCTAGAGATACTATGGGGCATCGAAGGGAGAGACGATCACCTAGGGTTAAGTATGAGGAAGAATTTGGAAATTACTTTGGTGAAGAGGAGCGATACTCTCACATGGGCAATTAGGCCATGGGGTTGGAGATAGGGAATTCTGACATGGAAATAGAGAAGATAGGTTTGGTGAGAGGGTGAATAACAATTTTTCTGGCATTAAGATGAAGATACCATCATTGCAAGGTAAGAATGTGGAAATAAAAAATGATTCTAAAAAGAAGTCCACGCAACCACAAGAGGATGCAAGTGATATTAAAGAATCGGTTGATGGGGAACTTTCCGTAAAACGAAGAGTTCTTAGTGCCATACCCAAAGAAGATGAGAAGGTACAACGAGAAAATATTTTTCATACTAGATGTCTTGTTAATGATAAAGTGTGTAGTATAATTATTGATGGGGAAAGTTGTACTAATGTGGCTAGCACTTACATGGTGGACAAACTAAACTTGCCTATATTAAAACATCCTAACCAAACAAGCTGAAATGGTTGAATGATAGTGGGGAAATCGAAGCGCATAAGCAAGTGTTAGTTTCTTTCTTTATTTGCAAGTACAAAGATAAAGTTTTGTGTCATGTAGTGCCAACGCAAACAAGTCATCTTCTCTTGGGGAGGCCGTGGAAATGTGATAGAAATGCCACTCATGATGGTTACAAAAATAGAGAGTTGTACTTGATAAGAAACCCATTACTCTTGTACCCCTCACCCCAAAACAAGTGCAAGAAGATCAATTAAAGTTGAGAAGAGAGAATGAAAAACAAAGAGAGATTGAGAATGAAAAGAAGAGACAGAGTGAGCAAAATCAAGAGAGTGGGAGTTCAAAAAAAAGAGTGTTTGAACAAAAGAAAAGAGTGAAAAATAGAGAGTTGGGTGAGAGGAGTGACAAAAATCAAGAGGAAAAAAAAAGAGAGATTTTATGCAAGAGAGAGTGAGATAAAAGAGCTTTCAGTTCCAAGTTGCCTTTACTTGTACTTTTGTACAAAGAGGTTTTCTTATCCACAAGGAATTTAACCACTATAGGTGTCTAGCATTTTTGTATCTCTTTTGCAGCACTTTGAAGATGTATTACCCGAGGAGAGGCCAAAAGTGTTGCCATCGGTTAGGGGAATTGAGCACCAAATTGACTATGTACCCGGAGCTCCCATCCAAAATAAACCCGCTTATAGAAGATATTTGGATGAGACAAAGGAGCTGCAAAGACAAGTGAGCAAGCTCATGGAAAAGGAGTATGCCCATGGAAGCGTGATCTCTAATGTTGTTCTCGTGTTGCTTGTGACTTGGAAGGAATGGACATGGACGATGTGCGTTGATCGCCGAGCCATAAATAACACCACTATTAAGTATCACCATCTCATTCCTAGTTCTCGTATTACTTGTGACTAAGAAGGAATGGACATGGACGATGTACGTTGATCGCCGATCCATAAATAACAACACTGTTAAATATCACCATCTCATTCTTAGATTAGTTGGTATGTTTGATGAATTGCATGGTTCTTGTTTGTTTATTAAAATTAATTTTAAGGGACGATATCGTCAATTTAGCACGAAAGAGGGAGTTGAAGAGAAAACAACATTAAAAACTAAACATGGATTGCTTGAGTGGTCAGCAATGATTTATGGTTTAACTAATGCCCCTACTACGAGGTTGATGAAGTATGTCTTTTGTGTGTTCATGGGAAAATTTATGGTAGTTAATAGGACACTCACTATTTTGTTGCATGCTATCATTTAAAAGAATTTAAGGCAATGGGAGAAGTGTTTACCACATTTTAAGTTTGCATATAACAGGTTTCTTCATTCTACTTCTTATTTTTCTCCTTTTGAGATTGTTTTTGATTTAATCCTTCAATTCCTATGCATATTTTACGTTTATCTACTAATTATCATGCTAATTTTGATGGTAAGAAAAAGGATGATCTGATGAAGGTTTTACAAGCCAAGGTCTGTGCTAACATTGCAAGTAAGAATGAGCAATATGCTAGGCAAGCCAATAAGGGGAGTTTGAAGTTTGTTTTACAACCTGGTGTTTGGGTTTGGGAGCACATGCATGATGAAAGGTTTCCTACACAAAGAAAAACAAAATCGCTTCTTAAAGGGGATGGATCCTTCCAAGTCCTTGCAAGATTCAATGACAATGCCTACAAGGGGCATACCCCAGGCAAAAGAAACCAAAAAGGAACCAACCAACCCAAACACTAACAGAAGATTACAAGAGATAACAGCCTAAAGAAACAGAATAACCAAGCTTAATTGTCAAAAATATTAGCATTCAATCCCCAGGCAAGCTGAATGGTTTTGTTATTCTCAGTCACAGAAAAGCCTTTAAGACTCAAAAATCTACCTCTAATGGCATTTGAAATGCAAGCCAAGATCACTTTCTTGTCCCTCATTTTGCCTTCAAAGACTCGATTATTTCTCTCTCTCCAGATATGGTAGACAAACGAGCTGAACATAAGCTTCAACATAAGGCCCAACAAGTAGCCTTTCTTAACTTTCACAAGGAGCCAGGAGATAAGTTGATTCCAGTTCCTAGGAGAAGACACCAAGCCACATAAACCAACCAAATTCTGCCAAATAAAGCTAGAATAAGGGCAAGAAACAAACAGGTGTTCAGAAGATTCCGAAAGATGTAAGCAAAGAACACAACTACTAACATTGGAAGACCGAGGAGAGGAGGTCAAAGCAGCCAATCTATCAGCAGTTGGAAGCCTATTAAGAACAGCAAGCCAAGTAATAAAGCTATATCTGGGAATATGCTTCTTAAACCAAATAAGAGGAGCCCATCTCACTTTTTCACCAGCTGGAGCCAGTTTCCTATAAGTGTGCCCCACAGAGAAAAGACCAGAGGGAGAAAGAGTCCAAATCCAAGAGTCCAAAGAGGACTCTTTTTGGGAGCGGGAAGATGGACCTCTCTAATTGTGATAAGCTCATGGGAGTTAGAATTAGGCCAGTTCCAAGCTGCATTGTGGATCACTGAGCTCACCTTGGTAGTCCAATCCCAACCAGTATCAAAAAGAATCCTAGGACCAAACCTTTGAGAAAGAGCCCCCAATGGGTGCCAAGGGTCCAAGAGAAGAGAAATCTGCTCACCATTTCCCACAAGAGCTTTGCAATACCCAGCAAACTTGTCTCTGATTTTCAGAATTTTTCTCCAACTCCAAGAACAATTAGTGGCAAGCTTAACCAAGAAGATAGGGCTCTTCTTGATCAAGAAGAACTTGCACCAATCCTTCCAAAGGGAAGCTTTATCCAAAGAGACCAGAAACCAGAAATGCTTAGCCAAAGCCACTTCATTAGCTAGAGAGAGATCTCTAAGGTATAACTCACTCCAAGCCACTTTGGCACTTATTAAGGCATAACTCACTCCAAGCCACTTTGGCACTTATTAAGGCATAACTCACTCCAAGCCACTTTGGCACCAGAATGCTTAACAGCTGACGCGTTCCACAAGTAACTCCTAATAACCACCTGAATCATATTCAATATCTTCTTGGGAAGAATAAATAAGCCAGCCCAGTATTGAAAAATAGCATAGAGCACGGATTTATCCAACTGTAATCTTCCATCATAAGAAAGGTAGTTAGACTCCCAAGACTTCACCCTAGCTGTGATATGGTCTACTAGGGTGATACAATCTGTTTTTCTAAGCTTCGAGGAAATCAAAGGAACCCCTAAGTATCTCATAGGAAGCTCCCCAATGCTGAAATTGCACAAGTCCAGAATTGCTTGAGAAGTGGATGGATGGACCCCAGAGACAATGTAAGTGCTAAATTTAATGTAACTAATTTGTTCCCATTTTATATAGGTCATGATTTGAGGACAAATCCTTTTCAAACGGGAGGGAATGATGAGGATCCGGTTGCACAACCTCAAAAGATAGATCCATTTCAAGTACTAAGAGATCAAATCACAAGAACTAGAGAAAAGAGGATGGATGAAGGTCAAATCCAATTTCTTATCCCAAACATGTATTGAGTGTCAAAAGTTAAGTCAAGTATATGTCATGCCCAAACTATCTAAGTGTAGCCAATTTCATCTAGTTTGGGCCTATACACGTCCCAATTGGTCTTTTGACTCTGTATGGCAATGGAAGCACCTAAAATGACCACAACACTCCAATTCTTATCCTATACGTGTACTGAGTATCAAAACTCGGTTCAAGTACATCTCATGACCAAAAGACCAAAATTTAGCCAAGTTCATCTAGTTTTGGCCAAAAAACATCTCATTGTGATACATAACCTCCAAGAATAAGACTGAGAACCCCTTTATGTATAGGAACCCATGAAGCATTAACGTGAAAACCCAGAATCAATTCGGCAACAACTCCTAAGAAAGGCTAGAAAAAAGATTTCTTAGATAGATGATCAAGAACTAGAATAAAGAAGGTTTTGAGCTTGGAGAAACCTCTCTTTCCTAAACCAGATTCTAATGGGAAACAGAAGGTGAGCTCTTCTCCTTTTTAAAAAAAAAAATAATAATTTTAAGGGAGAAGCTCTCCCTTTCTAGAGAGAGAAGCTCTCCCTTCTCTCTAGGTTTTCTTTTTCTGATCTCGTGTTTCCTCCCTCCTAGTGAGGGAGGAAACTCCATTGTTAATTGGTCTCTATTAGCCAAGGTGGGTGACAAACTCACTTATTGGGCGCTAACCAAGGTTTCTGCCTAAGGTGATTTCTTCTCTTTAGAAAGCTCTGGTTGATCAAGGAGGGAAGAAAGCTTCTCAAAGCTCGGACCCAGCTTTTGAGTTTTGAAGTTCAAGAGGGCATCTCCCTAGAAGGTGTTCCTCTTTCTCTCTCAGCTAAGGGGGGTCGTGAAATTACTCTTGGGCGGAGTATTCAATGTCTTGGTCAGTCCAAGACCTTTCTTTATCTTAAGGAGAAGCCTAGTTTAAATCAGGGAGTCTATTCCATTGTTGGTTGGTCTCTATCAGCCAAGGTGGGTGAAGTGTTCGTTCATGGAGACATACAAGGCTCCACTCTGTACCAGGCTATCTCTATTCTAAGGAGAAGCCTCTTATGCAAGGTAACCAAGCTTTGGATTTTAATTTTACCTTTTTTCGGTAAAATAAAAAATTGTATAAACCGAAGAAGAAACAAACAAATATACAAGGGGCATACCCCAGGAAAAAAGACACAAATAAAAAGGAACCAGCCAACACACAAGCTGGAGGCACCCAAACACTAGCAGAAGATTACAAGAGATAACATCCTAAAGAAACAGAAGAACCAAGATTAATTGTCAAAAATAGAGGCATTCAATCCCCAGGCAAGCTGAATGGTTTTGTTATCTTCAGTCTCAGAGAACCCTTTAAGACTCAAAAATCTACCTTTAATGGCATTTCTAATGCAAGCCAAGACCACTTTCTTGTCCCTCATTTTGCCTTCAAAAACTCGATTATTTCTCTCTCTCCAGATATGATAGACAAACGAGCTGAACATAAGCTTCAACATAAGGCTCAAGAAGTAACCTTTCCTAGCTTTTACAAGGAGCCAGGAGATAAGTTGATTCCAGTTCCTAGGAGAAGACACCAAGCCACACAAACCAACCAAATTCTGCCAAATAAAGCTAGAATAAGGGCAAGAAGCAAACAGGTGTTCAGAAGATTCTGAAGGATGCAAGCAAAGAACACAGCTACTAACATTGGAAAACCCAGGAGAGGAGGTCCAAACAGCCAATCTATCCGCAGTTGCAAGCCTATTAAGAACAGCAAGCCAAGTAATAAAGCTATATCTGGGAATATGCTTCTTAAACCAAATAAGAGGAGCCCATCTCACTTTTTCACTTGCTGGAGCCAGTTTCCTATAAGTGTGCCCCACAGAGAAAAGACCAGAGGGAGAAAGAGTCCAAATCCAAGAGTCCAAAGAGGACTCTTTAGGAGGGGGAAGATGGATCTCTCTAATAGTGATAAGCTCATGGGAGCTAGAAATAGGCCAGTTCCAAGCTGCATTCTGGATCACTGAGCTGACCTTGGTAGTCCAATCCCAACCTGTACCAAAATAAATCCTAGGACCAAACCTTTGAGAAAGAGCCCCCAAAGGGTGCCAAGGGTCCAATAGAAGAGAGATCTGCTCCCCATTTCCCACAAGAGCTTTGCAATACCCAGCAAACTTGTCTCTGATTTTCAGAATTTTCCTCCAACTCCAAGAAGGATTAGTGGCAAGCTTAACCAAGAAGNGTGGTACGTTTCCCTTCCCCATTACGTGATTAATGGGATGCTTTTGTTCCTTGAAATTGGTTTTAGCAATTACTTGGTTGTTTGTTAACTCAGGAGTTTTATGTTTGTTAAGTTCTATTTTAGACTTATGTTTTTTTTTCTGTTTATCCTACCTTGTGTGGTGTGGGAAACTTTCTAGAGTTTATTTTTTGTAGGCTAAGTTAAGTTAAAGTTAGGGGTTGGATAGTTGTGCTGATATAGCCAATGGTCTTTCTCTTTCCTGTCTTGCTCAGCCACTCTTTTAAATATGCTTGGGGTATGCCCCTTGAATATTTGTAAATTATGCTTCGGTTAATGATATTTTAACTTACCGAAAAAAAAAACTAGAATAAAGAAAACTTGTTTCTGAATTCCAGTTTTTAAACACTCCACAAAAAGGTGATTAATCTACTTGAATGTTTCTTAAAGTATGTATTCTACTCAAGAAAACAAAGATAAAAGTAAAAACAACCTTTTGGTTTTCAATAATAAATTCTGGACCCCTAAAACATTCTACCAAGACATATTTATAGCCTTTACAAATGTTTCCTAAAAACAAAAGTTTCCTAAAAACCTTTAAACACAAAAATAGAAAACTTAATAATTAAGAATGGACTATAAGCTATATAAAACTAATAGACTCAAAATAAAGTAAAATTTCATCCAGCCCAATAGAAAACATAAAAGTGGCCCATGACATACTAAATTAAACCCCATTAGTAACTAAGGCTTGAATAAAGTTATATTGAACTCGAGCTGCACTTATCCCAAAGCTTTGGTGTCCTTGTAAACCTTCACTAGCTGAATTAACTAAGCCTTGCAAATGATGGATTATGGCTTGTTGAAGCTTCTTAGACCGTGACCTTGTTATTGATCCTTGAGGCATGCTAATTGGACTAAAAACCTCTTGAACTTGCTCCTTGCCTACTTGATCATGCTAATCTTCAAGATGTTGAATTCTTGAAACTTGGTGTGGAGGTTGATCCTTAACATTCCCCCTCTCATCAAAAGGATTCGTCCTCAAATCAAAAGCACTACCTACATCAAAAGGACTCAAATCAGCAACAATAAAAGAAGCACTAACATTATACTCATTTGGAAGGTCCACTTTGTATGCATTGTCATAAATCCTTTCAAGAATTGTAAAGGACCATCTCCTATTGGGCTCAGCTTGGACTTCCTTTGAAGGGGAAACATCTCTTTGTTAAAATGCACCCAAACCTAATCTTCAGGCAGAAAAATCATTGGCTTTCGTCCCTTATTTACACGTGAAGCGACCTGAGCATTTTGCTTTGCAATCCTCTCTTTAACCTGCTTATGTATCTTCTTCACCAAATCAGCATTAGAATTAGCATCAACGCTCACAAAATTGTTAGGTGGCAATGATAATAAATCAATAGGGGTAAGTGGATTAAAACCATAAACAATCTCAAATGGAGAGCAATGAGTAGTGCTATGGACAACCCTATTGTAAGCAAACTCCACAAATGGCAAACAATCCTCCCATGTCCTAATGTTTTTATCTATGATTTCTCTAAGTAAAATAATCAAAGTCATATCAACTATCTCAGTTTGCGCATCAGTTTGAGGGTGACAAGTAGTTGAAAACAGTAGCTTAGTTCAACTTTTCTCATAACACACGCCAAAAGTGACTCAAAAACTTAACATCTCTCTCACTAACAATGCTCTTAAGTATGTCATGTCATCGCACAACTTCTTTGAAAAACATATCAGCAATCAACTTAGCATCACCAATTTAATGACATGGTATAACATGAGCTATCTTACTAAATCTATCAACCATGACAAAGATACTATCACAGCCTTTCCTAGTTCTAGGCAACCCAAGCACAAAATCCATAGGCAAATTCGTCCAAGGTTCACTGGGAACAGGTAGTGGCATATACAACCCATGCGGTTTCAACCAAGGCTTAGCTTCTCAACATGTAATACAATGCTCACAAACCTTATGCACATCATGTTTCATACCAGGCTAAATGAAATGTTCTAACAGCATATCATAGGTCTTTATTACCCCAAAATCTCCCATTAAGCCTCCTCCATATGCTTCCTTAATCAACAATTTCCTCATAGAACACTTAGGAATTCACAACCTCTTTCTCTTAAATTAGAAACCATCAAACAAGTAAAAATCATCTGAAACAACCCCATTGTCACAAGATGCATAAATTTCACCAAAATCATCATCATGTTGATTCAACTCCTTAATATGCTCAAAGCCCAATAATTTAGCACTAAGAGAATTAAGTACACTCTAGTGTACCTTCTAGATAATGCATCTGCAACTACATTCTCTTTGCCTTGCTTATACTTAATCACATATGGGAATGTTTCGAGGAACTCCACCCATTTGGCATGCCTACGGTTCAGCTTATATTGACCCTTCAAATTGATGAGGATCTTGTTGCACAAGCTCAAAGGATGGATCCACTTCAAGTACAAAGACCCCAAATCACAAAAGCTAGAGAAAATAGAATGGTTGAAGCACTCAATAGGAGTATGACGTGGAGCATGATGTGGAGTGTGTCGTAGAATATGACACTCTACGTGGAGCATGGCGTCGCATCCAACATGACAGCCCACATGGAGCATGATGTGGCATCCAACATGACATCCTACATGAACCATGACATGGCATCCAACATGGCAGCCGACATGGAGCATGATGTGGTATCCAACATGGCAGCCTACATGGAAAGACATCCTACATGGCCTTACCCTTGGAGCATGATGTGGCTTTCAATATGGCAGTCCACATGGAGCATGACATGGCATTTTAAATGATGACAAGGAAGCAAGACACCTTGACAATCCTAACCAAGAAGTGGACAGCCAATAGGAGTCTTTTGGGTGGATTACAAGTTCCTTATTTATTGCAATTTATACTTCTTTATCTTTTAAAATTAGTTTACGTTATTAAAACACTTTAGGACTCTTTAGGCTTCTAGTTTTTCTATTTAAGCATGATTTCACAATGTATTAAACAACTTTGGCCAATATAATTTCTTTGTGAGAGTTTTCTCTTTAGTTTTTTATAGAACTTTTCAGACCTATCAAGAATATTCTTGTGGCGTCTAAAACCTAGACTTATCACTCATTTTTCCTTCTTGTTCCTGAGTGTGGCGTTTAAACCATACCTTTGGTTCTTTTTGAAACATCAATTTGGGTCTTAGGTCTTATACCTAAGGTTCACTTTGTGTCATAGAAAACAGGTCAGAGTTTCTTCTTCTTTAAAATCGATCATTGGGTTCTTGAACCATCATTTTTATCAGGTTTCATTGCAAAGTGACTTTGAGGTTCATATCATTTTGTATAAGAGTTTTTGGTTCTCTAGACTCAAATTCAATTCTGATCTTTTTTTATTTTGATAGTGGTTCTGAAAAACAATCATAACTTCTGATCACTTCATGAGGTGTTTAATTTTTCTGTGCAGTTTCATCTAAAAATTCAGAATTTCAAATTTCAAATTCAAATTTCCATTGTTTTAGTTATCATCTTATCTTATGTCATCATATCTTGTCATATCATATCTTATCTCATCTTATCATCAATTATCTTATCTTTTTTTTATCTTATCTTATCTAATCATTATCTTATCTTAGTATCTTTATTATGATAAGATAAGATAAGATAAGATATGAGAATGAGGATAAGGATAACGATGGATAACAGTTCAAATTTAGTTTGAAATTCAAATTAAAGATGAGGATAAGGATAATAGAATTTAAAAGATAGAGATTAGATGATAAGATTATAAGATGATAAGATAGCTAAAATAATGAAAAAATGGATTTTTAGGCAAAACGACGCAGAAAAACTAATTACCTCAATAATAAATGCAAACGATAGAATTTGTGTTTGAACTTTGAAAAAACTTTGTAGATACGCAAATTAGTTTGATATGCAATAATGCTCATTTCGACACCCGGATCAAAAGTTATGGCTATTTAAGACTAGCCAACAAAATCACGCGAAAAATAATAGATTTTTTTTACCGAATCAGAAAACAAAGAAGTGGAAGGGAAGGAAAAATACAATAACGAAGATAAATAATGAAAATGATAGTTAACCTGTTCCAGAAATCAAAGCTCTGATACCAAATGATACAGAACCTCTAAAAATAAGTCTGAGAACCCCTTTATGTATAGGAACCCACGAAGCATTAACATGAAAACCTCAATAACCAATTCGGCAACAACCCCTAAGAAAAGGCTAAAAAATAGATTTCTTAGATAGATGATCAATAACTAGAATAAAAAAAAGCTTGTTTCTATATTTCAGTTTCGAAACACTCCACAAGCAGGTGTTCAATCTATTTGAATATTTCTTAGAGCATGTATTCTACTCAAGAGCACAAAGATAAAAGAAAAATAAACCTTTTGGATTTCAATAATAAATTTTGGACCCCTTAAACATTCTACCAAAGCATATTTATAGCCTTTACAAAAGTTTCATAAAGGTTTAAAACCTTTAAACACAAAAATAGAAAACCTAATAATTAAGAATAGACTTTATTAAGCAAAATAAAACTAATGGACTCTAATAAATTAAAATTTTCATCCAGCCCAATAGAAAATTTTAAAGTGGCCCATTTCATACATAATTAAACCTAATAGTAACTTGGACTTGAATTAAGTTGTATTGAACTCGAGCTGCACTTATCCCAAAGCTTTGGTGTCATTGTAAACCTTCACTAGCTGAATTAACTAAGCCTTACAAATGATGGATTAAGGCTTGTTGAAGCTTCTTAGACCGCAACCTTTTTATTTGATGAGAACCAAGAAGCATACCAAAGGGAGCCAATTACTCATTCCAAATGGGTCAATTACAAGGGATATATGGGCCAATTGGGTTGTTCCAGAAAATTACATGCAAAGATGAGTCCAAATGATAATAAAGATTTTGTTCATGTCATCAGAGTCATTTTAGAGTTAAAATTAGCAATTAGATTAAAATTAGGAGTCTTTTAATATTTCAAATGTAATTTCAGTTTTATGTTTAGATTTTTAATAGGGTTTATCTTAATTTACAATTAGACTAAAATTAGGTATCTTTTAATATTATGTGCTGGAACAAGCCTCTATATAAAGAGGGTTTATATTTTGTAAAAAGGAGAGATCATTGATAATAAAATTTAGAGAAAATCTCTCTAGTTCTTTTTAACTATTTAAACTTATTAGATTTTTATATGTGGCGTTCACCCCGACTTATCAATCCGTTCACCCATCCCGAATTGTGGCGTCTTCGACATACCCCGACTTATCATCGTTCTTCCAACATGAATTGTGGCGTCTTCAAATGGCATTGGTTCTCTTCAACAAGTTTGAATTGGGTCAAGCTTTTATCCTTCTTGTTTGAATTTGATCCTAGCGTTCTTGAACCAACAATGTTATCGAGTTCCTAAGGCATGTCACTAGTGAGTTCATATCATTATTGGTCCTTGAGGCATGCTAATTGGACTAGAAACATCTTGAACTTTCTCCTTGCCTTCTTGATCATGCTCATCTTCAAGATGTTGAATCCTTGAAACTTGGTGTGTAGGTTGATCTTAACATATTGGGTCTTTTTGACTCTGCATGGCACTAGAAGAAGCATCTAAAATGACCCAAACACTTCAAATTCTTATCCCAAACTTTATGGAGTGTCAAAAATCAGTATGAGTACATGCCATGTCCAAAAAATCCAAGTTTAGCGAAGTTCGTCTAGTTTGGGCCTATACACGTCTCAATTGGTCTTTTGACTCCGTATGGCAATAGATGCACCTAAAATTACCACAACACTTCAAATTCTTATCGTAAACGTGTATTGAGTGTCAAAAGTTAGTTTGAGCACATGTCATGCCCAAAAGATCTAAGTTTAGCTAATTTCATCTAGTTTGGACCTAAACACGTCCCATTGGGTCTTTTTGACTCCGTATGACACTAGAAGCACCTAAAAACGACCACAACCCTCAAAATTCTTATCCCAAATGTGTATTGGAAGTGAAAACTCAGTTCGAGTACATGCCATGCCCGAGAAATTTAAGTTTAGCCATGTTCATCTAGTTTGGGCCTACACACGTCCCAATTGGTCTTTTGACTCTGTATGGCAATAGAAGCACCTAAAATGACCACAACACTCCAATTCTTATCCTAAACGTGTATTGAGTGTCAAAATTCAGTTCGAGTACATTTCATGCCCAAAAGATCCATGTTTAGCAAAGTTCATCTAGTGTGGGCCTAAACACATCCCATTGAATTTTTTTGACTCTGTATGACACTAGAAGAAGCACATAAAATGACCAAAACCCTTCAAATTCTTATCCCGAACGTGTATTTAGTGTCGAAAGTCAGTTCGAGTACATGTCAAGCCCGAAAAATCCATGTTTAACCAAGTTTGTCTAGTTTGGGTCATACACGTCCCAATTGGTCTCTTGACTCCATATGACAGTAGAAGCACCTAAAATGATCACAACACTCCAAATTCTTATCCTAAATTTATATTGTGTGTCAAAAGTCAGTTCGAGTACATGCCATGCCCAAAAGATCCAAGTTTATTCAAGTTCATCTAGTTTGGGCCTAAACACATCCCATTGGGTCTTTTTGACTCGTATGCCACTAGATGCTCTTAAAAACGACCACAACCCTCCAAATTCTTATCCCAAACGTGCATTGGAAGTGAAAAGTCAGTTCGAGTACATGATATGCCTGGAAAATTCCAGTTAAGCCAAGTTCGGCTAGGTTGGACCTAAACACGTCCCATCAAAACTTTTTGACTCAGTATGGCACTAGAAGCACCTAAAATGACTACAACACTCTAAACGCTTATCCCAAATGTATATTGGGTGTCAGAAGCTAGTTCGAGTACATGACATGCCCAAAAGATTCAAGTCTAGCCAAGTTCATCTAGTTTAGGCCTAACACATCCCATTGGGTCTTTTTGACTCTGTATGCCACTAGATGTTCCTAAAAACGACCACAGCCCTCCAAAATTCTTATCTCAAACGTGCATTGGAAGTGAAAAGTCAGTTCGAGTACATGATATGCCTGAAAATTTTCAGTTTAGCTCAATTCGGCTAGTTTGGGCCTAAACACATCCCATTGTGGTACCGAACCTCCAAGAATAAGCCCGAGGATCCCTTTATCTATACAAACCCACGAAGCATTAATGTGAAAACTTCAATAAACAATTTGGTAACAACCCCTAAGAAAGGCTAGAAAAACTGATTTCTTAGATAGATGATCAAGAACTAGAATAAAGAAAACTTGTTTTTGAATTCCAGTTTCGAAACACTCCACAAGAAGGTAATCAATCTACTTAAATGTTTCTTAAAGCATGTATTCTACTCAAGAACACAAAGACAAAAAGCAAAAACAACCTTTTGGTTTTCAATAATAAATTCTGGACCCCTAAAGCATTTTACCAAGGCATATTTTATAGCCTTTACAAAGGTTTCCTAAAACCATTAAACACAAAATAGAAAACTTAATAATTAAGAATATACTATATTAATCTAAATAAAACTAATGACTCTAAATAAAGTAAATTTCATCCATTTTTGTAACCGTCAGAGTGGCTTTTCTATCACATTACCACAGCCTCCCCAAGAGAAGATGACTTGCTTGCATTGGCAATACATCACACAAAAATTCAATATTGTACTTCCCAATAGAGAAAGAAACTAACACTTGCCTATCCACCTTGATTTCTCCACAATCACTTAACCATTTTAGCATGTGTGGGTTAGGATGTTTTGATATAGGCAAGTTTAATTTTTCCACCATGTAAGTGCTAGCCACATTAGTACAACTTTTCCCATTAATAATCATACACACACTTTACCATTAACAAGGCATCTAGTACGAAAAATATTTTTCGTTGTACCTTCTCATTTTCTTTGGCTAGGGCACTAAGAGCTCTTCTTTTCATCGAAAGTTCCCCATCGACTGGTTCTTTAATGTCACTTACATCCTCTAGTGGTGGCATGGGCTCCTCTTTGGATTCACTTTTAGTTTCCACATTCTTGCATTGGAATGATGGAATCTTCATCTCAACGCTAGACAAATTGTTATCCACCCTCTCACCAAACCTATCTTCTATATTTCCATGTCAGAATCCCTTATCTCCAACCCCATGGCCTAATATGCCCATGTGAGAATATCGCTCCTCTTTTTTTTCGATAAGCAAAAAAATGCATTAACCCAAAAAATACAAACAAATATACAAGGGGCATACCCCAGGAAATACAAAGCTACAAAGTCAAAAAAGAGATAAGTCTGGCTAGCTAAAGCCAAAACAAATCTAAACCCAAAAAATAAGACAATTAAATATCAACGCATTACAAAAATAAACCAAACCCCTCAATACCAAAAAACAAATTAACATACTCAGCCCCTAAGGAGGCTCAAAAATCAAAAGGTTGAGATCCCAAGCAGCTTGGAGAGACAGGTTCAACTCTGAGGCAAAGACACCCCTAAGCAACCAAAGCCTATCCCTAATGGAGCCCGAGATAAACTTGATCAAAACAGCATTATCCCTGATTTTTCCTTGGAAGATTTTGAGGTTCCTCTCCCTCTAAATATGGTAGATAAAGGCTATGAACAAAAGCTTCAGAATGGAGCTAACGAGGGACTTACCTTTGGGCTTAACTAGGAGCCAAGGGATCCATTGACACCAGTTGGACTGGGGGCTGCTCAAACCACATTTAGCTAGAAGACTGTCCCAAATTGGCTTTGTGGATTTCCATCCCACAAAAAGGTGCTCAACTGACTCACTCCCACCCATGCAAAATACACATGAAGGGCTAATAGATGTAGCATGGACCAATGTTCTATTCTATCCTTAGTCAGCAACTTGCCTTTGATAGCCACCCCAAGAGAGGACGCTAAACCTAGGCACATGGCGATTGAACCAAATCAGCTTAGCCCACCTCTTTTATTTTTTGTAAACAAATTGTATAAACCAAAAGATACTTTACACATGTACAAGGGGCATACCCCAGGAAATACAAAATTAGAGCCTAATTAGAGGCTATAAGATCTGCAGTATCATTAGTGCCAAAACACTTCGAATCCGAAAGCCTTAATCTGACTAATTGTGAAATAGCTTCAGTTAGGATCTTGGAATCTTTGATTTTGCCTTAAAAAATCCTTGCATTTCTTTCCATCCATATATAATAGATGAAGGAAGTAAAAGCTAGCTTAACTAGGACTCCTCTGAGTGACTTCCCTTTTGCATTAGCTAGCATCCAATCTACAAACTGATCCCAATCCCTAACCTGGCAGTGTAGATCATATTTGTTCACAAGTGTGGCCCATACTCTAGCTGAATAACAACAATTGACAAAAAGATGGTCATGTGTCTCCTGGTAGCCAACACAACACACACAATCAGAACAAAACCCTGGTGTTACCTTATAGGTTAGACTTTGGGAGAAATCTCCATTCTGACTTGAACACCATTTCCAAACATCTTGTCGTTGAGCTTGGGGAGGAGGAATTGGAACACTTCTAATCTCAAGAAACTCAAAGGTGTTTGAAGTTGGCCAATGCCATTGATTGTATTGAATGACAACACTCACCATAGAGTAGTCCATAGTCCAAGAAGTTCCTGACAAAAGTCTTTGCCTAAATCTGGCCCAAAGGACACCTAGAGGATGCCAATTATCTGTAAGAAGCTTCACAGTAGTACCATCTCCAATAGTTATAGAGCAAAAAGTCAGAAACTTGCTCCTGAGCTTGAGAAGCTTTCTCTAAACCCAAGATGGGTTAGAAGGAATGGAAACCAAGAAAATTGAACTCTTTCTGATTAGGTATGTTTGACACCAATCTTTCCAAAGTGATCTTTTAGAAGGGAGTAGCAGAACCATAAGTGTTTGGCTATAGCAACTTCATTAGCTAGAACCAAATCCCTAAGGCCCAACCCACCCTGTACCTTATCAAAACATAGGTCTACCCAAGCTACCTTGGCCCCAGAAGCTTTAGTATCTTGTCCATTCCATAGAAAATTTCTTACCAAGCATTGGACTGTCTTCACCACTTTTTTAGGGAGAATGAATAGACCACTCCAAAAGTTGACCATAGCCATAAGGACAATCTTGATAAGTTGGAGTCTTCCTGCATATGACAAATACTTTGATTCCCAAGACCTGGTTCTCATAGTGAGTCTGTCAACCAAACCTTGACAATCTGATTTGGTAAGCTTGGTTGTAATGAGTGGGACACCAAGATATCTAACTGGAAGAGACCCTTCTATAAAACCCAGTTCAGCATGAATGATAGAAGACATCTCTAGGCTCACCCCTGATAAGAACAGTTGACTCTTTGAAATATTTGGTTGAAGCCCTGATAGCTCTTGGAAAATGGCCAAAGCTTCCTTAAGCACATGCACGCTGTTTTTGTCTCCTTTACAGAATAAGAGTAGGTCATCAACAAAACACAGATTGACTAAGTTAAGCTTTTTGCACCTCCAATGGAACTGGAACTCTGAGTGTTTGGCTGCAAAGCTCAAGATCCCTGTCAAGACCTCCATGATGATGACAAAGATGTAAGGAGAGATTGGATCCCCTTGTCTAATTTCTTTAGCACCCCTAAAGTAACCATGCAGCTCACCATTCACTGAGTATGAGGGAGAAGAAAGGCACTCCATGACCAAAAAAATGAAAACATTTGGGAAGCCAAGGCGTTGAAAAGCTTTACCTATTAATGACCAGTTCACACTATCATAGGCTTTCTTAAGGTCCACCTTGAGAGCACACCTTGGCAAACCAAGTGATCTATGGTAGCTTCTAAGGAATTCTTGGGAGAGAAAAATATTGTCAGTCATTCTCCTAAATGGGATAAAAGCACTTTGGTTCTGACTTACGATGTTGGGTAATACAAGCTTGAGTCTTTCAGCAAGTATTTTTATGATGCACTTTTAGTCTACATTGCAGCAAGAGATAAGTCTAAAGTCCCCAATACTAGTGGGATTAGGGACCATTGGTATTAAGGTGATTGCAGTTGAGTTAACCTCTTTTAGGAGGTTACTTGTAGTAAAGAACTCCAAAACAGCTTTGGTTACATCCCCACCCACCACATGCCATTCTTTCTTAAAGAACCCAGCTGAAAAACCATCTGGTCCAGGAACTTTACCACTTCCCATACTGAAAATAGCTTGCTTGACCTCATTTTCTTCAATGGGAAGAGCCAAAGGTACAGCCTGATCAGGTCCATGCTTTCTTGGCAAAGCACAATCAAGTATACTCCAATTGACTCCCATTTCTTCATTTGGTGTACCCAAGAGATTTTTGTAGTAATCTAATATATGATCTTGGATCTCCTCATGGGAAGTAAGTAGAGAGCCTTGGTTGTCCAAGTGTGTAATCCTGGTTTTGAATCTATTCTTTTTCATACTTTGAAAAAAGAAAGAAGTGTTCTGTTCACCCAACTGAAGCCACTGTACTCTTGACTTCTGCCTGTAGAAGCTCTCTTCAGCATGTCAAAGCTCAAAGAATTTGGAGCATGCATCTCTCTCCTGAGAAAAGCGCACCTCACACACTCTCTATTCGGAGCAAGGGTTTTATAGGTATCTTTAACAGAGAAAAGCCCTTTCTTGCTAGGGGTCCAAGCCCAAGAATCCCTCACTAGACCGTTGGGAGAGGGGAGAGGGGTATCTCTAATCTCCATAAGCTAAAAAGTGTTTGAAGAGGGCCAATTCCAGCACTCATTTCGAATCACCTTACTCACTCTAGAGTCAATATCCCACCATGTACCCGAGAGAAGCCTTGGGCGAAATTTGGTAATGAGAACCCCAAAAGATGCCGTTGATCAGTAAGAAGCCTCACAGACTCCCTATTGCCAGTAGTAACTTTGTAAAAGGGAGAGAATTTATCCCTCAAATTAAGAATCTTTCTCCAAACCCAAGAGCAAGCAGAAGGAATAGGAGTAATAAAAATGGAGCTCTTTTTCACTAATTCTAACCTATAAGGCACTGTCCACTACAAGACAACCGGTTAAGTGAGAAAAGGTGATATGGTTCTCTTAACACATCCCAAGGTGCAGCTTTATCTCTCGGTTGGCTTTGAGAAACAAACTTTCCACTAGAGTTAGGGTTGCCCAATGGGACCAAACACCAGGGTTTTGTTCTGATTTTGTGTGTTGTGTTGGCTACCAGGAGACACATGACCATCTTTTTGTCAATTGTTGTTATTCAGCGAGAGTATGGGCCACACTTGTGAACAAATGTGATCTACACTGCCAGGTTAGGGATTGGGGTTAATTTGAAGATTGGATGCTTGCTAATGCAAAAGGGAAGTCACTAAGAGTAGTCCTAGTTAAGCTAGCTTTTACTTCCTTAATCTATTTATATATGAAGAGACAGAAATGCAAGTATTTTTAAGGCAAAATCAGAGATTCCATGATCCTAATTGAAGCTATCTCACAATTAGTCAGATGAAGGCTTTGGGACTCGAAGTGTTTTGGCACTAATGATACTAATCTACGCTTAGTGGATAGATGGGGTCTTAACCCAAGCATTTTGTAAACCTTGGTTGTCTTAGAAAGCCTTGGTATCTAATTTCAGTACTTTACATATTACCAGTTTAATTTACGTGCAGATCTTAAGCCTCTGATTATGCTCTAATTTTGTATTTCCTGGGGTATGCCCCTTGTACATGTGTAATTATCTTTTGGTTTATACAATTTGCTTACCAAAAAAATGTTATATCGCATTCGTATATGCTTCAAATTCTAAAGTGATCAGGAAGAAGCTTTGGGAATCCTTGTGCTCCCACCACTCACTCACTTCTCATTCCCCATTCTATCCTTAGTCAGCAACTTGCCTTTGGTAGCCACCCAAGAGAGGAATCTAAACCTAGGCACATGGAGATTGAACCAAATCAGCCTAGCCCACACACACTCCCTATCCAGAGCAAGGTCTTTATAGGTATCTTTAACAGAGAAAAGCCCTTTTTTGCTAGGGGTCCAAGCCCAAGAATCCCTCACTAGACCCTTGGGAGAGGGGAAAAGGGTATCTCTAATCTCCAAAAGCTCAAAAGTGTTTGAAGAGGGCCAATTCCAGCACCCATTTCGAATCACCTTACTCACTCTAGAGTCAATATCCCACCATGTACCCGAGAGAAGCCTTGGGCGAAATTTGGTAATGAGAACTCCCAAAAGATGTCGTTGATCAGTAAGAAGCCTCACAGACTCCCCACTGCCAGTAGTAACTTTGCAAAAGGGAGAGAATTTATCCCTCAAATTAAGAATCTTTCTCCAAACCCAAGAGCAAGCAGAAGGAATAGGAGTAATAAAAATGGAGCTCTTTTTCACTAAGAAGGTGAAGCACCAATATTTCCACCGGCACACCACACCTTGCAAAGGGTAGAGATAAAGGAGTTGCAGCTAGTGGGGAAACCCACAACCAACACATTCATGTTTAATCTTGCTACTTGGAACATTAGGGGTCTCAATGACTCCTTAAAACAAGCTGCTGTGAGGAAGCTTTGTAAGAATTTCTATCTTTCTCTTTGTTCTTTACTCAAAACTAAAGTGAAAAGCTTTAAATTCTCTAATCTTGCTAAGGCCATTTTTCCTAATTGGGAGGTGGTAGCAAACTACAATTTTGCTGCAGGGGGTAGAATTTGGGTTGCTTGGGACCCAAAATTACTTGATGTAATAGTTTTGGATACTATTGACCAAGTTATATTTTGTAACCCTACTATTAAGCATTATAATGTTGTATGTTATATCACATTAGAGCAGGGGATGAGATTTTTCTAGAGAGAGAAGCTCTCCCTTCTCTCTAGAAACCAGGAGATGATTTTCTGTTGCTCCTTCTCTGGGAGGAGCTGAGCTTAGTTTCTAAAATGGTGAATGATGCTTACTTTGAAACTAAGACTCAGCAAGCTTCAAAGATCAGTAAGAAAATTTCATCTAAGATGAGCTTTAAAAAGTTTAAAGGAGATGGGAGTTCGATGCTGGAAAACGCAGAAGTCAGAGTTGCTTCTAGCTCTTCGTTGGAGGAATCTCCAAGTTTGGACAAGATTTTAGTTATGGAGAACAAAGAAGTTGGTGAAAAGAAAGTGTGTGTTCATGCACTAAATGTGGCAGAAGCACTTGCTGCTCGTATTAATGGAGATGACGAGGAGCATGCTTACTTGTTTTGGCACCTTTTGCTACAACCTTAACTCACCAAATAAGGGAGGAAAGTTCCAAATCGCCATTAATGGCAATTATGAGGCTGCTTCTAGCTCTAATGAGGAGCAAATCAAAGGTTTGGATGAGTTTTCAATGTCTTGTGGGAACATTTCTTTGGTCCCTTCTTCTCAGGTACACAACGACTTGTTATTATTGGATTCTAGTGCTTTAAGGGTCCCTTCATCCTTTGGTGGAGCCCCATATTTTGGGAATGGAATACACGGTTCTATGGTTTCAATAATTACCCAAAATTAACACAAGTCCGTAACGGATTTTGATAACTCTCTATTTTTTTTGGGTCAAAAGAGTTGAGAAAATAAGAAACAGGATTGGAAGAAAAAAATTCTTATTGCTTTTTTTTTGTAGACTCTACATCTTCTTTTTTTCCCCACTTTTATGTTTTCTTTTTTTCTTATACAGAAAGAAATAAGAAAAAAAATAAAGATAAAGGATAGTCAAACTTGCCTTAGAACCAAAGCTTTGATACCAAATGATATGAACCCCACAAACGATTTATGATGAAACCCGATAACAATGATGGTTCAAGAACCCCAAGAACGTGAAAGACAATATTGTTGAGCCTTAACCCATTGTCTAGCAAGATAAGAACTAAGACTATGAAGGATAAAAATGCCACACCAAGAAACCTAAGGATCACTCAAGAATCAAGGTGATAAGTTTGGTTGTTTGAACACCACAAGGCTAACTTGATAAGTTCGAAGAGTTCTTTCAAGAACAAAGAGGACACACCTCACAATAACATAAACTCATTTTCAATATTCGTAACATCCTTACAAATTTCGTGGGTACCATGTTTTATACTTGGAACAACCCTCCAAGAATAGGAAAAGCATTAATTTTAGCTTTGAAACAACACCAACATTAAAGTAAATAAGTTCCCACGTTTTTAGACCTTTTTTTACTATAATAATAAGTAAATATCACTAATTGACTATGAACAATGTATTTAAGCATAGCCAACCCAAGCTAGATTCACCCCCCTATTTAATAGCTTTGAAAATAGTCTAATTCATGCCATTTCATGGCCTTATCTTGATGAACACATTTTTGTAGGTTCATTATCCTTTTCAATTTCTTTTGTAAGCTAATTAGACTCTTCAATGGCCTTGATGACATGGATAAAGCCTTGATTTTCATTTAGACCCACATTGAGCTTCACTTTTCCAGAATCATTCCAATTCTCTTGAATCAGCCCAATAAGTGCTTTCTTGAAATTTTGGGCTCTATGTCTTGCAATTGGACCACTAGGGAGTGATAAAGGATCTTGTGCAAGTTCAGCTCTATTCCCACGTGTATGCTCAGCCCCAAGTCCATTTTCAGCTCCTAGATTTACATCACACTTCTCATGCCCCATGGCTTATCACCGAAGATTTCAATGTTATTGCCTCCCCTATTAAGAAATCAGGAGGAGCTAAGGGATGGGATGAAGGCATCTTTGACTTCAACAAATGCACTTTCACTATTGAAGTTGAGGACCTTGCATACTCAGGTTGTCAATTCACATGGTCAAACAAGCATCATGATGGAACCTTTATTCTGTGTAAGCTGGACAGAGCCATGGCAAATATTCACTGGATGGACTCGTTCCTCGACACAAAGTGTCTCTTTGCTCCTCTTGGCATCTCTGATCGTAGTCCAATTGTCATACAATTGGAGAAGGACTCCTATAAACCAAGAGTAAGCTTCAAGTTTTTTTAGTTTTGGTTTGAAAGAGAAGGGTTTTGGCAGCTTCTACAGGCAGAAGTCAAGAGTACAGTGGCTTCAATTGGGTGATCATAACACTTCTTTCTTTTTTCAAAGCATTAAAAAGAATAGATTCAAAACAAGGATTACACACCTGGCAGCCAAAGCTCTCTACTTACTTCCCATGAGGAGATAGGATCATATCTTGGATTACTACAAAAACCTCTTGGGTACACCAAATGAAGAAATGGGACTCAATTGGAGTATACTTAATTGTGCTTTGCCAAGAAAGCTTGGACCTAATCAGGCTGTACCTTTGGCTCTTCCCATTGCAGAAAATGAGGTTAAGCAAGCTATTTTCAGTATGGGAAGTGGAAAAGCACCTAGACCAGATGGTTTTTCAGCTGGGTTCTTTAAGAAAGCATGGCATGTGGTGGGTGGGGATGTAACCAAAGCTGTTTTGGAGTTCTTTACTGCAGGTAACCTCCTAAAAGAGGTTAACTCTAGTGCAATCACCTTAATACCAAAGGTCCCTAATCTCACTAGTATTGAGAACTTTAGACCTATCTCTTGCTGCAATGCAGTCTACAAGTGCATCACAAAAATACTTGCTGAAAGACTCAAGCTTGTATTACCCAACATCATAAGTCAGAACCAAAGTGCTTTTATCCCAGGAAGGAGAATGGCTGACAATATTTTTCTATCCCAAGAATTGCTTAGAAGCTATCATAGATCACTTGGTTTGCCAAGGTGTGCTCTCAAGGTGGACCTTAAGAAAGCCTATGATAGTGTGAACTGGTCACTAATAGGTAAAGCTTTTCAATGCCTTGGCTTCCCAAATGTTTTCATTTTTGGTTCATGGAGTGCCTTTCTTCTCCCTCATACTCAGTGAATATAAATGGTGAGCTGCATGGTTACATTAGGGGTGCTAAAGGAATTAGACAAGGGGATCCAATCTCTCCTTACATCTTTGTCATCATCATGGAGGTCTTAACAAGGATCTTGAGCTTTGCAACCAAACACTCAGAGTTCCAGTTTCATTGGAGGTGCAAAGAGCTTAACTTAGTCAATTTGTGCTTGGATGATGACCTACTCTTGTTCTGTGAAGGAGAGAGAAACAGTGTGCATGTGCTTCAGGAAGCTTTGGCCATTTTCCAAGAGCTATCAGGGCTTCAACCAAATATTTCAAAGAGTCAGATGTTCTTATTAGGGTGAGCCCAGAGATGTCTTTTATCATTCATGCTGAACTGGGTTTTACATAAGAGTCTCTTCTAGTTAGATATCTTGTTGTCCCACTCATTACAACCAAGCTTACCAAATCAGATTGTCAAGTTTGGTTGACAGAATCTCTATGAGAATCAGGTCTTTGGAATCAAAGTATTTGTCTTATCCAGGAAGACTCCAACTTATCATGACTGTCCTTATGGCTATGGTCAACTTTTGGAGTGGTCTCTTCATTCTCGCTAAAAAAAGTGGTGAAGACAGTCCAATGCTTGGTAAGAAATTTTCTATGGAATGGACAAGATACTAAAGCTTCTGGGGCCAAGGTAACTTGGGCAGACCTATGTTTTGACAAGGTCGAGGTGGGTTGGGCCTTAGGGATCTGGTTCTAGCTAATGAAGTTGCTATAGCCAAACACTTATGGTTCTTTCTACTCCCTTCTAAAAGACCACTTTGGAAAGATTGGTGTCAAACATACCTAATCAGAAAGAGTTCAATTTTCTTGGTTTCATTCCTTCTAACCCATCTTGGGTTTGGAGAAAGCTTCTCAAGCTCAGGAGCAAGTTTCTGCCCTTTTGCTCCATAACTATTGGAGATGGTACTACTGTGAAGCTTCTTACAGATAATTGGCATCCTCTAGGTGTCATTTGAGCCAGATTTGGGCAAAGACTTTTGTCAGGAACTTCTTGGACTATGGACTCTGTGGTGAATGTTGTCATTGAAGATAATCAATGGCATTGGCCAACTTCAAACACCTTTGAGCTTCTTGAGATTAGAAGTGTTCCCATTCCTCCTCCCCAAACTCAAAGAAAAGATGTTTGGAAATGGAGTTCAAGTTAGACTGGAGATTTCTCTCTAATTCTAACCTATAAGGCACTGTCCACTACAAGACAACCGGTTAAGTGAGAAAAGGTGATATGGTTCTCTTAACACATCCCAAGGTGCAGCTTTATCTCTCGGTTGACTTTGAGAAACAAACTTTCCACTAGAGTTAGGGTTGCACAATGGGACCAAACACCAGGGTTTTGTTCTGATTTTGTGTGTTGTGTTGGCTACCAGGAGACACATGACCATCTTTTTGTCAATTGTTGTTATTCAGCGAGAGTATGGGCCACACTTGAGAACAAATGTGATCTACACTGCCAGGTTAGGGATTGGGGTCAGTTTGAAGATTGGATGCTTGCTAATGCAAAAGGGAAGTCACTAAGAGTAGTCCTAGTTAAGCTAGCTTTTACTTCCTTAATCTATTTATATATGGAGAGAAAGAAATGCAAGTATTTTTAAGGCAAAATCAGAGATTCCAAGATCCTAATTGAAGCTATCTCACAATTAGTCAGATGAAGGCTTTGGGACTCGAAGTGTTTTGGCACTAATGATACTAATCGACGCTTAGTGGATAGATGGGGTCTTAACCCAAGCATTTTGTAAACCTTGGCTGTCTTAGAAAGCCTTGGTATCTAATTTCAGTACTTTACATATTACCAGTTTAATTTACGTGCAGATCTTAAGCCTCTGATTATGCTCTAATTTTGTATTTCCTGGGGTATGCCCCTTGTACATGTGTAATTATCTTTTGGTTTATACAATTTGCTTACCAAAAAAATGTTATATCCCATTCGTATATGCTTCAAATTCTAAAGTGATCAGGAAGAAGCTTTGGGAATCCTTGTGCTCCCACCACTCACTCACTTCTCATTCCCCATTCTATCCTTAGTCAGCAACTTGCCTTTGGTAGCCACCCAAGAGAGGAATCTAAACCTAGGCACATGGCGATTGAACCAAATCAGCCTAGCCCACCTCACACACTCCCTATCTAGAGCAAGGTCTTTATAGGTATCTTTAACAGAGAAAAGCCCTTTTTTGCTAGGGGTCCAAGCCGAAGAATCCCTCACTAGACCCTTGGGAGAGGGGAGAGGGGTATCTCTAATCTCCAAAAGCTCAAAAGTGTTTGAAGAGGGCCAATTCCAGCACCCATTTCGAATCACCTTACTCACTCTAGAGTCAATATCCCACCATGTACCCGAGAGAAGCCTTGGGCGAAATTTGGTAATGAGAACTCCCAAAAGATGCCGTTGATCAGTAAGAAGCCTCACAGACTCCCCACTGCCAGTAGTAACTTTGCAAAAGGGAGAGAATTTATCCCTCAAATTAAGAATCTTTCTCCAAACCCAAGAGCAAGCAGACGGAATAGGAGTAATAAAAATGGAGCTCTTTTTCACTAAGAAGGTGAAGCACCAATCCTTCCACAAGGAATAGCAATCATTTGAGATTAAGAACCAAAGGTGCCTTGCCACTGAAACTTCATTGGACAGAATCAAGTCCTTTAAACCAAGACTCCCCCCCCCCCCCCGAGATTTAGGGTAGCAAAGATTCTCCCAAGCTACTTTGGCCCCAGATTGTTTTGCCTCTTTAGCATTCCAAAGATGGTTCCTAAGGGCTGCTTGGACCAATTTAATGACCTTCTTGAGGATAATAAACAACCCAAACCAGAATTGAAACATAGCTGCCAACACTGACTTGATCTATTGAAGCCTCCCAGCAAAAGATAAATATTTGTTTTCCAAGATCTGATTCTGGCCACAATATTTTCAACCAAGGAGTCACAGTCAGTATTTCCCAACTTAGAAGTAATGATGGGGACTCCCAGGTATCTCATAGACAAAGAACCCATGGTTAAAGGCATAATCTCCAAAATATGTTGTTGGACAGTAGCAGACAACCCTGAGAAGAAGATCTGGCTCTTAAGAAGATTAGGCTGAAGCCTAGATAAGGCTTCAAAGAGAAGGAGACCCTCCTTAATAATTTGGACTGGTTTCACATTTCCTTTGCAAAAAATGAAGAGATCATCCACAAAGCAAAGATTAACTATATTAAGCTCTTTGCACCTCCAATGGAACTCAAAGTTAGGGTCTTGGGCAGCAAAATGAAGGATGCCAGAAAGAACCTCCATTATTTAAACAAATAAATAAGGAGAAATAGGGTCTCCTTGTCTGATCCCCTTGGCCCCTTTAAAGAACCCTTTCATCTCGCCATTGATATTGATAGAGAAAGAAGGGGTAGAAATACACTCCATAACACACTTAGTGAAATTTTCTGGGAACCACAAGCAATCAAGGATTCTGCCAATAAGATGCCAATTCACAGAATCATAGGCCTTCTTCAAATCAATTTTTAAGGCACACCTTGGGCTATTACCCTTTCTATGGTAGTTTCTAACAAGATCATGGGATAAGAAAATGTTATCAGAATTCTTCTCCCCGGAACAAAGGCATTTTGGCTCGGGCTGATTAGATCTGGGAGAACCAGCTTCAACTTATCTACCAAAAGCTTAGTAATACATTTATAGATAACATTACGACAAGAAATAGGTCTAAAATCACTAACCCTAGAGGGGTTAGGGACCTTAGGTATAATGGAAACAGTAGTAGTGTTGACCTGCTTTAATAAAGATTGGGAGGCAAAGAACTCCAAAACAGCCTCAATAACCTCCTCTCCAATGATATGCCACGCTCTTTTGAAGAAGCCAGCTGAAAAACCATTTGGACCCAGAGCAGTACAGCTACTAAAGCTAAAAATCACATGTTTTATCTCCTCTCTGGTGATAGGCTGGTTGAGAAGCTCAATCTGATGCAAACCAAGCTTTTTAGGCAATATGGGGTCAAGAATACCCCAATCCAGCTCTCTTTCAATGTTGGGAGTGCCCAAGAGGTCAATGAAATCTTGGACAATATGCTGGTAATCTCATAAGGGTCAGTCAACGTGATACCATTGACATCTTCAAGCTGATTAATTTTAGCTCTAGACCTATTTTCCTAAATTTTTGGAAAAAATAGGTGGTGTTTTGATCCCCCAAACTCAGCCATTGTACTCTAGATTTTTGCCTCAAGAAGCTCACCTCGGCATTTCTACGCTCAGTGAAGTCATTATAAGCAAAATTTTCCTCGGTTTGGAGAGAAGAATTAGAAGGGTCAGAAGCAAGAGCACCTTGGATAGCATTTCTGGTTCCCAAGCAACCCAAATCCTCCCTCCTTGAGAAAAATCATAATTAGCTAGAATCTGCCAATTAGGGAACACACTTTGAGCAATTGAAGAAAACCTAGGGAATTTCACCTTAGTTTCCACAAAGAGCACAAATTCAGTTGAAAGTCTCTACACAACTTCCTGACCTCCGCTTGCTTGAGAGTACTATTGAAGCCTCTGACATTCCAAGTGGCAAGATTAATCATAGATTGATTGGGCAGTGGGTTACCCCACTTTTGATAACCAATTTCCCCTTCACCTTACTAGGGTGAGGTGTACCTTTCCCTTTCTTCTTCAGCTTCTTCTTGGAAGTCTTAGAATCTTGGCCCACAGAATTAGGAGCCACAGGGGTGAGGGACTCATCGTCTTCATTAGTACCCATCTTCATTTCCTCCTCACCATGGGGAGCCTCTTCTATGGGTGGGAGCATGGCTATAGGGCTATCCAAAGAACTACGCTCCAAATCATTGAAACTTGGAACAATAGCTAAGCTTGTATCCGCTAAAAGAGACTTTCTCCCAAATTTCTTTTTTGTGACCACTGTCCATCCTTCTCCTGAATCAGATTCAGTGGGAGTGGTAATGGATAAGATGGGAGGGTTAATGGTGGCAATGGGAATTATGGGGAGTTCGGGGGTTGATATTTTGTTGGGGCTAGGAGATGGAGATGAGGTCTCTTTGGGGGAGTGGGGAGGGGAGGGGGGAGTATCTGGTTGGTTAGGGGCTTGAGGGGGAAGGGAAGGTTTAGGTTTATAGACTAAGGGAACCACATTACAATCATGGCCAAAGATGTTACACTTGTGGCATCTTTTAGGTAGAGCTTCATATTCAACTTGGACATTAATAGGGAACCACCCATCCAACCCAAGATCAATATCAAAGTGCTTAACCACCCAAGTTTGGGTAGTGATTTTAACACAAACTCGAGCTTACTTTGGCTGTCCACGGGTTAGTATACAGAGGAGTACCAACAGCACTAGCAATGTGCCCCAAGGCCTCTGCTGACCTTAGTTCAAGGGGAACATTCCAAAGCCTTACCCAAATAGGGATCTTAGAGACCTTCTCCTTACAAAATTTGACATTAGGCTGCCATTTTTGGAGAATAATGGGCTTACCAAGTAAGAACCAAGGTCCAGCTTCAAGAACAGCATCTCTAGCTTCAATAGAGTCAAATTTGGAAAAGAAGACATCCTTGTTGGTTGAGACCTCAACTAATCCTTTTTTTGCCCCATAATTGCATGGAAATATCTTAACCAAATGCAAAGGAGAGAGGACTTACCCACAAAGAAACCCATAAGACAACCTTCCCATTTTGCAAAGCTTTCTTTGGATATGCAACCCGGTAGCATGACTGTAATTCTTTCTTCTTCAAAATTGTAGTTTCTTCATAAGCCAAGTGAAGCTTTTGCCCCTGATTTTGCTTAACTTTTTCAGCCCAAGATCTCTTAGGAGTAGGGTTACTAGTTGGGTCAGCTTTACAAAGTATTTCATAGATACCATTTTTCTCCAAAGGGAGAGGGGGAGGGATCTCTCTACTAATTCCTTGAGTAAAAGGATAAAGTTCAAGATCTTGGACCATAGCATTATACTCAGGGAAATTACATTGTTGACCACTAGTCAAAGGCTCACCCATGGTTAGGGTAAGATTGGCTTGATTAGGGTAATTGGTGGATCAAGCAAAGGCTTAATTTGGAGCTCACTAGGACAAGCTTCTTTATCTATTTTGGTGACATTAGGACAACACTTTGCAGGTGAAGAACGTCATTTTTCTTGTTGCCCACTAGTCAAAGGCTCAACCAAGGGGTAAAAGGTTGGTCAAGCAAAGGCTGAATTTGAGTCTTTAAAGGACAAATAGCTTTTCCTATTTTGGTGAAAGTAGGACACCTTTTTGCAGATGAAGGACAGCCCTTTCAGATGTAAGAGCTGCCAGCTGAGGGAAGGATAAGTCCTTTTCCTTAAAACCTGGAAAGTTGTCTTGCTTTTCCTTAAAACACGGATCTGTGTCTGGCACCCTTTGGACCGCTGGTTTTGGGGCTGCATTGGCTTGAATCACACCTAACTCCGGTGTATTGAAGCTTTCTTCACCATGAATAGCTTGAAGCTTCAAATCATTTCTTTTTGAATGATTGGGGACCACCTTGATTGGACACGTGAAAAACAAGAGGCAGATTCTTTGTTTTTTTCATTAAACACCTTATTCAAAGCTTTGATAGACCCTTTGCTAAGCATGCTGCCATGCTTAGAGGAATCATTATCCCTGTAACATTATCCCCTAACTTTTCAGCTTCGGGAGAGCTGAAAGTCGAATCATTGGTCTTGTCTTCACCATAAAGGCGTTCACCTACCAGGAGAACATTCTTTCCACCATTCTCTGAAAAATCCAGAACTGAATCTTCTTTTTCACCCAAAAACTCACCATTGTTGGCTTTTGGGCAAGCTATACTTTAAAGTGCTTCTCCACCCAAAAAATTACCTTCTATAACTTCTGGGTTTTCCAGCATGGAGCTTCCATGTCCATTAAACTTTAGAACAGCTTCATGAGACGTAGAATTCATCTTGCCCGAACTTTTCTTACTGATCTTTGAAACTTGCTGAGTCTTGGCTTCAAAGTAAGCATCATTCACCATTTTATAAACTATGCTCAGCTCCTCCTGGAGGAGGAGCAAAAGAAAACCCTCACCTTGTTTCTAGAGAGAAGGGAGAGCTTTGCTGGGTTTTACAAAGCTCGGGTGGGGAATGGTGTGCAACTTTCTCTTCTCCAGGACCCTTGCCACCTTTTGGGGGCATTGGCACAAAGGTTTGGGCCTAGGATTCATTTTGGTACTGGTTGGGATTGGACTATAACAGTGAGCTTAATCATTCATAACGGTACTTGGAACTGGCCTACTTCTAACTCCCATGTGCTTATCACTATTAGGGAGGTCCCTCTCCCCCTCCTAGGGAGCACTCTTTGGATCTTGGCTTTGGACTCCTTCTCCTTATGGCATACTTATCGGGCTCTTGCTCCAACTGGAGATAAAGTGAGATGGGCTCCTCTTATTTGGTTTAAGAAGCACATCCCTAGATATAACTTCATTACTTGGCTTGCTACTGTTAATAGGCTTACAACTGGGGATAGATTGGCTGTTTGGACCTCCACTTATGCGGCTCCCATCATCATTTCTTGTGTGCTTTGCTTGCATCTTGTGGAAACTTCTGAGCGCCTGTTTGTTTCTTGCCCTTTCTCCAGTCATATCTGGTAGAGTTTGGTTGGTTGGTGTAGATTGATCTCCTCTCCTAGGAATTGGAATCAATTGATCTCTTGGTTTCTTGTGAAATCTAAGATTGGTGACCTTTTGGGGCTTTTACTGAAACTTATGTTCTGCACCTTTGCTACCATATTTGGAGAGAAAAAAATGCTAGAGTTTTTGAAGGCAGGTGGAGAGACAAGAAAGTGGTCTTGGCTTGCATTGTTAATGCCATTAGGGGTAGATTTTGGAGTCTTAGTGGTTTCTCTATGACTGTAAAAAGCATAAGCATTCAACTTGCTTGGGGGTTGAATGCTTCTATTTTTTTTATACTTAATGTTTTCTTGTTGTTTCTCTTGTTATAATCATTTTGGTGATTGAGTTGGTTCCAATCTGTGTTTAGATTGTTCCTAACTTAATCTTTATTTTACTTGTTTGCCTGGGGTTTGACCCTTATATATTTGTAAGTATCTTCTTCGGTTAATACAATCTTTTAATTTACCAACAAAAGTACCTTACAGAGTCAAAAAGACCCAATGGGGCGTGCTTAGGTCCAAACTTAGGTGAACTTGGCTAAACTTAGATCTTTTGGGCATGGCATGTACTCGAACTGACTTTTGTCACCCAATGCACATTTGCGATAAGGATTTGGAGTGTTGTGATCATTTTAGGTGCTTCTAGTTCCATATGTAAAACCTAATGGGACGTGTTTAGGTCGAAACTAGATGAACTTGGCTAAACTTGGATCATTTGGGCATAAGGTGTACTCGAACTGACTTTTGACACTCAATACACATTTGGGATAATTTGGAGTGTTGTGATCTTTTTAGGTGCTTCTAGTGCCATATGGAGTCAAAAAGGCCCAATTGGATGTGTTTAAGCCCAAACTAGATGAACTTGGCTAAACTTGTATATTTTGGGCATGACATGTAGTCCCACTGAATTTTGACAGCCAATACACGTTTGGGATATAATTTGGAGTGTTGTTTTCATTTTAGGTGTTTCTAGTGGCAGCGGAGTCAAAAGACCCAATTGGCTGTGTTTAGGGCCTACTAGATGAACTTGGCTAAACTTGGATCTTTTAGGCATGGCATGTTTTCAAATTGACTTATGACACCCAATACACATTTGGGATAATAATATGGAGTTTGTAGTTGTTTTAAGTGCTTCGAGTGCCATACAGAGTCAAAAAGACACAATGGGATGTAGTTAGGCCTAAACTAGACATACTTGGCTAAACTTGGATCTTTTGGGCATGTATGTACTCCAACTAACTTTTGACATCCAATACATGTTTGTGATACGAATTTGGAGATTTGTGGTCATTTTTTGTGCTTCTAGTTGTTGGGTGTAGTGCCCTCAAGCATGTATTTTGACATATTAATATGAAATTTAATGAAACTGCATTTTTCTTATAATTGTTCTTTTAAATTTTATTCAATAATTTATGTAAATACCTGAAAATTCCATATTCATTAATGATACTATGATCTTGTATAATTATGTGAAGATTAAGATCATAGATAATGAGTAAAATTGTCAGCAACATATTAAAGTATGTAATCTTTAATGAAAGGTTGCTAGTACCGTTCACAAGCATTATGAATGCATATGATCTAGATCCAGATCATTGATGTGTATAGACATCTTAGTGAATATACTTTATATAATAAGGTTATATATGACAAGACTGGTGTGGATTAATATATTTATTAACTTACCGTTTATGATAAAGATTTAGAACACATCAATCCGATGATCATATGTAGATCAGTCTGAATCTTGAGTAATGATGAACTCCTATGCATGTCTACTGGATCTTTTGATTCACTCATTATGGGTTGTTTGTAAAATAGACTAGTGACTTTTGTTTTGAAGATTGAGTGATATGGATGGCTGGGAACATGATCTTACAAGATTTAGAATTCAAGCTTTCCTAACGGATTGTATATTAGTTTCCTTAAGTGTTAATTCTAGAACTAAATGGTTATTGAGCTTAAACTTATAATATGATTATAAATTAGCCATTCACAAGTGATTTAATGGTACTTGAGGATCAAGAGGTAATTAGAAGGGTCAAATGGTAATTTTGACCAGCTCAATTTACGAACCAATAATTGGACATAACTACATGAAATGTTTATATCAATGGACTACACGAGAATACTCTCTAAATACATTCTATAATCTCTAAGACTGTAATTCCATATTTATTGTAGAGTAATAATGGAATTAATAAACAAGATTACTTATTTAAAGAGTTTAATTAATAATCCGATTTATTGGAGTTTAGGATTATGGATCCATGGTCCCCAAGTCACCTATGTATTACACAGTTTAGGGTGTGAATATTTTAGGACATGAGAAAAGGATTAACTTGCAAAAAGAATTATATTTCTAGGGCAAGTACATAATTATGAGATAATTATGTATGATTAATTAATTAAATTATTTATAGTAATTAAAATTACTAATAAATAATTATATTGATTAATATTATAATTATCGATAAGTGAGACAGTATATCTAATTTATGAAAATAGATAATGTAAGTTATTATTAGATAATAATTTAAATTTTGAATCAACTAAATCTGTTATTTGTGAACTATGAGATAAACTAGTTGATAAGGATGATCAAATAAGTTAATTCTAAAATAACTGATATCTAGATATTTATCTGATTAAAATAAATAAAAAATTTGTAGAATTTGTCACGTGGCATGTTGGACTGCCACATATCAATCACTGATAAGTACTGACACCTCATGACACATTACAGTGTCGTGTGGCACTGTAGTGGTGCACAATTGCAGTGGGTCTCACTACAATGGCACATTTATAATTAATTTGTTAGTTTCTGTATCCCTAAAAATATGATGTGTCATGATCTAGAAGATATGTATTGATATTATTCTATTAGCCTTAGTGTGTTAACTATATAATTGATATTATGGTGAAAATATATGTGATTAAAAGTTAATCAAAAAGCTTTGTGAGAGAGATTCATTGTTTTTCTATCAGAGTATGTCTCACAATTAGTCCTTCTAAATAATCCCTAGATCTCATGTACCAAGTACATCTAGAAATAGAAAAGTGTTTTTGATATATTCTACGTGCTCATACATGACCTAGTGTGTTTGATGATTGGCTTAGAAGATCGTGGTGTGGATCTCAAAGTCTATTGTTCGTGGGATGTTTTAGGCCCAAACTAGATGAACTTGGCTAAACTAGGATCTTTGTAGCATGGCATGTATACGAACTGACTTTTGACACTCAACACACGTTTGGGATAAGAATTAGGAGTGTTATGGTCACTATAGGTGCTTCTAGTGCCATTCGGAGTCAAAAAATCCAATGGGACGCGCTTTAGGCCCAAACTAGATGAACTTTGCTAAACATGGATCTTTTGGGCATGGCATACTCGAACTGACTTTTGACACCCAATACACGTTAGGGATAGTAATTTGGACTGACTTTTGGTCATTTTATGTGCTTCTAGTGTCATATAAAGTCAAAAAGACCTAATTGGATGTGTTTAGGCTTGAACTAGACGAACTTGGCTAAACTTGGATGTTTTAGGCATGGCATGTACTCTAACTGACTTATGAAACCCAATACACATTTGGGATGATAATTTAGAGTGTTGTGGTTGTTTTAGGTGCTTCTAGTGCTATACAGAGGAGAAAAGACACAATGGGATGTAGTTAGGCCCAACTAGACAAACTTGGCTAAACTTGCATCTTATGGGCAAGATATGTACTCGCACTGACTTTTGACACCCAATAAATTTTAGGATAAGAATTTGGAGACTTGTTGTCATTTAAGGTGCTTCTAGTACCATATGGAGTCAAAAAGTCTCAAGCAATGTGTTTAGACCCTAACTTGATGAACTTGGCTAAAATGTGATGTTTTGGGCATGACATGTACTCGAACTGGATTTTGACACCCAATACTCGTTCGGGATTTTGACACCCAATACTTGACACCCAATACTTGTTTAGATCCAAATTATATGAACTTTGATAAACTTGGATCTTTTGATCATGGCATGTACTCAAACTGACTATTGACATCCAATACAAGTTTGGCAAAGGAATTTGGAGTGTTGTGGTCATTTTAAGTGTTTTTAGTGTCATACGGAGTCAAAAAGATCCAATGGGATATGTTTAGACCAAAACTAGATGAACTTGACTAAACTTGAATCTTTTGGGTATGGCATGTACTCGAACAGACTTTGGACACCCAATTTATGTTTTTTTTTTTTCGACTAAAAAAATTGACTCATCTCTTAATCACGTGGGTCCATCATTTTGGATACTAATTTATTTACAAAATCAAATAAGCAGCGTAAGCCAACTACATTTTGATCCAAGTTTAAGCAGCAGCTGGACCCATTACCCCTGCTCGTGCTCTCAACATATCAGTTCTTTTGCTTCTTTCCATTACATCCACCAGCCATTCTACACTTTCTTTAATTCCCATCCCATCATATGCTGAAACAGCTTCAAACACATATACCCTTTCATCCAATTTTTTAAGATCGAGATAACGTGCGAGTTCTTCGGCTGATTCAGCTTCGGCAAGATCCTGCTTATTTGCTAATACCAACAGAGGGGCTCCCTGCAAATCCTCATGTCGAAGAACTTTTTCTAGTGCAGATTTTGAATCTTCAAACTTTGATGGACAAGCAGCATCAATGACATAAATCACAGCATGTGCCTCTTCGTAATACTTCTCCCAAATTGAGCGAAGACCAGGCTGACCTCCCAGATCCCAGAAAACAAGTTTAGCATTTGAC